>JAJJWW010005850.1:0-65722 GCA_023531295.1 Papaver armeniacum
AAAAGGAAATCAATTTCAAAAATTGTCTCCACCGGTTTTGGTTTAGGAAACCCTGAGCTCTATAAATATGCATCCCACGGTCACTCGCAAAACACCATATTTCTTGTTTTTTCCTCTGAGAGACTCAGTTTGTTACCAGTTCGATACTGTTTTCAAGAGGAGGAAGAAGCAGAAGTAATAGTATCATCATCATTCTGTAAAATCGGTGTGCTTCAATAGTTTCCAAGCTATGTCTATCTATTATAAATTCAAGAGTGGGAAAGAATTTCGTTCAATCCCCACTCTTAGCCCTTTCATGTCTGTTCTTGAGATTAAAGATTTAATCTTTCAATCCAAAAAATTTGGTCATGGAAAAGATTTCGATTTAATTCTCACGAACCCATCAACTAACGAGGACTACGAAGATGATTCAATCCTTATTCCTAGAAATAGTTCTGTCCTTGTTCGGAGAATCTCCTGGATTGCCTGGAAAAACAATAGTCGTCAAATCAAAAGAGCAGGAGGAGAAAGACAAAGAGGATGAGAAAATCAAAGAGATATGCCAACAAACAATTAGTTATGTTAATGCAAACAATGGAACTGCTGCAGTAAACTCTGCACATCAAAGGGAGTTACAGCAATGGTTATGGGTGGAAAGCCAGCAATGGGGCAAGAGGAGGTTTGGATTGGAGGATACCACCAGAGGGTTACACTTGCCATAGATGCAAAGTTCCTGGGCATTATATTCAGCATTGTCCTACTAATGGTGATCCTGATTATGATGTCAAAAGAAGCTGAGGCCACCTACTGGTATTCCCAAATCAATGTTGGCGGAGACTGCTGATGGTTCATATGCGCTTCCAGGAGGTTCTATTGCTGTACTTTTGAGAAGTTAGTTGAAGGCATACCAACTATCAGTAGGCGGGTTATCGATATTCCACCAGAACTTCACTGCCCAATGTAAAGATGTGATGAGATTTGCTGTACTTACAAGCAAGTGCTGTTTTCAGAGTTTCTGTGATGGATGTATTAGAGGCAACATTATTTCAAAATCCATGTGTGTGTGTGGAGCTAGAGGAATACTTGTGGATGATCTCATTCCTAATAAAACAATTAGGGCAACCATTGACCGCTATATCGAGTCAGTAATACTAGTTCAGGGAATACAAAAAGTACAATTAGTAATGAAGATGTAGGATGTGCTCATTCGTCACTGCCAAAATCCCAGTACCCAGTCCTTCTTGTGCTTCAAAGGCAGAAAAAAAGCCTTCATGTCTTAAAAAGGAAATTTCAGATGGCAACAAGATGATGGTATCTGTTGGGTTGCTAGAGCAGGCAGGCACATGAAAATGGCCAGGCTGCACCAAGTCTTGATTTATCTGAAGATGAAGCCGAGTCAACGAGTAGTATGGTACAAACTAATGCTGCATTGGGGCAAGAGGAAGTGCAACAGCAAGACCCTGCTTCTGCGAACTTCACTGTTGATGGCAAGCCGCTTTCACCTGGAGACCTATTTTGGGAACCTCTCAAGCTTTTGGAGCCAATAACTGTATGATGCCTTTTGGAAATTCAGCCTATAACAACCCATATTGAGTAATATGCAGTGCGGAATGGATGGATTTATGAATCCCTACATTGGTTACATGGGTTATGCAGCTGGTCCTTATGAAGGAATGTTCACTCAAAATCAAAGCCCCTTTGGTGGTGGTCCAGGAGTGTATGCATTGCCATGTGCTACAACATCTCAGACGAAAAAGAGGAGCAGAGTTGCACCATGTCCTGGTAATGATTGGGATCATGACAATGAAGAGAGGAATTATAAGAAGAAACAATCATGGCGGACGATCTTCCGTTTCATGTCACGCAAAGTAGAAGAGGCAAAGCTGTTCAGCATGTTGCAAAATTAGAGAAGAATGTAAATTTCTGATATAGTCTTTGTATTGTTTATGTACCTGGATGGATTCCACATTTTAATGTAATGGATAGGTTTGTTTTGAAAAAAAAATAATCAAATTTTGAGTTTGTTGTTAATTTGTTGATTCAACTGGTTTCCATTTCCAAAATTCAAAAGCACAATTTAGATGTTCAAAAGTCAGACACTAACACACTTCAAAAGTTCAAATTGCTCTTCACAATTACACAATTTCACTAGTCCGATCCGCGAAGAACAAATATCCGGGCCTTTAGTTCTCTTCTTGTTATTTCAGCCACCGTTCATCTTGCTTTCGCACTGCACTGCTGTTGATGATGCAGCAATATCTCTATCCACCATTTAGGAGTTTGTATGACATCCACCAAATTGATTTAGCTTTGGTAGTTTTTGCAATTTGTTAAATTTAAGGACACATTGCTAGGGATAACTAATGGTGAAGCAGTGCAGGAGCAAAAAATTTTTTTTTTAAAAAATGAACACATTCAACAATTTCACCATGACCCAACTGAATTAATAAGCTGGGTGTGAGCCTGTGATGGGTATGGACTAGATTGGGTTTTGCTAAATCAGCCACAAAATGTTCCAAGTACATTATCCACAGGAAAGAAACTCTTAACAATGAAACTACACTCTATACTAAATGCATTAATTACGATAACAATGTAGTGTCATGGATCTGTCCCAACAGAATTACATATCAGATACACAATAGTAACTTATCTAAACTTCCCTCTCTGATTAATTGTCAAACAGTGTGGCAATATTCAGGCTTTGGGAGCTTTTAGGTAAATCAGTGTTGGTGTGTTCCACTGGAGTTACAAAGCAACCAGTCAAAGGATCAACAGGATGACTGTCACGAGGTCCACCTTTATGTGTCATGGCAGACATTGGTGGTGGAGGCAATACTCCAGCTCTGAAAAGAATACGTTGAACTGGATCTGATGGTTGGGCACCAACTGATAACCAGTACCTGCAAAACGGAAATGAGAGGAAGAAATAGATTGAGTCAGGTGATGAGGTCAATACAAACTGTGTACAGCCTAACAAGATTAAATAGTTGGTACCATATTTGGAAATTCCATAAAAACTTGGATATATAATCATGGATTCTTAAGATAGAGAAACGTTGGAACTTTGTCATCTGGGATAGCCGTTTTTTTACCATAACAAGTCAGGAACACATGATAAGAAGTATAAAAATCAATTGACAGTCCCACAATGAAAATCTATCTATTGGAATAGAGCTAAGAATATTTCGCGAAATCATTTCTTTGTTCTCTTAACGGAAAGTTAAAGTTTTGTTCATGCCAACCAGTTTGCCAAGAAAATGTTTTGCAAAAAGATACACGGTTAGAATGATCAGCAAAAGTATCGTTCATGGTATTTGATTCCTGTCTGGGTCGGTGTTTATCTCACTACTAGACGCAGCAAATACTTCCCCATTAGCTAAATAAGCTCGAGTTAATGTAATTAGCTAAATAAGTTTGTTTCCATCTCTTCCTTAGCATTGTTTGTCTACAGGAAAGAAAGTCATAATAAAACAAACAAAGAAGATGATTACAAGAAATAGATTGCAGATACAAAGTTAAACAAAAGATATCTTAAAACGATCAGCAAAAGTAAAGTTTTTATCCCGAGACATCATTTTGGCATTTGATTCCTGTTTAAGTAGGTGTATATCTCACTATTAGGAAAAGAAGCTCACAGCAAATACTTCCACCAGCTAAATACGCTCAAGGTATTGTATTGGCTTGGTATAAACGTTATTCCAAGATTCACGAGGCATGTAAGATCTGACTAAGATGCTTACAAACTTAGATGCGTCGATTAAAACAATCCCTATCAAACTATTCAAACCCCCCATAATTCTTGAATGTTCGAACATTAGCCCGGTCAGGCTAAAAACCTAGCATGTTCATATCCAGTAATCAATATACAGCCAAAACTGCTAACTGTGGACAAATTTTGTTTCCATCTCTTCCTTGTCTATTGGAAAGAAAGCCATAATAAAACAAACGGAGAAGATAATACTACAGTAATAAGAAAGCGATTACAAGAAATAGATTGCAATTATAAGGTCCTCAAACTATATCCCTGATACGTAATTCAACTGGTTCACATAAGAAAACTAGACAAAAGAAAATTGGTTGTACTTACTTGATTCTATCAAATTTGAGACCCATTCTTTTACCTCCATCCTGCCCTACAAAAATGAAAATTCCATCATCAATCGGCATGAATTAAATCTATGGGTTAAATTTCAACGACAAAATCAAGAAAATGGTATGTCTATAAACAAACATTCTTAAGAATAAAAAATTCATGATTATTATACATACCAGGTAGTGGATCGTAATGACCTAAGACTTCAAGCTGTTTTCCATCTCTTGGAGATCTACGGTCAGCAGCCACGACTCGATAAAATGGTCTGTTTCTACAACCAAGCCGATGAAATCTTAATCTTACCACCATTTTCACAGCAAAGAAGAAGAAGATAGAAAACCAATTCGACGAAGTTTACTTTATGAGAGACTAAAAATTTCTATCAGGGTTTAGGGTTTGGGCGGTTTTGGCTCAGCTTATACAGTTCAGTACTCACTAGAATACATAGACTTTTCTTTTTATAATGGGGCACCGTCCGGACAATTCTTCATTCTTGGGACAATTCATTTTTGTGCACACTCAATTTGTTATTTTTGTAAGTAAGATTTCACCAAGGAACTAAAGAACCTGGCGAGATTGGGGTATACTCAAACTAATTGGGGTATACCCAATAAGACAAAATCTGGTCATTATGAAGTAAAACCAAGCCACCCTTAACTTTGTATTTTCTAAATGGCTAATATGCCCTTGGTTAATTAACACTAAAATTCTGATTAGGTTAATTAATTGAGTTTAGATTAAAATTTTGAAATTATGAATTGATGATTAACCTTTTGATCCGTCATATGAGTTCGATTCGATCTAAAAATTTTGGTTTTGAAAATGCATAAAGCCTAAAGGTCCGGTTTGAATAATCTTCCGACCAAACATTAGGAAGGTTCAACTTTGAATAAGCTTTGCCGAACTCTGACTCACGTAGGAAGGTTCAACTTTGAATAAGTTGAGCCATATATCCGGGAATGGTCCTCTCGGATGAAGAACACGCCGACTATCTTGGGCTGACAATCTTGCGGTAGGCATGTAAATATTTCTACCCTTAGGCTATATTAATCTCGGCATGCAAAAAAATACAACCTTGCTAGGTGACATAATATGGAAGATGTAATTTACTTTATTCATTCAATTTTGGCTACTAAATTGATTGAAACATAAAACCTAATCCTTGTCGACGGAAAAACGAATGCACTTAGCATGTGCATCAAGCCTTTGAACCTAGGGCGATCTTTATCGACGAAATTATAGTCTCGTGAGGGTTTACATAGAGATCTCCCCACAAAACCTATACTAAAACTTCTAAAGCCATCAATCTTCCTCCTCCGAAGACGATACACCTCCATCATCTCGGGGGCATACTCCGGATTTTGGATTCCATGAATTGATAGCTTGCATCGAATGCGAATGCTTCCCCTTTTCCTCCAAGTAGCGCTTTGGCGACTTCATGCTACAAAAACAAAACACAAACTTACATTTGTTAGTGGTGTTTAATTTGGAAGATCAAACAACATGGATCACGTAAAATAAACCACAAAAATACTTACAAATTGTTCAATGGACAAGTTAAAGTGGGGAGCGTTGAAAATTGGTTTTTGGATAGATAAATAGGCAAGTATCGCATTTTCAATAACTATGTGCCTATCATTGCACTTGTTGAACACTTCTTGAGTTAGGATTCCCACACTCTTGGCTAAAAGTGTTGTGAACCCTAGCCCAAAAGGTTGTGGAATCCACCCTTACGGAGGACTTCCTTCGAACTCTAGTCTCCGCATACCAAGCTTTGGTGATTGCCAAATCTTCATCATTAGAATCAAATGAAGCCATTTCTTGTGTGTAGAGAGCTATTGGGTGAGTTAGATGGAGTGTGTGATGATATGAGCTTTGGAGAGTATATGCAAATAGTTGTGTGTTGTTTTGTGGAGATAAGTAGTGCATTTATAGGATGGTGCCCAAATTTGGCCGTTATAGTGCCCAAGTACAAGTCAATCAATGCAATTGTACTTGCCAAAAATTTGAATTTTGAATACGCCGGCATGGTCGTAAATTTGCTACAATGTTAGGGTCGCAAAACGGCCGAAATGTATGGGTTCATTAGCATGCCGCCAAAATACATAGAAGCATTTTATTGTTTTGCTCCCCCCCGACCTTTACATGATTTTAGGCATCGAAGAATGGATTTTTTTTTCAATATATGGCAATGCAGGTCTCTATTTTCGTGCACTTCCGGCTACAAACACGCCGGCTTGGTAGAATGGTATTACCTTGCCTACCACGGTAACTACACGTTTTTTGTTGATAGGGCCGTGATCTGTCATTTCACAACCTTGCCTACTCGGTAATCCCCAATTTTTGTTGGGAGGCCGGCAATGTGTCATTTCACAACCTTGCCGTCCCCGGTAATTAGCAATTTTTGTTTGATCAGTCGGCAATTTGTCATTTCACAACCTTGTCAAGCCACGGGGACAGTTTTAGGGTAGCTTAAAAAGCATGCCGGCAAATGTATTGACACTTTATATAGCTAAACAAACCATTCATTCATCCAACATTTTTGTCCAAAATACTAAACATGTCCCATAAACCGAAGTAAAAAACATTTGTCCACACCATTAACTTAAACATTTGTCCACCACAACATAAAAAAATGAACTAGGAAAGAATTCATTGGCCACACGACCACGAGCACGACCACGACCACGGCCCCGTTTAGGAACACTACCTTCACCACCACGACCCACTTCTTCGTTTACCTTCACCACCACGACCACCACTGCTACCTTCACCACCAGAGCACTACGAGTCCTCTTTTTATCGCCTTTGTCTTGGCTTGTGCATCCTTAATAGCTTTTTCTTCCGCCTTTACTTGAGCTTGAAGTTGCTTGAACAATAGATGGGCATCCTCATTGTCAACATTGCAAGCATAGTCAATGTGCTTGCTTGCACGGAGTTCTCCTCTATCTTTTCGCGCAACATAACACCCTCACAAAGGTCTTCAACCGATCCTTCTATATTCAATTAAACAATAAACAATTAATAGAATGATTCGGTAATGCAATCAATCTTAAAATAGTAAGAGCAACTCTAAAATACTTACAAATATCTTAAGCATTGTTGTTGGGTCTTTCGATTCCATCTTCTTCTTACGAGCTTGAGTTCTTGATAGTCATTGGCCTAATCACGGTAGGACGAGCCCAACCCAAGTACCACGCCATGTATTTCTCAGTAGCTTCATGACCGGTGGTCACCTCGCCCAAAAAACTATTGTCCCAATGTTCTTGAGTTGGCGCTGGATCGTAAGAGACGTTAATAGTTTTTTTGGGAGGTGGTGCGATTTATCGGTTCACGGTAAAGAAACGGTTCTTCATCGAAATGAGGTTCTTCTTGGAGCGTAACCCAATTGTCGCATTACCCGATGTGGATCGTACATTGAAAATCCCTTCAAACACAGTCATCAAGGGTCCATAGTATAATGCAACAACTTCATTTCTCCTTGGGATTAAACCTTGATTTCTATCCTCCGTCTGGATCAAATATCACCTCTTCCATGATCAAATTGTCAATGGCGTGCTCGGAGTTTCATAAGATTTTGCGGCATTTCCTTATCCTGAGTACCCTTAAAACTGTACCTTTGAGCTCTTGGCAAATGTAACGGAACACTGTTATCCACTTTGACGTAAGAGTTGTCTTTGAACAAAGAAGGAAAGCGTTCATATATCCAAACCTATGCAAAAAGAAAAAAAAGTTTAGTAAGAACCCTGATCTTTCGAGATTTGCAAATATAAATGTTTTAAACAATAAAATTACCTGGAAGAGACATGTGTTTCCGTTAACTTGCTTAGTGAGTGCCTTAGAAGATTTTGTCAACTCATTATTCAAGAAGGCAACCACCCGCACTACCCCAAGAATACCCACGCATCTCATGTAAGGGATCCAATAGTTGCAAGTAACTGGCCTCGACTTGGTTTCCCGGAATCGTCGGGGGAAGATACATCCCCGCCCCGGGTGTATAGCAAATAAGCGGCCGCGTAGCATTGATTCGCAGGGTGCACCATTCCTTCACTATCAAGGATTTCCCGAGTCTTCCATAGTTTGTCCCTCAACTTCTTCACATTAAACTTCTTAATTAGTCGACCATCCTTCTTGTCAAGAACATCATCCGTCTGACCTGACTCCAACCGAACAATTTCTTGCTCAGTTCGTAAATCTTCTCGAAAGAAATGGCATTATCGAATCCCCGGTGATTGCTTTTCCATCAACCTCGAGGCCTAGAATTTGTTGAGCATCATCGGGAGTTATCGCCATCTCACCGAATGGGAATAACAGAGTATCGGTCTCTCCATAGAACCGCTCACAGAATGCAGAGATGGTAACTCTATCATGATTAATATTCGAACTCTCCACCGCAGGCAACAACCCGGAGTTCCTCACAATCACTTTCACCTCCTCACATTCCAAGTCAAGATTCCAAGTATGCATCATTTGAACACGAAGCTTGGCGCCTCATGAGACGGATGGCATGCTTGTGATCCTAAATACCAAAAAAAAAAATGAAAAGAAATACAAACACTTGATGCAAATTTAATTAAGATAGTTACACACTTGAATAAATAACAAAGACGGATTAAGATTACTTACGATAGTATTATGGACGGTACATGCCCATGAGTGTTTGTATCCAAAAAGAAACGACTCCACCATCTGCTGGGGTCCCTTTTGGAGGCTCACCTTCTTTCGGTGCAACCATTAAGTGTTTGGAAGGCACGTGAGAATCGCCTAGGTTTAGTGATCACCCTCTTCTTCGTTGGGTTGAAGTTGGCTTGGCTTCGGTGGCTTGTGCAACAGCTAGAGTTTGTTCTCATTCTCCATCTCCATCTCCTTCTTCTTCTTGTTCCTCTTCCTCTTCAACAATTTCATCTTCGATGATATTCTTACCTTTATCTCCATTACCATCATCATCATCACCATCATCATTACCTCCTCCTCGACCTCATGCATGTCTTGATCACCACCATCATCATCATCATCGTTGTTACCTCCTCCTCCAGCCGGATTGGTTTCATCAACATCATCATCATCACCTCTTCTACCAGATGGAATTGATTGGTCTTCATCCGAGTCTCGTCGAATCATTGGGTTCGGATAATGGTTCTAAGACCTTTGTCGTTAGGGCACAACATACACCCCTCGATGTTTTGAAGACAATAGTTTATCACCAACGAGGAGGGTTTGAAGAAGGACTAAGAGATGCTTTAGAAGAGCTGCTTTCTTCTTTGCCATTCGCAATCAACAAGAACAATTCGAAAAAAACATTACAGCCGGCGAGTTAGATATATTCAACATATCCTATGGAACAATAGCTCTAAGGTTGACCAAAAGATGAGTGCGGCTAAACAACGGTAGGCATTGTATCATCAAAATAGCCTTCCGGCGCACAAAAAAAAACAAGAAATTTTAACTATACAGGTCGGCAAAGGTCCATTACACATACATTTCCGGTGACAAACCTTCAAGCATGTTTTTATATAACTACCCTTCCGGGTTTAAAAACTCTAGGCATCGAGAAACATTCAATAGAAGGAAGCCAGGAAGGGTACAAAACAAAAACTTGCCGCTTCATTAAAAACAAAAGACGCCGGCAATGTATACGGATGAATAACTGCCGCCGCTAGTAGCGATTCATGACGAAACTATACGGCCAGCAAGTTCTTCAAACTTATACCCTTAGGCCAAACACTAACTATGAAATCCCGGAAAGGTCGATAAAAAACCTTGCGGCGTGTTTGCCAATTCACAAATTCGAATTTTTCGACCTAATTTGACATGCAAACATGAAATCGAAGTACTAGAGTGAGTTTAAGTGTTCCCTTACTTTCTTAAGCGCACCATTTCACGTGTTTCAACGGGTTCAATTCCTTCTTCTTCAACCGTTTTTCTCTTCACTTTCTTAGCAACCAAATTTGCAATTCCAAGGTTATACTCATTGGGTTTTCGATTAGATTGTTTCATACGAGTTGCCTCCTTCCGTGGTGGATCCATTGATGAAGATTAATCGGAGTTTTCGAATCGACGATTTTAACGAATTGATCGACGAGTTTTGGTGGTGGTGGGGTGATGGAGCGTGAAGGTAAGGTTGTAGAGGAGAAGAAGAAAGAGAAGAAGATGTAATGAAGAAAGAAAACTGATTTTGATAGTAATTAGAGTTATAATGAGAAAGGGTAATTTTGTAACTTTACCAATTGACCTCCCCCTTTGCCCTTAAAAAAGAGTCCCTATAAAATTGGGTATACCCCAATTAGTTTGAGTATACCCCAATCTCGCCAGGCTAAAGAAAAGCCGGAAGCCGTGATTATATCTGAAGTAGAGCCATCTAATATCGGGATATTCATATTCCTGATATTTGATTTATCTACTTGGAATTTAAGATTAGTACATAAGAGGGGAATTGTATCTCAATCAATAATACTTTGAAATTGTTTTGATTCTTTAGCTAGAGTATCTGTTACTGCTTTTCCGGTTCTAAGAACAAAATGGAAATCTAGAAAATTTGCACAACTAGAAACTTTTTTATCAGCTTCCTCCAAAATAGCCTTGCTGGTCCAAGAGATGTCTGTTGAAGAGCCTTTTAAACTTCTGATTAAAACTTCACAGTCACTTTCGATGCTGAAATTTGATAGTTGCTTATCTTCTGCCCAAGCTGTTATCTTGTGCCATTTGTGGACCGAACCAGCTGATGGTCCCCTTTCTTCCTCCTTCAAAAGTTCATGTATCACCTCATAAGATTAAAGCAAAACTGGATGGAATAGTTTGATTTCCAAGAAGCATCCACATTAGTCTTTTTTTGTAATTTTATCTAGGGGAGTCCTTGGGATGTTTTTTCTTATTCTTATTTTTTTAAGCTACTTGTAGGTCTCTCCTTTCTTACCCAAAAGTCTATATGTCTTTGAATTTCTTTTGCTAGTTGTTGGGGGGTCTGTCTGATTCCTCGGAAAGTTTTATTGCATCTTGCTTTCCAAATAAACCACATTTTCGTAGCCACCAGTTATAAGGGTATCACCAAATTAGGTATTTGAAACCAATCCTTACAGAAGCCAACTATTTTCGCAGAGGCACTAAAGTTTACATGGACAGGGTTTGGTCTTAACTCCTAAACTTCCTTTGCAAAGTGACAATGTAGCGGAAGGTATTCAATAGTCTCTTCATGTTCACCACAAAAATTGCATTTTGGGCTATGTCTCTAATCATACCTTTTAATATTAAGTTAGTTAACAGAGCAGTATGTAAACATTTCCACAAAGAAAGCTTGATTCCAGGTGAAACCCCTAAGTTCCATAGAGATTTCCAAAAATTGTCATCCAAATCCAGGTCAGAAGAGTTTATACTATTCTCAGTTAGCTTATTGTACATTGATTTAACTCTAAAGTTTCCTGTCTTGATTAGTTTCCATCTTAGATTATCCTCCTTGAGATTGTTTGTTCTGTTTAGAAAAAAGTTGATTTTACAAATTTGTTCAGCTATATTGTTAGGAAATCAAGAGAAAATAAGAGTCTTGTTCTATTTTTTGTAGACAAATCAATAAAGTATGCAACCAAAGATAAGGTATTATTAGTTGTGGATTTGAGGTGCATTAGATAGGTTGCTAAACCCGATATCCAGTTGTCTTCCTATATATTAATACAAGTACCATTTCCTACTTCCCAAATACTATTTCGAGCCACTAAATTTAGGCCTGTGTAGATGTATTTCCAAGTCCAGGAACATTTATATGGAGGTTTATCTCTAAGGGGAGATTTGTTTCCGAAGTATTTGGGCCAAGTGTTTTAGACCAAAGTGAATTTGGTTCTTTTAATAATCTCTAAGCTATCTTAGCTATTAGATCTAGATTAAACTTATGTGTATCTCTAAAACAGTAAAACCTAATCCTCCTTTATTAATAGGATTACACAGATTCATCCAAGCTTTTGGATAAAATCATTTAGCACGTGGTTCAATTCCCCACCAAAAATCTCTATATATGGCGTTTATTTTGTTTCAGATTTTCTTAGGTAAGATAAAGCATCCCAAGCGAAACTAGCTAGAACAAATTTATTTGAGAACATTTTACTAGTTTGGGGAAGAACCTTACTTTTCCAACCTTGAGATTTATGTTCCATCTTTCTAGTATAAATTCAAAGGTTTTAATCTTAGATTTATCTATGAAAAGGGGAGTACCTAATTAAGTAGGGATCTTTCAAATTGATGTGTTTTATTTTGAGTAATTTAGACATCATTTTATGGTGTTTAGGATTAACTTTCTTACTAAAAAAGACTCTTGATTTATCGAAATTAATCAATTGGCCTGAGGCTTGGCTGAAGAGATTGATAGTAGTTAACAAATTTTTACATTCTATAGAAAACTTAAAAAAAAAAATGTGGGAGATAGGTGTATTATTTGGGGTTATACAAATGATAAGAAGATGATAAGAAGGATATTTTTGGCATATTCCCACGGCGGGTTTAAAGAACTCTCCTTGAGATCCATTAAGAAGAACAACTATTGAGGAGGTAGATATACATTGTTCGATAAGAAAGCAAACCTCTTGGTTGACACCAAAAGTTTTTAGAAGGAACAGCCAATTGACTATGTCGAATGCTTTAGACATATATATTTTTACTCTTAAGCCACCAGTTTTAACTTTTTTTCTTTTTGGAATAGTGGATCATTTCTGAGCCACTATGATATTATCTGAGATTTATCTAGAAGAGGGGAAAGCGGATTAATATGGAGATATAATTTTTTCAAAGTAAGGGTTTTATTTTATTTGCAAGAATTTTAGTTATGGCCTTGTAGATTGTATTACAGAGACCAATAAGTCTAAATTTACATGGGTCTTTTGGGTGTTTTACCTCAGGGATGAGGAAAAGATTTGTTTTGTTGAGATCTGCGTTCATTTTTCTTATTTGGAAGAAATCTTGGACTGTAAATTACTTGGTTGCCAACAGTTCCCCAGGTACCAAAATACACCACTAACTTTTTCTAAGGCAGTATGTATGGACAAACTCAATACAACTCCGAGAGTTCAACTCAATCAAGGTATAGTATCTAGAGTTATATCTCTCTCTTTCTCTTGCAATTATAACGTTTATAGAATCAAATCCGTGAACTTAATTACAAAGAGATTACTTGAACGATACCAAAGACCAATGTCCAAGAATCAATCAAGTCGTATCCAACAAACTAGGTAGGATGTATCTACTATGATTGGTTAACGCACAGCCTGTGGTATTTCAATTATAAAGATAAACAATATAATGCGGAAAAAGAAATAACACAGACACCCAAAGTTTCGTTAACGAGGAAACCGCAAATGTAGAAAAACATCGGGACCTAGTCCATACTGAACACCAAACTGTATTAAGCCGCTACATACACTATCCTACTACAAATTAACTTCGGGCTGAAATGTAGTTGAGTCATAATTGAGTCACCCATTGATACCTCCTATATTATACTTGGATTTTTTTCTTTTAAATAAGCAAAAGCTTCAAAATTCGCAAATCCATCGCCATCGCCACCACCACCACCATTATATTCGTTAGCACTAGATATTGGGGAAAATAGGGTTTTAACGAAATATTTTCGGTCTTAGTATGGTTTTAACATGGGATCTATGACTCACTAAGGTTTACCAGCTATTTTCATTCTTGTGCATGAAATAGATCCTTTAATCCCACATTGGGAATACTTAAGATGAAGGTCCTCTATATTATTAGGATTCTTGATATTCTAAGTATGATTATTGGGTCAACACACTTTTGTGTGGGAGGGAAGACTTAATTAGGCAATGGCTCATACAAAATTTATCTTTTTGGTCAAAATTGTTTTGAATTACTCTTATGGAAAGATTAAAACAAATTTTAATTATCTATTAATTGTTTTGCTTAACTAGGGGATTTTGACTTAGGAGAAAATTATTTGCTTACAAAAAATAATTTCTATAGCTTATTTCAACGTTATGACAAAATCTTTTTCAAAACGTTTTAAACATTATCCATTAAGTTAACATTATTCTGTCATAACTTCGTATTGATTTCACCTCTTCCGTTTGCCTATAAAAAAAAAAAAAAAAACGAATTTCTCATTTGTAAAACATCTCAAAGTAGGCTACTACCCCTCTTTTTTTTTCCCTCTTCCCGCTTTGTTGTGCGCTTTGTTTGTTTATTTCTTTTCCTAAACCCTGATGCTAAGTTCAGAGAGTGGGTAGATTGTATCGTGCTCATACATTCTATATTGGGAAATTCTATCCTAAACACATCTCTATTGTTGGGGTATATAGCATCCCTCATTCTTGAGGTATGCCCGCGGACTATTGTGTTAAAGACAATTTGTTGAGCAGGTGGATCTGTCCTCGTGTGTTAAATTATGTATTCAGTTTCACTTAGTATTACTAGACTCATCTTTCGTTTGATATTACATTGTTACAAGTTCCAACAATCTATAAAAAATATATAATTTATGTAACAATGGGAAAAAATGATGTTGAAAGACCAAAAAAATTTAATAGGGATGATTTTAAAATATGGAAATCAAAGATGTTATTTTTCCGAGTTATCACATGCTCAATGAATTCGTAGTAATATCGCTAGATGAGGGCTTGAATGATAATAGACATGAAAGTTGATTTCGATGATTGGGTTTAGGCATAAAAACCATATAATCTATCCACAACTTCAGTTAGGTCTCAATCGACTTATTTAGTATGAGTAGTAGTATGAGCCGCCGAGAAAAATATAATTTGACACTTAATTTTTTGGATGATGAATTGTATGATTTTTATATCACAAAATATAATTGTACTAAATATGATTTATAGGTTGTGTTAAAGGAAAAGTACCAAGATGGAACTGCTGGAAGCAAAAAAAAAAATGGTACATAAGTTCGAGGAATTTAAAATATCTAGTGAGAAATTTGTGGTTGACCAATTCCTTGAACTCCAACATATTATCAATGAGATTCTTGTTGAAGACATGGTGACTGATGAGACGTTTCAAGTGTCTGTTGTGATTGAAAATGACCGTCTTCATGGTCAGAGTACAAATGAAGATTAAGGTACGAAACTGGTGAGGTGACTATGGTATAATTGAGAAAAAAAAATCAAGTGGAAGGATTGTTATACACTAAGGACAAGAATGTGTCATCTGCAAGAGACATGGCTAACAAGGCTCATATGATTGAACACAAATCTTCAAAAACTGAAAAAAGGTGAGAATAGCAAACGTAACTCTAAGCATAGTCATCTGAAAAAAAAGGTACATTTCATAAACCTGAATCTAACATTACTAAAATTAAGGGGTGATTTTTATGTTTGCAGAATTCCTTTTCATATGTCAGTAAATTGTAGACAAGGTAAGACCATAATAAGAAAAATATTAATGCTAATCTGGTTGAAACAAACAAGGATGAGTCCAGTGGTACGGTATATGAAGTTAATTTGGTTACCAATGCGAGAGACTGGCGTATGGACTCTGGAGCCACCAAGTATGTCTATGGAAAGAAATATATGTTTACCTCATATTAGAGGGTAGAGGATATCGAGAAAATCTATATGGGTAACTCATCTGCAACAAATATTGTAGGAAAGGAAAAAATTGGGATAAAGCTCACATCCAGAAAGACTCTTATAATTGTCGCGCTGTCACTTGATTCCCGATAATTCTTTAGACGAGAATCAAAAGTTCGACAATAAGAAATCTCAAAAGAGTTGGACTTTTCCTTTTCATGTTTCATGTAGCTTCTAATTCAGCTAGCTTAGCAAGAGTATCCTTGTTTAATTGGATTTGAACATCTAGTTTCTCTTAAATATCAGAATCCTTGATATAAAGTAAAAATGCGGGGTTCTAACAACCACACCCAACAATTCGTTTGGAAATATGAGAGGACTTACTCCAATATACTTTCTAGAGAATCAACTAGACAGTCAGACTCAATCCAGAGTAAATTATATCAAAGAGTTTAATATCTCTAACTCTTAATTCAATATGCAATCAACAAACAAAAATCTGCGAGCCCGATTGAATATAAGAGGAGTAACTTGAACGGTACCAAAGACCAATGTTAAACTGTCAATCAATTTAAATCAACAACCAAAGTTTGGATATTCTAATTGATTGATCCTAACGCACAACCTGTGATATTTCAATTATATAACAAAATATAATGTGGAAAAGAAATAACACACACACACACACCAGAATTTTGTTAACGAGGAAAACCGCAAATGCATAAAAACCCCGGGACCTAGTCCAGTTTGAACACCACACTGTATTAAGCCGCTACAGACTCTAGCCTACTACCAATTAATTTCGGACTGGACTGTAGTTGAACCCTAATCAATCTCACACTGATTCAAGGTATAGTTGCGTTCCTTACGTCTCTGATCCTAGCAGGATACTACGCACTTAATTCCCTTAGTTGATCTCACCCACAACCAAGAGTTGCTACGACCCAAAGTTGAAGACTTGATAAACAAAGTTGTCTCACTCAGAAAAGTCTATAGTTTGAATAAATCTGTCTCCGACATAAATACCCGAGAGTTTTTGTTCTGTCTTTTGATAAATCAAGGTGAACAGGAACCAATTGATAATCCAGACTTAAATTCCCGAAGAACGGCCTAGTATTATCAATCACCTCACAATAATCTTAATCGACTAGCGAAATAAGATATTGTGGAATCACAAACGATGAGACGAAGATGTTTGTGATTACTTTTTATCTTGCCTATCGGAGAAATTAATCTCGAGTCAATTATTTCATATGTACTCAATACGATAGAATCTGGCAAGATCAGAATACGCAACTACAAAGAGAATGGTTGGGTCTGGCTTCACAATCCCAATGAAATCTTTGAAGTCGTTAACCTAAAAGGGTCTCGAAGAAACCTAAGGTTAAAGGAGAATCGACTCTAGTTTATGCAACTAGTAATACACATGAGGTGTGGGGATTAGGTTTCCCAGTTGCTAGAGTTCTCCTTAAAATAGTTTTCAAATCAGGGTTTGCCATCCAAGTTACCTTGGTAACAAAGCTTTCAATATTCACTGTTAGATGAAAAACCTGATTCAACCAAGCTAATATCTTTCAACCGTTAGGTCTAACTTAGCTTGTTACACACAAATGAAATGTACCCTCATTTAGGTTTATGTAACCGTACCCGAACTTGTACACCATGTTGGCTCACAAATAGTTAACCGAGGTTAGCCATATGATTACTCTCATATCAACCTTAACCATAACTAGTTCAAATGACTCAAATGAAACTAGTTAAAGAGCCGTTCAATTGCTATATTCTCATAGAAGTATACAAGAACACAATTGAAGCAAAATCGATTTGTTCGCTCGAATCAATTCATGAACATTACAGCCACGGTTTGTAAAGATTGCATTCCTTATTATATATATGTTTTTGTTCATGTTCATAACCGATTTTAGAACTTTAACCTTTCAAGTATGCAAACGTGTACGCATACTTGAAATATCCGGACCAAGATTGGGTTTCGCCAGTACGCAAATGGGTATGCGAACTTTCAATCCCAGCAGAAATTCTCGAACATGAACCTATACGCCAATACGTAAACGTGTACGCATACTTAGGTTCCCAGATTTCTCAAACCAACAGGTACACGAACAGGTACGCATACTTAGGTTCCCAGACATGGATTACATATGTGCAAGAGTGCACAACATGACATATCCAACAATGGTTAAGTTTTCTAAACTCTTATTTCAATCATTGAAACTTTCTTAGAGGATAACAATAGCCGTTTTCACACACTATTAGCATCAAAGCAATTTTCAAGATATTGAAATAATCATAACGAAACATTCCAAGATTACACCAAATGATTGTATCACACAAACCATGTAAGATGTTACTCGAAAATTTTCACATAATGTAAGATGAACTTGGTCGAATCGAAAGCTTTCTAACACATATTTCGAGAAATATGTAAGCGAGATAAACTCAGCTCGAAATCTCAATGTGTATATAGAAAACTATATCGTAATACGACTTATGCATCAATATGTTTAGACAACAAAGTCCTTGAACTTGATTGTATAGAAGAATTCTTGGATGATCTTAAAAATTCCAAGATCAATCTAGTCGCATCCCAATCATGAGAATCTGAATTCTGCCAAGTATTTAAATTGTTAGCTATCTTTCAAGATACAAATTAAAAAGGAACAAGTCTCGTTATTGATGATAATTGACAAGGACTTAAACTACCTAGATCGAACACATACTACTTATCTTATTCCTATTAATGCGGAAAAGGAAAAACATAAGACATATAAGTTTTGTTAACAAGGAAAACTGCACTTGCATAAAAACCCCAAGATCTCGTCCATCTTTGAACACCGAATTGTGTTAAGCTGCTACAGACACTAGCCTACTATCAGAATTTGAACTATAATGTCATTTGAGACTGAATTAGCCCTCCAAGAAATTCGGCTACTGATCGTGCTCCTTACATCTCTTGAACCTCGCAAGGATCCGAATCTGTGATCGTGATGCCTTTAATACTTTTTTGGGGTGTGTTTAGTATTTTTTTTTCTATGGGGTACAAATACCACTTTTCGAGGCAATTTTTTCCGCAAAAATTTATTTCTCCACAAACACCTACAAAGACATAAAACACCATAATAAGTACAAATCGAGCACTAACAATAGAGAAAATTGAGAAAAATTCAAAAACAAAAATGTATCTACCAGGTATGTTTGAATAGGTTGATCCGAAAAGAATGTGGTGTACTTGGTACCCCCATCTTTTCATATTTAGTCTGTTGGTCTTTGTGAAACAATATCATCACTCGGTAAAAGTAAGTGGTATATTCGAATTTTCAACCATGTTAGGAATTAATTTCATTCGATCCGTACTCTTAGTCCATTCATGTCAGTTTTTGAAGGTAAAGATTTAATCTGTCAGTCTAATAGATTTGGTCATGGTAAATATTTTTATTTGATAGTCACAAACCCAATCAACCACCGAGGATTACAGAGATGATTCAATCCCGATTTCAAGAAATAACTCTGGTTTATTTTTCGGATTCCTGTTTTACCTAAAAAATCAACAGTCATTAGATTAAAAGAGTATGAGGAGAACGAGAAAGAGGAAGATAAAATAAAATAGGTATGTCATGATGGATATCCTGATTCACCCAACCAAAGATTTAATCTTTTAGCTTTTCAAACATGTTTACGATTGGGTTTTTCCCTTCGTAGCCAACCATAAGACTGATTTATATTAGGTGATGATGAACTCCGAACTGTAACTGGGTAAAACCCATTCGTAAACCATCTACAGTTGGTTTTTTGGTTTTTAGAATCCAATCGTAACTCATACATAATGACATACATAATCGCCAACCAATTATGGTTGGCTTTTTGGTTTTTCGAAGCTTATTATAACTCATCAAAGGCAACCATAACTCATACTTTTGGCTTTTTAAAGTGTACCATAACTCATTAAAGCCAACCGTAACTCGTACGTAGTGAGTTATGGTGGGCTTCGGAAATTGAAAACCCAGCCGTAACTGGTTCTGAAATCAATTTCTTTTCCGAACTTGTTTGAGAAAATCTAACATATTTCAATCTCTTTTAAAATCGACTAATTTGGATTGTTGTTGGTTAGATTTAGAGAATTATGTTATTTTTTGTTTGTTGTTTCTAATTTAGGTTTAGTTGATGAAAAGATTGTTGATGATGATTGATTTTAAGTTGTTATTCATGATGATTGGTTTTGGGTTGTTGTTTATGATCGATGATTAGAATTATAGAAATGTGTTTGCTTTTCTTTATTTGATTATTTAGGTTTGATTGATGAAAGGGAAACTTAAACATTTATTATACTTTTAGGATATCCCTAACCAACTAGATGGATATTATAATCACGGGATAAGCCCCTCTGTTGGTTTCGTCCCTATATGAGGTTATTTCTACCCGTCTCTTAAATAGACCCAACCCTAATCTGAATCCTGAATTGCTATAAAAAAACAGTTTCTAAATTTCAAACCACCGCCAATTTTCTTTTGGATTTATTGAGTTCGACTAATAAATAATGGAGTCTTATAAATACCCTTCTTTGTAATACAAAATAATTCACAATCTTATTTTTTGCGAACAAAACCCTTCTTTTGATTTTTCTCTGGAGAGTAAACAGATTGAATAAGTTCGACAATTTTCCCATTATAGTATCCCTCTATCGCAATGCACCATCACTTGGAAGCAAAACGTTCTCCAGCGGAGGAAGGAGAAATAGTATCATTATTCTTAAAAAATAAGTTTTGTCTTTCAATAATTTTCAACTCAGTCTATCTATTATAAATTCGAAAGTGAGAAAGAACATCATTCAATCCCTATTCTTAGTCCCTTATATATGTTTTAGAAGTCAAAGATTTAGTCTTTCAATCCAAGAGATTCGGCCATGAAAAGGTTTCGATTTGATACTTAATTTTTCTATCATGATATGTAAGTGGATGGATGGTTGGTATTACTTCCCTTGTTTTCTAACTTAGTTAAATTTCAAACAAATGCGTTAAAAACATAGTAAACATCACATAATTTTAAAGTTGATAATATATCAAAAGCAAAATCGATGGGAACCATTAATTTCATGACTATATATAAATTATGCATGGGGATATGTTTCTGGTTCTTTTTATATCTTTCAAATTATTTCCAAATATGAGTTGGTTCCATAAAGCAACCTATTTTATTAATTTTATTTTACTTTATTTTGTTAATATTTATCGATATCATATATGAATTGTGTATGTGTTTAAAGTTGCAGTCTCTCTGATGGATAAACAAACAAAATATTTGAATGATCTTTTGTTTATTTTTCTTTTACTTTATCTAGATATAGTGTTTTATATGATATTTGTCTAACTCGACGGTTGATACCTGTAAATAACGTTGACTAGAGTTAACTATGCTGGACATGGAGTTTGTTTGTTAATTATTTACGTTGTTAAGATGGTCGATAGCATTACTCAAAACCCTAGCATGATTTAAAAAGAACGATTCTCTTTACCATCAACCTCCTCTTAATTATCACCATGGCTAACAAATCCTTATTCAAATCTCTCAAAGATTTTCCCGCATCTATCTCTTAACAAAAGTCCTAATTACTTCAACGAAGCTCAATAATTCATTTTCTTTCAACTATCTCCATGTACTATGAACAACAATTGGTGTTGTTGTATTCTTTTAGAATCTTGATTTGGAGATTTAATGGATAAAAAGAAGGCTCGGTTTCAAAATAAGTGTGTATTTGTTGTTAATTCATTGGTTTCTCAATATTTGTATAATCTCTTAGTCATTTTATCAAACAGTTGGAGTACAGTTTTGTGGTGGTCAATAAATAAGTGTTTGATGTTAATTTTAGATCTTTTTGTAGCTCTAACCTTTTTTGCAAATTGGGATTTAACACAACCACGTCACTCTCAATACTACTAGAACTCTAAATATCATCAATATTCACCCTCCAACAACAAAAAACCATAAGTAACAACTTATTATCTTTAACTGAGACCCTCAATTTTTTTATTATTAACTCCTTAATAACTCGAGTCCATTAGAACCCAACAAACTTACTCCTCCACAAACTCTTTAAGACTTATTATTTCATCTATCAGTAAATCCAACCGAGTCAATTCCATTTTCAATAATAAAACAAAATTTTGTTTATTCAATTTCATAAAATTATTAGAGTTGAAATCATTATCGTCAGCATCGTCGTCATCATCATCATCTTCCATTTCATGAATAGGAGCCTTTTAGGTTTAAGTTCTCCTTATACGATAAGATAATTGTATCAACTATACGATAAGATGAAGATCCGGAAGAGTGATGTGCTTAAGTTAACAATTATCGGTAAAGTATGTTGCATGGACACACCCAAAATAGTCATGTATGAGCGTCCAACATTTAGACGCGCGCATCTGCGCATCAGACACATCAGTGGCATCATATATATATATATATATATGCCACACTCTATTTTCATATTAATATATACTAATAAATCTTAAATTTTGTGTGTATGTATTATTTCACTTGTATATGTGCTTGTCCTTGCACAAATTTGATATCAATCAATAATTTATTAGCATTAACGAGAAATTTCATTCGTAATATATACATTTTAGTTGGAATTATCACTGATTTCATGACGTGTCCGCGTCCTAGTTTTTTGGAAATTTGTCTGTGTTTATGTCCGCGTCGCCGTCCCCATATCAGTGCTACCTGACTGAGTATATGGCTCCAGGAAGAACAAAAACATATTTTTCTTCTTTTTAGAAAGGAAGATGACATTCAAATCAATGTTCTAAGGAAAGGTGGTGTCTATGATGGACAAAGGACGGTCGAGATCTTCTCTGAACTGATGGCAGAGATTATAACAAGGCCCTTAAAATAGCTAATCTAACCGGCATTGAACAATTAACCTCTGCGGCGGTCCGGAAAATAGTTAACTTCCAGCTTAAACTAGTCAAAATCTGTCGGCCTAGCTAACTCTCGCTCATAGCTAACGCAAGGTCACAATTGTTTCTTTCTACAAAGTGAAACCCTAATTTTTGTTTTCACCATATCAGAAGATGACTTGAAAAACAAATGCACGCGCGTTTTGATCCTCGGTGCCCATATATAAGAAAATCAATACTTCTGAACATATCACCTACTGAAAAATCACTCTTTAAAATTGATCATTGAAACCATTGATGCTTTAATTTGAACGTGGGTCGCCATGCTGTTAAGTTGAGTCAAGATTGTTGACTCAACCATCATGTATGCCTTTTTTGCGGTTGTTTCTTTTCTATTTAATCAGAATAGGATAAATACATGGAACATTTGTACAAAATCTATAGTGTTTTACTTCTTCACTATTCAACAGTTACACTATTTAATTTTAAACCCTCAATTAATTTTATTATGAGAGTTTGCGCAATAGAGGAACGATGTTCTTCACTTTTGTCTGAAGCCGTTTAAAATTGAATAGTGTCACTGTTGGTGCATTCTTAACTGATAGGTTTACAACAATCCAAGGTGCGATGAGGTATTACCATCTTGCTGGTTTGAATTGGATGATGCAGTCACACGAAAATGGAATCATTGGGAGATCTTGCCGATAAAATGGTAAAAAAAATGTTACACGTCCACTGTTTATTCAGATATAGTTTTGTGTTTAATGTTGTTGGGTCTGGCATTAAAACTTCAGACATAATACTTCCCCGTGTGGTAACATTATTCCTTATCCCATCTAATTTTATAACTCACATCTGTTTATTATTCTTGGAGGCGATATCGATATCCAGTATTCACAATTGAATGCATCGAAAGTTGTAGCATGTGATATATGGAGATTACATAAATACACCACACAATTAATCTCCAAACTACGCCATTACATAATATACATGGATGTACCGCATCTTCGCAACACTTCTCAAATTAACTTAGCATGTTGCATTAACATGCAATACCATGGAGTAAGGGAGGCATACAAAGAAAGATGCTGAACTTTTGTTGCTAAGCCAATACGTTACTAATGATTATTTGATAAAGTATTTTGCAAAGGGGACTATTGCAATGGTGATGCGAACGGAAAAATGATGCTTGCTTAGGCGGCAAATTCACATGGATTTCAGATACTAATCGTATTTATTTGAGTGTTCACACCACGTATAGGTTTATCTTACTCGCAAGTTGTTTAAATTATCAGGTAAATGAATTATAATGGTGGAAATACCTCAGCACTGTCAGCAGCGGCTGCTATATGATTGTCAGATGTCCAAGGGTGTTGTGTATTCTCTATTTAAAGCACATCAAAAAAATAAATAGACGGGGAAGATGCAAACTATGGCATGGTGTATGTGAATATCGTAATTAGAAGAAAGTAATAATCTAGAGGAAATGGAATTCAAATAGGGACATGCTATAAAGACCGTGACGTGGTACCATAAATCCCTTTGTGTTTGGATATGTACTTGAATAAGATCCCATGAAGCGATGTAATGATTTGTTTTTATGATTACTGAATGTTTCAATCTATTTGAGTTTAGAAGAAAAACCCATACAAATAATTAAGTTCAATGGTTAAAATGGTGATATGCCTAAAAAGTTTTAGGGCACAAAAGATTTTGGACAAAAGCCTTTCATATATTGGTTATAAAGGTATTATGGATATGCATGGGGTTATCGCCTCTTTGCGTAAGTGCTTTGGTGTGTTTTCCCAGGCTATAACGCCTACTTACTGGGTGCTGAACTTTATTGCGTTGTAACTTCAATATTGTTTTTCTTTTAGTTGTTGCATCTCAGTGGTTTAAAGTTACAATGATCAACAAGACTCTGAAACTATTTATTAGGCCTTGATTTTTTATCATTTCCCGAGCATCGATTGGTTGATTAAGGTACCGTCAATGGTGATTTTTCAAAGGGCACTATCATATTCTAAGCAACGGCGTTAATGCATAATGGTCTATCAATTTTTTCATAATGGTCTATCAAGATATCCCTAATATGCGTTCTACTTCGAATTTTATGGGACGTTTTACTTGGTGCAGCTCCGTGGTTCAAACTTTGATGCTGACAGATAAATGTCCTGCCCGGCCTCCGAATTCAACTGGATGATCACAGATATAAAAAGGTTAGTCATAATTTTTACGTTCATTATTTTAAATTATGTTTTCAGTCATCATTTATGCTTAGGCGGTAATCTGTCTTTATATCAGGTACAAATCGTTGGATGAATCACATGAATGCACATGCGCCAAAAGCACCAACATGACCCAACTTAGAAACGATAGATGTAACTCATTACAGATGTGTACCAGTACTGGAGGTTTATGTTTAACCATACATGGCGATTATATCTAAACAACTATCCTTTCTCAAATTGTTCAAATTCCTGCCAGTTTTTCAGATTACAATATTATTCTTTCTCTTTCTATATACAAGGAAAAACAACACCAGGATGATAGTGGCACATATCATCCGAGAGATAGGGGAAAAGGTGTGATAAAATTCATAATTTTCATAATGAATTATTAGAAAATCATTTTATTAGAAATCATTCCTCATCATCCTAAGACCTAAAGCTTGAAGTTCACCTAATTCATTATTAGAAATAATTATTTTCTTGTTACAAGGTTGACATGAATGAAGATGATCATTCATGCCACTGCTTGTATAATGCATTCCTTGCATTGATGATATATCAATATTATTACTGCAGTTACTATTATCGACTGACTCCAGTGAACTCTGAGGAGAAACTGAAGACCACATATGCATAACTGGATAACTCATATGTTGAGATGTTGCAGTTGTTGCGGCAATAACGTTTTTCATCCAATTATGATTCTCTAGTGACAGTGTGTCAGCGGCATCTTTGTTCACCAATTGTGATTTCACTTGCATTAGTTGAGCTTGTAGACATGCTACTTATTATTAAAAAGGTTAAACTGGATGTTAATACTAAACTATGAATTTGATAATCTGTACGAATACCACGTGACCTAGTCCAGTTTTGAGTACTCTCAGAACTAAGTCGCTATAAACATAACTAACGCAACTTCGTATAGTTGAGACTAAGTAAACTACCCTTAGTTACTTAGTTCATTCAGTATCCCTATGCCTATATCCAATATGGTCTACACATGTAATCCCAAGACAGAAAACACTATCTTGAGTCGCTTTACCCATTGTGAATACTTACGCACTCAACTCTTTTGAATCGTCACCCGAAACAACAAAAGACCAAATTTATTTTAGTAACCGACTCACTTATCAATCTCCCAAATCCGGCAATAATCAGAAATAAAGTAGAGTATAAAGCGTCTTCCTTTTATCAATACAAAATCCTTTGGTCAAAGATAAAAACAAGACAAAGATTATCAAAATGATATATGTTAGTGAACAAGTTATATCCAAACAACTCTACAAGGATAAGCAACTAGACAATTTGCTCGACCTTCACAACAAGTCTGATGTCTATCGAAATAAACATCTCGTTGGATCCCAAAGAATCAACTGTGTTAGATGAATCATAAATATTAGAATACCAAAATAAAAGTCTTCAAATCTTCAAGTTTCAAAGTAACTATTGCGCAAACAACTATTTCCTACTAATGAGCAACATGCATATGACGAAGTTTGTTAACGTTGATAGATCAAACAGTTCAATCTACAAATATTGAATCAAATAAACAAACTTAAGTGGCCTTATATCAGAAGAGAAGGACAATATAACATACAAGTTTGATCGATCAACGATAATTATACCGTTAGTCAATCAAATCGATAATCGAAAACTAAAATAACAATACGATTTAGTTTCTCACCAATGGTACCAATAAAAGCTTCTTAATCCAAAAGAAGGCTTTAAATAAAGGTAACGCAAAAGATTTCACCTAATTAGACTACTCACCTCTATGAACGAGTTGTCTTTCCACACAAACGGTTTGGCAATGTGTCAAGGGATGAGTTTTTAAAAATACAAGCTACATTGTTTATATTATTATGACCAAGGCATAAGAAGAAGATAAGTTATTGCCAATTCCAAAAATTCCAAAGATATGCAAAGAATGTTATTTCTGAAAGTAACAAATACCAACTAATTCCAACTCATAAACCGAAATAGCTCTTAATTGACGACTAATATTAGCTAGCGTACCCTCATTGACTTTAATAGTATAATTTCGGTTTCAAGATCTCTCCTTGAGTATCAAAGGAAAATGCTTAACCATTAAGATATATGAGTTTATCACATGTTTAAATCACTATGTCGACATATTATGAACATTCTAAGTTCATTCTATGCACATCTCAATGTTTGCAGAAACCCGAGGACAACAAACATATCAAAAATGTATGAACACGACTAAAATCTATCACGATTGATCCTTACTACTCCCTCCGTTCCACTTTAGATGATGTTTTGGGAGTTTTCACGCAGATTAAGAAATGGAGAGAGATATAAAAAAGTTCTATATATACCCTTGAGAAAAGTCTTCAAACATTAATTGTTATTAGTGTATTTAAAAATAAACTTATGGTTCCAAGACAAAATGTTAGGGTATTATTGGTAGTTTTGTGGGAAAAATATGAAAACTATCAAGTAATGTGGAACAAACAAATAACCCTAAACACTCATCTAAAATGGAACGGAGGGAGTAGTAGGAACCATCCCTGAGATATGGCCTGAATCCACTTTCAACTACAAAAACAAGTTTTACAAGTCTACTTCCTTAAATTATGTTTATGAAATTGCTTTCAAATTTAATTCCAAGGTTTGAATTCATCCGGAAGTTCAATACACTAGATAATAACAAGTTACCAATTAGTGTAACGTCAATTCACGAGGCCAATAGATAAACTACACTTCGTAACTCTATATACAAAAAATTTATACAAAAACTAGTATATCATTCCTTGATACTTTGATCATAGTATAATGTCCAACTCACCAATACTAGAGACAAATAAACATACTTTGCTTCGTATGTTATATTTTCAATAAATTCTGACTTGAAAGGACAAATATATATACATAGAACAAGTTAAGTTTATTGTTACTAACCTCGAACTGAAGGATGGCGTGTTCATTGACGCTGATAATTCTTCAGGTTCTTCATGAGTAACAAGAACCTATTCAGGTTAGACTAGGAACAAATATACGTTCCTTATCTAACCTAACGAAGTTGACTCTAGTAATCAAATCAACCAACTTCGAGTTTTGAAGCTAAATTTGACAACCATACTTGACATATTAACGCTTGGTGGGTTCAGCCAAGTAATGCTCTAACGGATTATTTTCCCTTAATTGTTTTTATAGGCCAAACTTTGCTTTATACACGTATATAATTAATAGTTTACATGATTATTTTATTTTCTTTCTCAATAAGATGTAATAATACGTAATGATATAGTTCATCTCATGAACCTATTCAAGAGATATGTTTGTATCAATAATAATGAGGTCTTATATGCTTCAAAATAAAATAAAATGAATTCTTGTTCATTTGCCCATAATATATGAATTTAGGTTTATGCTAGGTGTCAATCAAGGTTGGAACTTTCTATACAATATAAACTTAAATAGATTACTCAGCATTGTATTTATTAGAAACATATCTCTTATTCGGAATTCTCGGGCTCAAAGTTGTTTATGTTACCATCTTGATAATGTTGCCGCATAGTTTATCCTCAGCGCGAAAAATAATTAAAGAAGAGATAGTTTTTGTGGGTCTAGGTAAGGACCTTTTAATAGTTCATTATATCATGGTTGAAATTTCATATAAAGTGAAGGTAATCAGAAGATTGAGAGTTGGTGTCGGATATGATTTCAATTCGTGTGGGTTCAGGCAAAATATATCGACGTAGTGGCTAGGGAGGCTTCGTGTAGAAAGGGGGAATGAGACGGAATTGTCGAGTTAACTCAATACCGAGAGTTCTTCAATATTTTGTATAAAGAAACAAATGAAGGGGGAATGACATACTTCGGGATAATGTCTTTCTGTCAAATTTGCTAAATTTGTAATTATTGTTTTATTGTGTTGAACATTGCTATTATTGTATGGTTAATCTCCCCATGACTTTATAGCATGTGAAGCCAAATCTTTAGTTTCGTCTCTTGGTAGAGGTCAATCAGATCCATTCTAAATTAGCGTGTTAATTCATGCATCCATCGTAACTTGTTATACTTTATGATAATCATTCCTTAAAATGATTACTAAGTAAGATTTATCAATCGTTTTTCTTTGATTATATGCATGGGCTAATAGGTAACATGCCTATTTTGAGAAATATATTTATATATTTTTGTGAAAAAGTAATATTGATTATAATGATAACCTCGGTTTTGTCGAAAGCTATCGACATATCAAGTTTTGTAGCATCAATCCCTGTTTAGAATTTTTCTTCTTATTTTTTTGGGATAATTGGTGTTTAGTACTTAGGTTTTGACCAACACTAGGCTTTCGTCTAACATTTGTCCAACGTTAGGGTTTGGTATTTGGACTGGATGTTGACCTCCATTATTTATTTATGACCAGACTCTAGTTAATTTAATAAAATAAAAATAACCTAAAATTCAGAGTTTAGAAGTGTACCCCTACTATATTCACCCGTTTCTTCTCCACCAACTACAGGCCACATGAACATCATCTTTAATCTCAACTTCATTCCTTGTCCATTTTATCTTCTTCTGTTCTTAGGAACTAACCCAACTGATAAGCACGTAAGTGCTACATTTTATACCCATATTTATATTAGTTAGGACTCATATCTTGACTAATAACATTGTTTTGAGCTATTTGTAGGAAGTTCAGGTGAATTCTACTCTTTCGTAGAATAAATGACCAAATTGGGAGTTAAACGGTGTTTGCGATGAAAACGACTAAATGTGGTTGGCCTGGTATTCCTATATATCAGCAACCATTCAAGTTACTCTAACACATGGAGCCATCAAGGAAAAGTGAATCGTGGTACCCTCTGACCACAGTTCTGTGGGATACATTTCAAGCATCCAGAGTATATTCCTTATCAAAACAAAGAAAATAAATCTCATTTCTTTATTCAAGCTTATGAAGAGAAAAGGGTGATGAGCATTATCTTTGTGAATTATTCAAGAGCTGTTGTTGTCTTCACATTCTTGTTGCGAGATTGAGATTCCAAGATAGGGGCTTTCATTCACGAAATTTACAAACTCGGTGAATAAGGTCCGAGTTCTTTTTACTGCAGCAAGCTTAGGTTCTTGACCGAGAAGAACACACAGCAACACGAGCAGAAATGGGTGATGCTTCATTTCTCATATGGTAGCGACAAGTGATGGTAATGGGTTTGTTTCGAAAGAAATATAAGCTAGTTGGAGTTGAGGCATGGACTGTGATTCAGTCGAAAGATAAATTGATGTCGGACTCGGTACTGGGATGAACTTGGAAGAAGCCGGTGCCGGTTTGTGTAGGACAAGAAGAAGAGTTTGTATGAGTTATTTGACTTATCGATTACAACTTGGGTTTGTGGTGACTTTGAACTGTGAGAAAGAACCGGAAGCAACCAAGCTAGATGATGGAGTTGGATGAGTCCATGCAAGGGCAGTTGTTCGTGAGAATTGGAGGAGATAAAAGAAGCTGCTGTCGAGCTGGTGTTGCTGCCATTGACTCATGGATGTAAACGACGGATTAGGAGAAGAACTTTCTGTTGTTATGGCCGTGAAGGAAGAGAAGGCAACAGACGGCGAAAATGGAGATGGAATCGAGCTTCGAAGCTAACTGATGGTGACTAGTAATAGTGGTCGAACTGTGTTGGTTCTCGTCGGGTGTTGTCTGTAATGAAAGACAAGAAGAAAATGGAAGAACGGTTAAGAAGTAGCGGCAGTGATGAAGTTCAGTAGAAAGGGTTGTGTCCGTTGTTGTTTGTGGGATCCTTGGCAGTGATGGCTTTCAATAGTGCAGAAAATAAGAAAAAGAAGCAGTTGAGAGAAATGTTGAATGACAGTGATAGTTAGATGGAGTCCGGAGTGTGTTTTAGTTGCAGGCAGCGACAGTGACGAGATGTAAACGGACATAAAATGGAGAACGGAAAGTGGCCAGATTTTGGTACTGGTCAAAACCGGATTTGCATCTTGTGGTTGAACTTCGGAAAGAGGTTGGATTCGGGAATTGAGATTTTGGAATGGTCCTTGGAAACCCACTAGGTTAGGTCTTAATGAAAATTCTTTGTTTTATATGGGGACGAAGAAGAGACAGAGAAAGGGGGCGGATGTGCGGCTACACATCCGTTTCACAGTCTAGGGTTTGGAGTTTTACTTCTCCATTTTTGCTTAGCTATTTTGATTTTAATCTTTTTATGGCTTTTGAGAAAGCCATGGCTAGCTAGAGCCATGTTAGGGTTTAGGTAGAACCCAATTTTATTAAGAAAACTCTATATTTATATGCTTAATAATGAGTTGATTGATTAGTAGTTTTTCTACATATAGCTTGGTACTCAATTGTTTATGTGATTTTCTTGATTATTTATGCTTTTGAATTGATATTTCGTGCTTCGGTTAAATCCCTAGACGTGGTATGCAAGGATTGATAGATAATGCTTTGGAATCACTACCCATGAAGCGAAGAAAATTACAGCGGAGAAACAGTATTTTTAAAGGCATGGAATATATTTTTAACGATTAGTAGAGTTTGCATAATTAATTGGTGGAAACCGAAGACCCTAATAACCCATTATATTATATCATTTTGTTCCGAACTTCTGAAATCGTTAAACATCATCTTATTAATTAGTTAATTCTTGGTATTAGTTGGTAGAGTATTTCACACTCCTCGTGGGAACGACCTGTACTTGCCATTGTCTACGAGTTAGACACTGTGCACTTGCAGTATATTTTATTGTAGGTTTTCGAGCCTATCACCAACCCCGAGAAGTTTTTAAAATTGATAATAACAAAAAACAAAAGCCTTAAAAAGCCATAGATTTGAAAAAACATCAATATCATAACAACATCAATACTAGACCATAAATAAACCCCCTAAACTATTGACGTTGTTGTTGCAATCACAACCAAAATCAATTTTAGACAAAACCCATACTAGAAAATACCACCACTGTCTTCAATTGAACCATCGATTCAGACCACATATGAACCCAAAGCTTCATCTCCTAAATCTTTACAGAAAGAACCCTAAATCACCATCTCAGCTCATCTTTCTTCTTCTGCAATTCGAGCAAAGTGAAATTTGTTTGTGGAAAGCAGGAGCATGAAGAAAGAAAATCTTCGGCAAAGTGAAATCAAACAGTCCTTAAGAGAATAATCTTCTTTTTATTTCTCTGATTTGTTGTTGAAAAATCAGATCTAATGATTTAAAATAAAATTTTGAAAAATAATTTCATATAAACTTTAGTTGTTCTTCACCAAAGATCTGATTTTTCATCTAAATTTTTGATTCAGAATCAGATTAGATGTCAGATTTACAGCCAATAAGTCTTGCTCTACAAACCCATTTGATCAATTTTGAAAACAATAGGTATCAAAACTTAGATGCAGTTTGGGGATTTTGCCCTAGGAACAAAATAATTTCTTACGACAGTCTTCATTACCAATTTGGAGAAAAGAATAAATGGATTGAGAGGACATGATTCTGGTATAGTTAGTGTTACCAGAAGATGGAGTTTGTTGATGCTTGTTTTTTGCTGAGAATGAAGAGTTGCGGTGGCTGATTGTCAAGGTATTGATAGGAATTGATGTTTGTGTAGAGAAGAGATGGAAAGAAAACCTCTGTTGCTATGAGTTTGAGAAGAAAACAAGGGGAAGAAAAGGGATTGTATGGTTCTGAAGGTGGAGAGGGTGTCACTGCCGTTCATCTAAGACAATGGAATATTGGTTTGCTGGTTTTGGGTTTTAATGTGGATGAGCTGGTGGCAATGTTTTAACTGTTTTGTTCTCTGATAATGGTTGCGGTGACGGTTTGGAGAAGGAGGAGAAGGTGAAAGAATAAAATAGTTGATGTGTAAATATCAGTAGAGTAAAGGGTGTTACTATAATTTAGTTAATTAATTACATTTTCAATGAATTTATTAATCATTACTAAACGGAAGTTAGGACTTAACTTAGTCAATGAAAGTCAACGGCCAGTCCAGGTACCAAGCCCTAACGTTGGAAAAATGTTAGACCAAAGCCTAATCTTGGACAAAACCTGAGTACCAAAATCTAATTATCCCTAATTTTTTTCTTAGTGTTAACAAAAAAAAATTCATGTACTAGCATACATAATCAATAATTGTTCTCGATGGTTAATTGATAGTTGGTACCTGAAAATTAGTTTTTGGTCTAATATTTGTTCAACGTAATAGTTGGTACCTGAAAATAACATTGATTTGCGTTGCCGGTGCTAGACATGACGTTTGTTTGTTAATTGTTTACATTGTTAAGATGACCATTAGCATTACCTAAAAACCTAACACAATTTAAAAAAAAAAACAAGTTCTTTTTTATCACTAACCTTCACTCGATCATCATCATGAACAACAAAACCAGCTATCTAAGCCGATTTAAATTAGATTAAATGAAGTCCTAGTCTTCTTCTGAAATTGGATCAAGTGTGATCATATGAAAAATGAATTAGTCGGTTCGAATATAAGATGACTCTAAATGTACACCTATAACTACCATGGTGATATTGTTGATTTAAATCACAAGACAAATTTTATACCAACAAGGTAACTTTCTGAGTCAAAATTTTAGGTTAGAAAGACACAATTAAACATGCTACAAACCCCATTGTAAGGTAACGCGGCATATTTTGCATCTCAAAGGGAATTTTTACGTAACATGGAGAGATTCGGGCCACAAGACAAATTTAATACAAAACAGATTTTAGGTCACTTAGTAAATTTGGTAGAAGTAGTTTTAGGGTTAGCGGATTTTCGGTCCACGATTATGGTCGGCTTTTGGACCATGATGGTAGATTTGCGTTATAGTGGCAGATGTTCCCATAAAATTTTGGGTTTCAAAATGCATATTTTGTGCATATCATCACTGAGTAAGCAAATATGACAACCGCTTCACACTGATCTGAAAATCTAGATGGACCGGTTCGCGATTGAAAGCGTACCTTCTAACGAGTCTTCCAAAAAAAAATTCACGATTTTGGTATACTTTCTAAATATCGTCTCCAGACTCTCCACAGCCAATTCCTTCCTAGTTTCTTTTTAGGAAACCACGGAGTCTATAAATACTCAGTACCAGTACCCAAACAACTCACCATCTGTTTGGAAACAAAACCCCCTTTCTTCTTCGTTGTTCTCTGCACTGGAGAAGTAAGAAGTAGAAAAAGTATCATCACTCGGTAAAAGCAATTGGTGCATTCGAATTTTCCAACCATGTCTATCTACTATAAGTTTAAGAGTGGGAAAGAATTTTATTCAATCCCCACTCTTAGCCTTTTCATGTCTGTTCTTGAGGTAGCAACGATTGCGAGTTCGACCGAGCAACTCTAACACAGATTACTTCAAAATTTCTTTCACGTGAGAGCAACCGATAACTATATTTTGTAGAAATTTGGCTATTTTTTAAATAATTCTAAAGTTGAAAACTTGCCCATATTTTTTTTGATCAAACATGGATCAAATACCAGGTTAAAAAAAGTATCAGGTCAAGTTTAGATTAACCCATAGTTTAGGTCCCAAGTTATACCCGTTCTTTTCATGGATGCTAATAGCGGTATCAATTTGCTTGGGGGTATGCCATCACTAATATACTGGATGTTTTGTATAATATGTTATTTGATACACCACCAAGTAAGTTAATACCACCTATTAGCAATCTTGCGTTTTTTACACATGTTTTCAAACCTTTTAAATAATGTTTCCACCGCCAATTGCTTGTCGATAGTCTTTTAGGAAACTACAGGGTTTATAAATACCCTTTGGTTGCAACATAAAACTCTCAGCATATTTTTATTGGTGAAGAAAACTTTCTCAAGAAAAGAAAAATTCATCATTCTGTAAAATAAAGTAAGTGTTTGTCAATAATTTTCTAACCTAACCATGTCTATATATTTTGAATTCAAGGGTGGCATTCAATCCCTGCTCTTATAATTTCATATCTGTTTTTGAAGTTAAGGATTTAAACTTTCAATCTGAGAGATTTGGTCATGGTAAAGATTTTGATTCGATACTCATAAACCCATCAACTATGAGGACTACACAGATAATTCTGCTGATATTCTTTTGACTACCTTCGAAATCTTTAAAAAAAAAAAATCAATCATCACTTATAATTGAAGTAATTAAATTCTAGAGAAATGCATTGATAACACCATAAATGTATCATGTAGTTTAAAGTTAATAATATACAAAAGAAAAATTGGCGTTAAAAAGTTGATGATAGAATAATTTCATGACTAATGACATACATATAGACACAATAAGATTAACTATATATCTTATACCATGTATAAATTGTGCATGAGGTTTTGTTTCTTGCTCTTTATACGCATTGCGAGAAAATAATTTATAAATTTAATTTGATTTTGTTTGTTTTTTGCTATCATTTATTTTATACCATATATGAATCATATATATGTATCAGTAGCCACAATTATAAAGGATAAACAAACAGTTCTTTATATTTGAAATTGTTTTACTTTACCTAGATAGAGGTGATAGTAAAGATGAAGATTAATTTTGTTGTGATGATTATAATAGTGGTGACTGTGAGGACGATCATAATATTCCACCGAAAAAAACTATATTAACTGGAATGCATGATAATCAAAGAGATCTTGTTTTCTTACCTGCCCTCTTTAGAGATCATAAGAGAAGTTGACATAATCTTGGTGCATTGAAGATATTAAAGTGCATATTTGGATAGAATCTACTATCGAAAAACGTGAAAGACTCACGGAAAATACAATAACTTTTTTTTTTTATGGAAGTTGTGTTGGAATTGGAGATGTTATCCATAATTTTTGGGCAGATGCAAAATTTCTTACTCTCAGAAAATTTCTTTTGGTGATTTATAAATGGTGATGTTTTAAATTGTTTGATGAAGAATCACAAGTGCCAACCAAGAATTAAAACTTTATATCAAATACAAATTGAAGAACATTTATCTGCATTGTACTTCCCAACGAGTTGTAACCTTTATTTAGTCAGCTCAGGTTTTCAGTTGTACATGTTTCAGTGAAGGTATTACTTGTGCAGTTTATCCTCACTATAAAAAATAATTTGGAACATATTTTTTGGGAGTCTAGGAAAGGACCGTTTAAAGGTTAATTCTATTGTGCATGAAATTCTAGATAAATTGAAGATAACTAGAAGTGTAGGACTTGTTACCCAATGTTATATCAATCCTTGTGGACTTGAGAAGAATGTACCGACAGAGTGGTTGAGGGAACATCGTGTAAAAGAGGAAATGAATATGGAACCATCTAAGTTAACAAAATACCCAATATTTTGTATGGAGAAGCAAGTGGCGAGCGGGGGATAACATACTCCACGATGTGATAGTTATTTAAAATCAAGTTCTTGTTATCAAATATTAGTAATATTGAAAGTTATGTAAGTTTTTAAGCTTTTTCATATGTTCGCTTTAACATCAAGACTGGATCTGGGATTCTAGAAAAACTACTACGAGTTTAGATATGTCATGCAAACAAAATTTTTATTTTCTAAACGAATTTCTGTTACTCTAGAAAAGCTATATTTGATTTGTTTTTAGTTATGAGTATTAGTAGTACATCATGTTTCGGTTGTTGTAAAGGAAATAAAAATTAGTCTGAAATTTGGCGAATACATTCGTTAAGTAAGTTCGCATAATGAATTTTGTAATATACACCCAAGTGAATCTAGTGTAATCATCAACCATTACCAAGGCATATTTATTCCCTCCAACAGTAGAATGTTAGATTGGACCCAAAAAAATCCATATGAATTAAATCAAGGGGATCTTTAGTGGCAGTGTTTTGTGACGACTTATGTGGAACTCTAGCTTGTTTACCCTTTTGAAATGCAACAAAGACATCATCCACTTTGGCACTGATTTTGGGTACACCTCTAATAAGTTCTTTGTTAATGATCTTGCCAAGGAGGCCATAATTGATGTGACCAAAACGTTCATGCCAAAGTTGTGTAGAATCCACTTTAGTCAAGTTGCAACAAAGATTAAACTGAATATCAAGAAGATAACAGTTATTATTTCCACGAATGCCATGAAAAATTATTTTTCCAGATTTATCTTCAATATCACATCCATTAGCATTGAAGATAACTTTATGGCCTTTGTCACAAACTTGACTGACAAAAAGTAGATTAGCAGACGTATCTTTGACGTAGATAACATCATGAATTTTAGGCACTCCTGGAAGTTTGATCATCCCCTTTTGCTAATGTAGAAAAAACTCCCATCTCCAAAAGTCACAAGCCCTCCCTTAAAATCGTTCGCATTCACGAACCATGAAATGTCACCTGTCATGTGTTGGCTACACCCACTATCAAGAAGCCCCAGAAAGGGTGAGGTAGATTTCAATGCAAAAGCTCCCAGAATGACATTACTTTCCCTTGGATTAGGATATCTTGTCTTTCCTTCTGTAAGTCTTTCAATATTGGACAGAAGTTTCTCAACCTTTTTGTGTAGAAAACTAACAACTTTTAACTTTTGTCTTAAGAGCTTATAAGTATGTTGGTAATGATTACAAGAACCATAAAATATACGGGAACCAATCGGAGTGATTAAAGCATTGTCAGGTCCTTTCGATGAAATCTAAGCCAGTCTTGGTTTTACAAAGCCAAGGCCTCGTTTATCTCCTGATTGATGACAATTCTTTATACAATAATCAATAGAAATATGACTTAGATTCTTCAAGGAGTTGGATATTTCCTTTTCAGATTTCAAATTCTCAAGAACTTTTGCTAAGGTAACCTTGGATTCATCTAACATGGCAGCAATATTCTTGTTTATACGAATTTGATTATCCAGTCCCTTTTGAAGAACTTTTTCTCTTTCAGATCCTTGTCGAAGATCAAAATTCTTGATATATATTTAACAATGAAGTACATCAATCTTTCTTATCAATCGTTGTTTCTTATGACAAAGATTATCAATAATTTATTCAAATCAATATTCAGATCAACATCGATGGTTTGTAGAACGCACTCGGGATCTGTAAATTGACTGCTCCTATCAAAGCAAGAGATCGTCATGTCGGTTGTGACACTATTAGTACACGAACCTGCTCTGATACCAATTAAAAATACGAGGGTACCAAGTACACCGCCAACTTTTTCATTTCAATATGAGTATGAACCTGTGTAGTACTTTTAACAATCAAAAGTTGCAGAAAAGTAAAAATCACACCCAAAAAAAAATTGTTAATTGATAATGTATTGCACCCTGCTTACCGCAACGTCTAACGGGTAACAATATTATAGTCACTGGTAGTACTGGAATTTTACACACGGTGGAAAATTACAACCACGTCAGTAATGGTTAAGTTAGATATTCACTAACGATGGTTTAGACTCATTTAGACTATTCTCAAATAGAAAGGATCTTAACATGACAAATAAAATGTGTTGCTTGTAAAAGTTTTGAAAGTTTGGATCACATCATAAAAAAATTAGTTAACGATCAAATCAAATTTTAGGTAAGCCGTAAAATTGTGGGGTAGTTAGATTGTTTTTTTTTATTTTTATTTTTTTGCTACGAGGGTAGTTAGATTGTTAAATAATAATATGGTCCCCTATATCTGGTAAAGTAACTGTAAGGCTGAAGTACTGTCTCAAGTATCAACTAATCCATTATTGCAAGTACTTTGGTTTAAGGATTCAAGGAAACAATGAACTAACATGGGATTTATATGTGGAAAGAAATAGTAAACTAACACGGAATTTACACATGTGATACATATCGACATCTATAAAGAAATATCAAAACTTACCACTACTTGTGCCCGCTTCGTGCTCATTATTAGTTGCATCACCTATTTTTATTCTCTGTGTTTCATAAGCCATACGCCGTAATTCAAGGAGTCGATATTTTTCATTTTTAGACATTGAACTTCGATTTTCTCTCATTGCAATACAGTGTTGTTTTCGGATCCATTTTTTTTTCATTTTCAGCCATTGAACTTCGTCTTTCCATTTGTGCAGTGCGGCACCTGTCTAGTTGAAGTTGTCTCTATTGCAGTTCAATTTCAAAAGTTTGGTAGGGAATGAAACTTGATTATTCTATATGCTCTTCTTCAGGGAATGAAAACACTTGTTGCACATGTTAAATAATGTATAGTAAGTGTGTAACAATTTTTTTTAACATGAAGTGCTTCATAAATTGTCTTATATAACGTGGAGCTGAATATTGAGACGAAAGTTATTTTTCTATTATTCTTACACCATTTTGCATCTTTATAATAAAATCAAAACCGTCGGATTTTAAAAAGAAATTCAATACCAAATTTAATACTTGGGTTGCATTTGCTTACAAAATTTATATGTTGGCTTGTCTACTATGAATCTAAAAAAAATAACGAAGAAAGAAAAAAAAACAAGGAGAAAAAATAATTTCCTAGGGACTGAATCAGTTCCGCTGAAATTGAGTCACCTGAATTAGATTCCACTGAAACTGATTCACATGGATAAGAATCTGCTGAATATCTGAATTATAAAATTTCGACAATCGTTATCCGTCGTTCTATTTGGACAAAAAGAGTCCATTGTTAACTTTGGTCAGAAACGAACTGCGCTATAATAGATAGTACACCAAATATATGACAGAATTTAGGAGGGATGATATTTGTCTTATAACTCTATTTTCGACAATTTCGGTCTGTCTTAATTTCTGCATTTTGGACTAGTGTACGTACAACCTAATCCCCTATGCAACTCAGTTTGTTTATCTAGCAAAAAGCAAACTAAATCATTAACTCAGTTTCTTCGAACTGGTGTAATTCTAAATCTTTCAGAAACAGTTTAATTTACAATGATGTATGAGTTAAATAACTACATGTGACATTTATTATAAGATCTAACTATACTATACAGGTAATTCGTTTCCAGGCTTACCGCTTGCTTCATGGTCATGTGGTTGGAGGTTTGGTGCATCAACTGTTGCTTTTCGATTGCGACGACGCCTTTCATTGATGGCATGTCTCTCATGTTTAGTCAATGACTCCTTTTTTTCTTTATATCTAACACGTCGCTATTATAATTGTTTTAATTGACGTTGAGTATGACTTTCTTTTTCGGTGTCACTCTGGGTTAGCTCTCGACCTCGAGCTAGCTCAATAAGTCCAGGCTTCGACGTGATGAAAACTGGAAATTGATATTCTCTTAGGCATTTACACAAACAGTAAGAAAGCTGCAAGTGAAGATAGTATTGAGAGTTGTTTTTTATTATAGTAAGATTGTTGATTATCGTTTGACTAATGAAAGGGTAACATAAATATTTACTGTACAGTTATGATATTCCCCTTACTATTCTTTTCGACATTGTTTGAGAAAGTCTTTTGATATTGTTTCAAATTTATTGATATTGGGTTATTGTTGATTCGGTAGGACATCCCCTATCCAAACGGACAAGCCATTAGAATTATGGGATCCGTTCATAAGTCCGGTTTCTATTTCTACCCGTCTCTTAAACGAACTCATTCCCAATCCGAGTCCTGAATTGCTGCTAAAAAGACGCCACTTTCCAAATTTCAAACCACCGCCAAATTGCTTCTGGGTTTGTCGAGTTCGATTAGGAAATTACTTCTGGAGTCTTATATATACTGCAACCCAAAGCAAACTCATCATCTTATTAGTTTTTTATAAACAAATCCCCTTTCTTCGTTTTTCTCTGCAGATTGAGCGTCTTTGTTAGGTTTGATATTCTTGAATAATTTTCACATTATGTCTATCTATTATAAGTTCAAGAGTGGGAAAGAATTTCATTCAATCCCCACTCTTAGCCCTTTCATGTCTGTTCTTGAGATTAAAGATTTGGAAAATCAAAGAGATATGTCAACAAACAATCAGTTATGTTAATGCAAACAATGGAACTGCTGCAGTAAACTCTGCACATCAAAGGGGTTTCAGCAATGGTTATATGGGTGGAAGGCCAGCAATGGGGCAAAGAGGTGGTTTGGATCGGAGGATACCACCAGAGGGTTACACTTGTCATAGATGCAAAGTTCCTGGGCACTATATTCAGCATTGTCCTACTAACGGTGATCCTGATTATGATGTTAAAAAGCTGAGGCCACCTACTGGTATTCCCAAATCAATGTTGGCGGAGACTGCTGATGGTTCATATGCACTGCCTGGAGGTTCTGTTGCAGTTCTGAAGCCTAATGAGGTGGCTTTTGAGAAGTTAGTTGAAGGCATACCAACTATTAGTAGGCGGGTTATCGATATTCCACCAGAACTTCACTGCCCAATGTGTAAAGATGTGATGAGATTTGCTGTACTTACAAGCAAGTGCTGTTTTCAGAGTTTCTGTGATGGATGTATTAGAGGCAACATTATTTCAAAATCCATGTGTTTGTGTGGAGCTAGAGGAATACTTGTGGATGATCTCATTCCTAATAAAACAATTAGGGACACCATTGACCGCTATATCGAGTCAGGTAATACTAGTTCAGGGAATACAAAAAGTACAATTAGTAATGAAGATGTAGGATGTGCTCGTTCGTCACTGCCAAAAATCCCAGTACCCAGTCCTTCTTGCGCTTCAAAGGCAGAAAAAAAGCCTTCATGTCTTGGAAAGGAAATTTCAGATGGCAACAAGATGATGGTATCTGTTGGGTTGCTAGATCAGGCACATGAAAATGGCCAGTTTGCACCAAGTCTTGATTTGTCTGAAGATGAAGCCGAATCAACGAGTAGTAAGGTAATAAATAGTGCTGCACTGGGGCAAGAGGAAGTGCAACAGAAGTATATTGCTTGTGAGGACAAGAAAATGGAGAAACCCATCTTCACTGTTGATGGCAAGCCGCTTTCAAATGAAGACCTGTTTTGGGGAACCTCTCAAGCTAATGGAGCCGATTATTGTCAGATGCCTTTTGGCACTTCAGCCTATAACAACCCATATTGGAATGGTATGCAGCTGGGAATGGATGGGTGTATGGCTCCCTATTATGGTTACATGGGTTATGCAGCTGGTCCTTATGGAGGAATGTTCACTCAAAATCAAAACCCTTTTGGTGGTTGTTCAGGGTATGAATTGCCATATGCTGCATCTCAGATGAAAAAGAGGAGCAGAGTTGCACCATGTCATGGGAATGATTGGGGTCATGACGATGAAGAGAGGAATTATAAGAAGAAGCAATCATGGCACACATCTTTTGTTTCGTGTCATGCAAAGTAGAAGAGGCAAAGCTGTTCAGCATGTTGCAGAATTAGAGAAGCATGTAAATTTCTGATAGTCTTTGTCTTGTATAAAACTTATCAGAGAAGAATGTAAATTTAATGAAAAGAATATATTCGTTTAAAGAAAATCAAATTTTGAGTTTTACTGTTAAGTTGTTGTTTCTACTAGTTTCCATGTCTAAAATTCTAAGCATAATTAGATGTTCAGAAGTCGGAAACAAAACTTAAACTAGGTTAGGTCTGTTTAAATAAGCAAAGACAATTCAAGCTTAACAAAACCCAAATATGAGACTGGCAGACTGCTCCAAATCTCAGCTAAAGAAAATGAAAGAGCTTCAAAAGTCCAAATCCCACTCCTGGCTCTTCACATTTACACACCTGAGTCCTGATTCCCGACCCATGAAGACAGGCAAAACAAGGATTGAGATATGTTGTAGCTGTGGTTGTTCATTATCTACAGGAAACTCCTAATCAGAGGAGCATAACATTGCAACTACACTCTGCACTAACTGCATTAATAATGATAACAATGTAGTGTCATGGATCTGTCCCAACAGAATTACGTATCAGATACACAATAGTAACTTATCTAAACTTTCCTCTCTGATTAATTGTCAAACAGTGTGGCAATATTCAGGCTTTGGGAGCTTTTAGGTAAATCAGTGTTGGTGTGTTCCACTGGAGTTACAAAGCAACCAGTCAAAGGATCAACAGGATGACTGTCACGAGGTCCACCTTTATGTGTCATGGCAGACATTGGTGGTGGAGGCAATACTCCAGCTCTGAAAAGAATACGTTGAACTGGATCTGATGGTTGGGCACCAACTGATAACCAGTACCTGCAAAACGGAAATGAGAGGGAAGAAATAGATTGAGTCAGGTGATGAGGTCAATACAAACTGTGTACAGCCTAACAAGATTAAATAGTTGGTACCATATTTGGAAATTCCATAAAAACTTGGATATATAATCATGGATTCTTAAGATAGAGAAACGTTGGAACTTTGTCATCTGGGATAGCCGTTTTTTTACCATAACAAGTCAGGAACACATGATAAGAAGTATAAAAATCAATTGCCAGTCCCACAATGAAAATCTATCTATTGGAAAAGAGCTAAGAATATTCCGCGAAATCATTTCTTTGTTCTCTTAACGGAAAGTTAAAGTTTTGTTCATGCCAACCAGTTTGCCAAGAAAATGTTTTGCAAAAAGATACACGGTTAAAATGATCAGCAAAAGTATCGTTCATGGTATTTGATTCCTGTCTGGGTCGGTGTTTATCTCACTACTAGACACTGCAAATACTTCTCCACTAGCTGAATAAGCTCGAGTTAATGTAATGGTTTGGTATAAACATTCTACCAAGATTCATGGGACATGTTAGATCTGAATAAGATGCTTACAAACTAAAGGTGTCGGGCGAAATAATCCATATCAAACCCCCATAATTCTTGAACGTCTCACATGCATTAACCTAATCAAGCTAAAAACCTAGCAGCATGTTCATACACATACAACCAAACTGCTAAATAAGCACAAAGTTTGTTTCCATTTCTTCCTTAGCATTTGTTCATCTACAGGAAAGAAAGTCATAATAAAACAAACAAAGAAGATGATTACAAGAAATAGATTGCAGATACAAAGTTAAACAAAAGATATCTTAAAACGATCAGCAAAAGTAAAGTTTTTATCCCGAGACATCATTTTGGCATTTGATTCCTGTTTAAGTAGGTGTATATCTCACTATTAGGAAAAGAAGCTCACAGCAAATACTTCCATCAGCTAAATACGCTCAAGGTATTGTAATGGCTTGGTATAAACGTTATTCCAAGATTCATGAGGCATGTAAGATCTGACTAAGATGCTTACAAACTTAGATGCGTTGATTAAAACAATCCCTATCAAACTATTCAAACCCCCCATAATTCTTGAATGTTCGAACATTAGCCCGGTCAGGCTAAAAACCTAGCATGTTCATATCCAGTAATCAATATACAGCCAAAACTGCTAACTGTGGACAAATTTTGTTTCCATCTCTTCCTTGTCTATTGGAAAGAAAGCCATAATAAAACAAACGGAGAAGATAATACTACAGTAATAAGAAAGCGATTACAAGAAATAGATTGCAATTACAAAGTTAATCAAACATCACAGTGGCAACGATAGATAAATCTTAAAAGGTACAATTGGAATTTAATCAATGATATTGTAATTTTGGCAGCAAGAATGAGGATAAAACAAGTTCAGTGTTTATGCTATAAGGTCCTCAAAATATATCCCTGATACGTAATTCAACTGGTTCACATAAAGAAAACTAGACAAAAGAAAATTGGTTGTACTTACTTGATTCTATCAAATTCGAGACCCATTCTTTTACCTCCATCCTGCCCTACAAAAATGAAAATTTCATCATCAATGGGCATGAATCAAACAAATGGGTTAATTTTCAACGACAAAATTAAGAAAAGGGTATGACTAGAAACAAAAATTGTGAAGAAGAAAACTGCATGATTATTACATACCAGGTAATGGATCATAATGACCTAAGACTTCAAGCTGTTTTCCATCTCTTGGAGATCTACTGTCAGCAGCCACGACTCGATAAAATGGTCTGTTTCTACAACCAAGCCGATGAAATCTTAATCTTACCACCATTTTCACAGCAAAGAAGAAGAAGATAGAAAACCAATTCGACGAAGTTTATTTATGAGAGACTAAAAATTCCTATCAGGGTTTAGCGTTTGGGCGGTTTTGGCTCAGCTTATACAGTTCAGTACACACTAGAATACTACATAGACTTTCCTTTTTATAATGGGTCGGACAATTTCTTTTTGGAGCACCCACACATTTGTTTTTTTTTTTTTTTTTTTTTTTTTGCTAAGAAATAAAGAAGTTCTATTAAAACCAGTTAAAACTTACAAGAGTTATGGCAGGAATGGTGGGATTATACCCAACCACTCTCCCTGAATTCGTAAGTTATTACAAGAGTTATGGCACGAATGGTGGGATTATACCCAACCACTCTCTCTGAATTCTTAAGTTATTACAATATTTAGATGCACCATCGGCATGATTGTTGAAATTTCTTTTTAGATATTCTACTCTAGAGAAAGAAAAATGATTGTGAATCAACTTGCAGTCATCCATAATTATTTTGTTATACCAGAACAGCTGGTTATAATTTGAATTGAAACATCCTACTACTAATTGAGCATCACTGATGAAGCAAACTTTGCTGTAGTTTCTTTCTTTTGCCCAAAGACTAGCTTCTAGCATGGCTAAACATTCAGCTTCTTCGGCGTTCTTAGCTACTCACAGGACGAGTTTGCAGCCAATGTAGTTTTTGTTTTGTCATTCATAATCAAACCAATGCCGAAAGATTAGTATTTATGTCAAATGATGCATCTTCTGTATACAATAATGCAGTCTTCTGGCAAAGAGACTACTACGGAATCATCATTTTCAACAGCTATAATGTTAGCATACAAGTTTGCAGCAGGATCAGATCTAAGATACTTTTCAGAATCATTCACAAATTTGAGAGCTAGTCTCGCAGTAGTGAAATAATTTATATTTTTCTCCTGAAAGATGAAAGAGCATCTGTCTTTCCATATACTCCAAGCAATGGAAAAAACAGCAACAGCTTTGTCTTTAAAGTTGACAGAAGTTAACCATTGAGCAACCCAATTTTTTAAGTTCTGTGTAGAATCCCTAACATGAGAGACTAAGTTATAAAAAGGAGTTAGTGACCAAACAGCTTGAGCAAAAGGACAATGTAAGATCAGATGCTCTGCTGATTTCGAACTGTGAGTTCCTATGGAATTACAATTCATATCATGAGAATTATATCCTCAAATGATAGATTTTACAGGCAAGATATTCTCGTAACACTTCCACACAAAAATCGGACTTTAGGAATAATTGGCGACTCCAAAGGGACTTATAAACATGATTAATATTCTGAGGATTATGAATGTACTCGAATTGACCAGACAAGACTTTATATGCAGATTTGACAAAAAATTGTCCATTTTTAGTAAAAGGCCAAATTAGTCTGTCATGACCAGAAAGAGGGATTCTAGTACTCTGAATGAGTTGAGCGTTCTGAGGAGTGAATCAAGCATTAACTAGATCTAGATTCCAGCTATTAATGTCTTTATCTATCGAGATGTAAACTGGAAGATTAGGATTTGGATAAGCATTACATAAAGGTGAGAAACATTGGGAATCCAATTATCTCTAAAAGCCAAAATGCTATTGCCATCTCTAAGGTCCCAAACAGCATTATGGAGAATAAAATCGAAACCTATACAATTGCTTTTCCAAACCCAAGAGCAGTCCCCTGTCAAATCATAATGCAACGGAGAGTAATCTTTGAAATACTTACATTTTAAAATCCTAAAGCAAAGATCATTCGGAGAATGGATTAAGAAAAGACCGAAGTCGTGATTATATCTGAAGTAGAGTGATGTAGAATTTATATGACCAAATTAACGATTAAATAAAACCTAGTTATATCCATAAGCGCACGGGTCAATTATAGTATCGATAGCATTATGGGTCGTTCCCACGAGAAGTGTGAAATACTCTACCAACTAATATCAAAAATTAAGTAACCAACGAGATGATGTTTGAACGATTTTCATAAATTTGAAACAAAACGAGATAAAAATAATTCTAACAAAAAAAAAATGAGAATGGGTTGCTAGGGTCTTCGGTTTCCACCAATTAACTATGCAAACTCTACTAATATTTAAAAATATATTTCATGCATTATCAAATATTGTTTCTCCGCTATAGTTTCCTTCGCTTCATGGGTAGTGATTCTAAAGCATTACCTATAAATCCTTGCATACCACGTCTAGGGATTTAACCGAAGCACGAAATATCAATTCAAAAGCATAAATAATCAAGAAAATCACATAAACGATTAAATACCAAGCTATATGAAGAAGAACTATTAATCAATCAAATCATTATTAAGCATATCAATGTAGAGTTTACACAATAAAATTGGTTTCTACCTAAACCCTAACATGGCTCTAGCTAGACATGGCTTTCTCAAAATCCATAAACATATTAAAATTAAACTCTAGTTAATGAAAAATGAAGAATCAAAAACAAAACTTCAAAATCCTTCTCTCCTTGCGGCACTATGGCGGGGCCCCCTCTCAAATAGTCACAGCCCTTATTATACACCTTCCTTTTCTTTTATTTCATTAATCAAAGTATGAAAATAAATTATTCAATGAAATATCTTGCATGCAAGTTGATATCGTCATCAGTATCTTTCCCCAAATAGTATTGCCACCTCGTTCTTCCAATGAAATAATAAACTCCCCTTATTTCCAAAATCTCCCAAATGAAGAAAGAGTTATTTTATTTCCAAAATAGTCACGTGTAAATATTCACATGACAAATAAATTATCTTTCTCGGTGGAATATATTTGTAATAAAGTAAGAAAGATAAAATAGTTCCCATTTTCGGTTTTCCATGTGCCAACCCCACTTTGATTTCAATTCCTTTCTTGCGTTTTGCCTCGCATATGAAACAATTCTATCTTTGTTGATATATATGGAGATACCGGGCCAGCTACATTTTGTCATTTTCACCATCATGGTTCTTTGATATATGGAAATACCGAGCCAACCCATTTCATCATTGTGGTTCTTTGATATATGGAAATACCAAGCCAACCCATTTCATTGGCGATATATAGAAATACCAGGCCAGCGTAATAAGTGCGTAATCTTTGATATATAGAAATAACGAGCCGGCGTAATAAGTCTTTGTCGATATATAAAAATACCCGAGCCATCATAATAAGTGTGGCGATATATAAAAAATACCAGGCCAACATATTTGATCATTGTGGTTCTTGATACATGGAAATACCAGGCCAACCACATTTCACCATCATGGTTCCGATATATGGAAGTACCCAGGCCAACCACATTTTGCCATTTTTGTCGCAAACACCATTAAGTCTCACATTTTGTTGTTTATTATTTGGATGATCGAATTCACTTGTACTTTCTACAAAAGCACTAAAATAGTATTAATAACTAAAATATTGTATCCTAGCTAATATAAATATGGGTATAAAATGTAGCATTTTACATGCTTATCAACACCCCCACACTTATATTTTGCTAGTCCTCGAGCAAAACAGAGATATAATGTAATTGATTTTTTTTTTATATTTTTATATATATATTCCTAAGAAAAGTGAAAATCTGCAAAAAATATGGAAAATTACCCACTCCCCCACACTTAAACATTACATTGTCCTCAATGTAATTGAGTCATCCAACGTAGAAATTAAGATGGGAAATGAAAAAATAAACAAAAAGAAAATAAGAGATAGAGTAGAGGAACAAATCGATGGGTTGACTCCCATGAGCGAAATGTATTTGTTTCCCTGCTTTCGCAGCACACAATCTCAAATAAGGTGGGGTTGGTACCCCAAGGTAAGCTGCGAATCATATATATAAAGCCTGAAAAGTTGGGGATCAACCCAAATAATCAGTTTTGATGAAAAGATGATCCTGCAGTAATGATGATTAGTACCCAGATAGCAAAAACTAAACTCAGTCTTATTCGGAACATTCACATAAGCTTTTAGAAAATCACGATCCGAGAAACAAGGGCTCAACGGAACAATGATATCGTGACTAATTGGCCCATTATCATCTTGATGCGTGTCGTAGGTGCAATCAAATTAATTCAATATTTCCACTCAATTAAAAATAATATAATGGAAGTTAAGTTCGTTCCCACGAGGAGCAAGTGATCTTTAGTTGTAAAAGTTGTCACGAAAGGGGTGTAAAAAGCAAAATAAAAATAAACAAAGCAATTAAAATCGAAAGTTGAAAGATGAAAGCAATAAGAGAAGATCAAGGAATCCTTCTTCGTTACGAAACAATGATTAAAGTTATGTTCTTTTCTACTTGTTATTAGTCACAAATTATCACCAAGTAGGTAAAGCAGCTAGCTAGGTGCTAAACCCCTAAATCCCTTGTATCACTGGGACACGGAAGTTCTCGACTCTGGGATTCTAATCACCAAGCCACCTAGAATTAGCTCAACCTAGATGTAACTTAGCTCATGCATTAGGTTTTGTGAATTTCTTAGGTTGATATTAGTAGTTAGACTCTTAGCTCAAGGTCTACTTGCTAACGTTGTTTTACACACAATTGCTCCACGGAATCCCTCCGCAAGGTCTCGTGTTTGCTACTTATGTAAAGAGTCAAAGAACGATTACTTATCCCCTAACTTTCACTAGCTTTAGATCGAATTAACAAATCAATTTAGTTGGCCACCTAAACAATCTATCAATCAATCATGAATGTCTTTAAGATCACTCCTATTAGTAAAAACAAACGATAATTATGTGAAAAACTTCAAGATAGAATTTGAAAACAAAAACTCAAATCATGTTAAGAACTAGGAATTCATCCTCAATCAAAAAGAAATTTAGCTACTCATGTTAAAGAGTTCACACAAAGAATAAGAAAAGAAAAGTGTTGTGTGTGTAGAGAGGTGTGTAGAAGTTGTAGAAAACTTCTCTATTTATAGGCTTCAACATTCTCCAAATCTTCTAAGGATTAGAATCCTTTTCCTTTTGCAATTCAATTTCCAAATCAAGCTTTTCTCAACTCTTCCACATTCTCTTTCCAAATTTGAGTCCAATTCTCCATCCAATTCCTAGCCCAAGTCTTCACACCCATGAGAGAGGTCCATAGAAAGTTACGGAATTTTGCTCGTGGGAAAAGCTGGGATTGTGGGCGGAATTTGGCTGAAACGTCATCGCCGCCGTACTTTGAAAATTTTGTCGTCGAGAGAATATTCGACGGAATATTTCGTCGATCCTCGTTAGGACTAACGGTCAAGGCGGGTCAACCGTCGGTCAAGCTGTTAGTCAAAGGTCAAGGAGAAGGAGTGAGTCGACTAATGAGTCAGTGGTGCGACTCGGTCTTAGTCGGCTGAGTCACTGAGTCAACTCGGAGTCAACTAAGTCAATTGACCCGAGTCAGTCCAGGCCAGAGCTGTTGCAGCTTTGCACTTGCCAAATTCTTGTGTTGCACCATCCTTGTGCATATCCAATGCACTGCCAACCATCTTGGCTTGCATACTTGCTGTAACTTCCAAGCAGCATTCTCATTGTCTATCATCTCAGGAAAATATCCATCAATTCCTCAAGTCCATTCTCTGCTGCCATCATAGATTCTCATTCCACCATCAGCCAACAGCTCACTCCATCCCTGAGCTCCCTTCAATCACCAACACCAACCACATACATTCATTCCAACTCCTTCCATTATCCGCTCCTTTCTCAAGCAACATTGCTTGTACTGCACTATAACACTTTCATATGCTCGGGCACCCCCGCAATTCATTCATGTACAACACCCTCTCAGGTCGCTTCTGCCTGCATTTTGCTGCCTCAAATCATATCCCACGGCCTCAATAGAGACCACCATTCTTCAGCAATCAGCTTCATTCTCTCAGGTCGCTTCTGCCTGCATAACCTTCCCTGAACTGCATCATTGCCATCTCTTGCATTACAAGCCCAGGTCTCCACAGCCACTGAGCAATACCACCACCTGCTCATCCATCTTGCCAGCTTACCAAGCGGGTTGCTTGACTCCTCCTGTTCAAATCTAGCATACATCTATTTGCACAATTCCATCATTCCACTGTAACAAGCGGCACATCACCTATAGAAACCCATTAAGGATCATCCAAACCCATTCTTTCCCTTGATAATCATCTCTGCACAACCAATTTCTGCGACTTCATCTCCTCCAACTCGGCCCGATTTCAGTTCCATTTTCATCAATAGCTCTGCAATCTCAACTCTGTCTAAATTGGGCACCATCCTCCAACTCAATGCTTATGTACCAACAAAGACCACTTCTGCAATTTCAACACAACTCCTCGAAGTATCAACCTCGCCAAAAATTTCACAACCACTGCCGGTTTGCAACTTTATAGACCCATTAGACCCCCCTTCTTCCAATTCAACCGGTGACTACCAACATCACAGATCGATCTCATCACTTTTGTTTCCACGAGCTTCAACGACAAATCCATTTCATCTCTTATTTTTCTTAATCATTACCGACTTCAATCATTCAACCATTTTAGTCTCGACTTCATCTTCTCCCACGAGCTTCAATCGAAACCCGTTATCGGTTCCACGGACAACAACTTGCCTCTGAATCGATTTCATCATTATCATCCATCTCCAACAAACCCATTTCTCGATTGATTCGATTCAAACCCATTCTCTCTGTGACTCTTGATTCGGGCGAAGTTCTCATTCGAACCCGGGAAGCACCACCACAATCGAACCCATCTTGTTTACGCCATTAATACCTCGAGCAGTGTAGCTCTCTCTCTCAACAATGAGCCATGGCCGCTTTCTTACTTTCGAGACAAAGGTAATGAAAATGATTGAGAGATGGTCTCGATTTCGGGTTTAGGTTTAAATGACACGGATCAGGGTCGGGTTTGGATCCGGTGCGGTTAGGGCCAGGCCAATTGGATGCTACCCAGCATGACCATCCTCTGGATAAGGGCTACCCGGTGTTAATAACACCCATGGCGATTGATAAGGGTACCCTGGATGAGAGCCCCTTAACCACTACCGGGCTCAGGATAGTGTTCGCCAAGTAAAATGACCTTTTTGCCCTTTTGGCTCAAATAGGGTGATTTCTTCTTCTTTTCCTCTGTGCGACTCCAAAGTAGCTATAAAACTCAAAACAAGCGTAAAATACATAATTTACACGAAAAATAACAAAGAAAGCATAAACTACTAGATAGTAAATACGGTGTATTCTACACCTATCAAATTCCCCCACACTTAGACTTTGCTAGTCCTCGAGCAAATCAAACTAAAAACTCACAACTTCAAGCGTTCAAGCGTCACAAGCATCCAAAGAGTTATGAGGACATAGAATTCTGCATGCTAGTAATAAGAAGTTAGAAATACTAAAGAACATATTCTCGTTCTTAATTGTTGAGTGAGAAATAACCACACCATAATGAGAGAATGCGTGTTTGAGAAACGATCAATAAGCATTTCGCCTCGACACGCCACACCAAATAAGATTTTATGATAATTGCACTCAAAAAGACTGACTTTTTATGGTTCTCACATGTGTGCGGGTAGGAATGAAGAGAGAATTCTGCAACACGTTGAATGGTGGGAAGGATAACTTAGAAATTTTGAAAAACCCACATCTTTTAATATTTTGAAAAACCATTTTTCGACGATCTCTAAGAAAGGAAATCAACCATATTATCGAGGATGAGATTACTTACTTACCTTCACATCCGATCGCCAATTATGATAACACCACTCTCACGGCATCCAATAGAAACGTCTTCCGCTCCTTGTCTTGATCTTCTTAATCTTCGTCCTTGGTTTCAACTATTGATGATAAACCCTTGAATTTCATAAATCCTTAACAATTTGTAACTCTTTTACCTTAAAATCCTTAAAATCCTTGTCGTTTGAAACTTCCTTATATATTTTCCTTCCCCACGGCTCATTAACAAAACAAATATTTCTCTTGTTTTTCTTTTTCAATATTTTTTTTTTTTCTTTTTTTTTTTTTTTTTTTTTTTTTTTTTTTTTTTTTTTTTTTTTTTTTTTTTTTTTCACAAGAGAAATTAAATACAAAAATAAACCATGGCCGTGGAAGAAGTAATTTACCACTTGATTCTTCACACTTTGTATCGTCTTAAAATCATAAACTTCAAAAATTCTCACCTTTTAATTTTCTTCGCTTTCATGAATAAGTCTTCATACTTGAATATAAAATTACCTCATTGTATTGTAAGTCCTCAACATATATGTAAAAATCCGCTCATTTGTATGTTGCTTTACTTGTATTTGAAATTTGCTCTTTTTCCCATTCCGTTGCTTGTAAACCTTAAACTTTTCCAACTTTCCTTGTAGATTTTGATGTCGCTCCTTGTTGTTGATGAATGTGTTTCTATGGATCCGTTGTTGTCGAGAGAGAATGGTGCTAGCGCAAACCGAACTACAAGAAGGAAGCTTTCATCTATGGACGTCACCCTCATGATTGACAAAATTAGCACTCAAGAGATCAAAGAGTAGTGCTTTTAGTGGTGGGAGGTTGGGTAGCTTACCATTCTACCCGGAATTAACTTACGGTGACACACACTCAAAAGAAGCTCTTTAGTAAATGGAAAATTTCTGGTCGGTGCCTCTCATGATATGAATACGGGTAGTCTCCACTAATGATTGATCAGCAACTCTAATAACGCACTTCTCCCTGCACCAAATTCGCATCACCGGCATGATTAAATCCATTATTTAACACTCAAACAAACAAGAAATCCGAATGTAGTTCCTAACATTTCCAAGTTCAATTATGTCGGTCAAAATCTCTATGTAAACATACCTAGAAATATGCTAGTGACTCTAAAATCTTTAAAAGTTGGAATTTTTAAGTAAAACTCTTTTTTTTTTTTTTTCAAAATTTTTTCATTTTTTTTTGTAATTTTTGTTTTAAAAACATGCTTAACCACTCCCCCACACTTAAACCTTACATTGTCCTCAATGTAATTGAATCCTCTAGTAAAGTCAAGGTGGGAGATTTTAACATGATAAGAAACAAGAAAAAGAAATAACAAAAAGCAAAAGGATAAGAAATACAAAACCGATGGGTTGCCTCCCATTAAGCGCTTGTTTTAAAGTCGGCGAGACTTAGCTCTTGCGGCACATTACTCCTCCGGAGGAGTGCATCTCCAAATGAAAGTTCATCCAAATTCACATAAGCGATGTTCTCATAGTATGGCTTCAACCTATGGCCGTTGACTTTGGAAACCGAATTGTCTCGAAGACTAGTAATTTCAACTTCACCATGAGAAAAAACATTAGTAACAACATATGGTCCAATCCAACGAGACCTTAACTTTCCAGGAAATAGTTTAAGGCGAGAATGATATAAAAGGACTTTTGTCCCACGATGAAACTTTTACGAGAAATCATCTTGTCATGAAAAAGCTTGGTCTTTTCTTTGTAAATACGGGCACTCTCGTAAGCATCATTGCGTATCTCCTCTAACTCATGTAGTTGTAACTTCCCTTTGTTTCCCGCTTCATCATACTCCATGTTGAATTTCTTTATCGCCCAATAAGCCTTATGTTCAAATTCAACAGGAAGATGACAAGCCTTACCATAAACCATCCTATATGGAGACATACCAATCGGTGTCTTATACGCCGTTCTATACGCCCAAAGTGCATCGTTGAGCTTAAAGCTCCAATCTTTCCTTGTGGTATTCACAGTTTTCTCAAGAATGGACTTTATCTCACGATTTGAAATTTCCGCTTGTCCACTAGTTTGTGGATGATAAGGCGTACCAATTTTGTGTGTTATGTTGTACTTCTTGAGGAGAGTGTGGAAATCCTTCTTGAAATGTGAGCCTCCATCACTTATCACCACTCTTGGTGTTCCATGCCTATTGAAAATATTTTCCCTTATAAAATCACAAACAACTTGAGAGTCATTAGTCTTGGTGGCTCTAGCTTCCACCCATTTCGAAACATAATCAACGGCAAGAAGTATATAAAAATTCCCATTCGAATTGACAAAAGGGCCCATAAAATCAATACCCCACACATCAAAAATCTCAACGGTGAGAATTGGTGTGAGTGGCATTTGATTTCGAGCACCTAGATTGCGTTGGATTCGTTGACATCTATCACACGATTTACAAAAACATATGAATCTTCAAACAAGGTGGGCCAATAAAATCCACTCTCGAGAATTTTGAGGCGGTGCGTTTCGAACCAAAGTGGCCACCACATGCAAAAGTGTGGCAAAAGGAGAGAATGGATTGAAATTCGAATTAGGCACGCACCTTCGCATTATTTGATCAACGCCATATTTCCATAAGTAAGGTTCATCCACATATTGTAGCTACCTTTTTAAGTTTCATCTTTTGGAAGTTAGACATTGTACTAGGTACTTTCCTTGTCACCAAGTAATTCACTATATCCATACCAAGGAGTTGATTCTCCCATGGAGAAAAGTTGTTAGATGGGAAGCGGTCATGTAATGGAAGTTCCTCTTGAGACATCACAAGTCTACTAAGATGATCCGCAGCGGTATTCTCCACACCCCTCTTATCACGAATTTCTATGTCGAACTCTTGTAACAATAGGATCCATAGGATTAATCTTGGCTTAGCTTCTTTCTTCTTTATTAAGTGTCTTAGTGCGGCATGATCGGAATACACAATAACCTTTGTACCCACCAAATATGATCGAAATTTCTCCAAGCAAAAACTATAGCCAATAACTCCTTTTCCGTGGTAGAATAATTGATTTGTGCATCATTAAGGGTCCTAGATGCATAATAGATAACATGGGACAACTTGTCCACCCTTTGACCCAAAGCGGCTCCAACCGCATAATCACTAGCATCACACATTAATTCAAATGGAAGATTCCAATCCAGGGTGATTTGATAATCGGCGCACTTGTCAACATCTCCTTTAATTTGTCAAAAGCATCCTCGCATTCCTTGTTGAAGTCGAAAGGTACCTCCTTTTGTAATAACTTGCACATCGGCATGGAGATTTTGGAGAAATCCTTGATAAACCGCCTATAGAAACACTGCATGACCAAGAAAAGAACGGATCTCCCTCACAGAAGTGGGATATTGTAAGTTTCTTATTAAATCTATCTTTGACTTGTCCACTTCGGAGCCCCGAGAGGACACAATGTGACCAAGTACTATGCCATGGTTGACCATAAAGTGACATTTCTCCCAATTAAGGACAAGGTTTGTGTCTATGCATCGTTTAAGAATTAGTTCAAGGTTATTTAAACAACCATCAAAAGAATTGCCATAAACACTAAAGTCATCCATAAATACCTCGATGATGCGCTCCACATAATCAGAGAATATACTCACCATGCATCTTTGAAAAGTAGCCAGGCGCATTGCAAAGGCCAAACGGCATCCGTCTATATGCAAACGTTCCAAACGGACAAGTGAAAGTGGTTTTCTCTTGGTCCTCCCGGTCTGATAACAATTTGATTGTATCTAGAATAACCATCAAAAAGCAATAATAAGAATGCCCAAGCTAAGCTCCAACATTTGATCAATGAAAGGTAAAGGAAAGTGATCCTTGCGGGTTGCGGAATTAAGCTTTCTATAGTCAATACACACTCTCCAACCGGTTTGAACTCTTGTAGGAACAAGTTCATCATATTGATTACGAACAAGAAGTGACTCTCGGTTTCTTTGGTACCACTTGAGCCGGACTTACCCACTTGCTATCGGAAAGTGGGTAGATTACCCCCACACTTAGCAATTTGAGTATCTCTTTTTTCACAACCTCCATCATGGGAGGATTTAGTGACGTTGAGCATCACGTGCCGGCTTCACGTTCTCTTCATTAGAATCCTATGCATGCACATGGATGGACTAATACCTTTGATGTCATGATTGTCCACCCAATAGCCGTTTTGTGCTCTTTCAAGACTCTAAGCAAACGGTCTTCTTGTCCGGTGTGAGGTTCTTAGAAATAATCATAGGAAGCTCATCTCCATCTCCCAAGAAAGCATACTTCAAATAATTAGGGCGGCTTCAATTCTAGTTTGGGCGCCTTCACAATAGATGGGACAAGTACTTCATCATTCACGGGTAAAGAAATATAAGAAACATCACCCATTTTAGCTTCTTGCAATGTAAGCCAAAGCACCACACATCTCCACCAATTCCTTGGAGATTTCAACATCAAGTTAGACAAAGCCATGGACATCCAATTCAATGCTATTTTGCAACACCACATCAAGTTCATCCTCTTGGTTCAATTCCACCATTTGTTGCGCTAATGAATCAACCACATCAATGGAGTAAACGGAATGCACATCACTTAGGTAGCGCATGGCTTCAAATATGTTAAAGTGTATTATCTCCTTGTCGAATTCCATAGTGAGTGTACCCTTATCAACATCAATCTTCGTCTTTGCGGTCTTCATGAATGGCCTCCCAAGAAGTAAAAAAGTAGATGAACGGTTCTCATTGTTGTCCATATCCACCACAAAGAAGTCCACCAGGAAAAATAAGCTCATTTACTTGCACTAGCACGTCTTCTACAAGCCCCTTAGGATATATGTTAGACTTGTTTGCCAATTGGATAATAACTCTTGTCTCTTTCAAGGTCCAAGATTCAAGGAGTCATATATTTGGTAGACATCACACTAATGGAAGCTCCCAAATCAAGTAAAGCATGTTCAAACCTTTGTTTACCAATTGTAATTGGCAGGTGAAACCACGAGGGATCAGGTGCACTTTGTAGGCATCTTCTTGATAGCATAGAAACGCACTCTCGCCAACTTTAGTAATTTCATTATCAAGCAACCTATCCTTCTTGATGCATAATTCCTTCATGAACTTGGCATACCTTGGAATTGTCTTAATGGCCTCAATGAATGGTATATTGATTTCAATCTTCTTGAAGATATCCATAAGTGCCTTGTCTTGAGCTTCTTTCTTGGATTTAGCAAAGCGACTAGGAAAAGGAGGTGGAGTAGTGAAAGTAGAAACCGGTTCCTTGGATTGGTCGTTTGGTGTGGAATTCTCCTTTGGTGCGGTTTCCTCCTTGTCATTGACTACCTCTTCACTAACTTCCTCATGATGACTTGGACTCTCCACTTGCCTTCCACTTCTTAAATACTTAGCATTAACATTCTCTCTTGGATTCACAAATGGTTGTGAAGGAAGTTTTGTGGATGCTTGAGATTTCAATAAATTCACATCGGTCGTAATTGTCCCATTTGAGTTTGTAAATCCTTGATAATAGAATCGGTCTTTTGTTGATTTTGTTGAAACAATGACGTAATACCTTGCATCATGACATTAAGCTTATCATCAATGGAAGATCCTTGTTCTTTCACTTGAGGTTGGAATTGTTGATAACCACCTTGTTGTTGAGGTTGGAATCGTGATTGTTGAAAACCACCTTGTTGTGCATATGGATTAGGGTAGCAGCTTGCTTGTTTGCATAACTAAAGTTGGGATGATCCTTCAACCGGGATTATAGGTATTGGAGTATGGATCGTACCTTGGCCTTTGATTTGGATATAAAGCATTCACTTGTTCGGTCTCATCATCCGGAATAATTACCGCGGCCATCCTTTGCATCATAATCTCCATGTTACTTATTCTTTGATCAAGATGTGATGAAGAATCACTAACTTCATGCACTCGCCTTAGTTGGTTCATCCCTTGTGTAGAATTGTTGCGAGTTTGCGCCATACTTTCAATCAACTCTTTCAGCTTCGGTCAAAGTCTTGTTCATTAGTGCACCACCACCCGCGGCGTCGAGAAGAGACCTATCACTTGGGTGAAGAGCTTCATAGAAGTATTGGAGTATCATAACATCGCTAAATTGATGGTGTGGACAGCTTGCCACCAACCTCTTGTATCGCTCCCAACATTCATCAATGATTCTCCCACTTGTTGTTTCCAATCCACAAATCTCCTTGCGAATTTGAGTAGCTTTGGATGCGGAAAATATCTCTCGAGGAAAAGTTTCTTCATACCATTCCATGTTGTGATACTTCCGGAAGGCAAATAATATAACCATTCCTTAGCATTACAGCCAAAACGGGAAAGCTTTCAACATTCTTTCCATCGCATTAGTCTCACGGTGGAAGCATAGCCATAACTATGGCATAGAAGTCCATAAGATGTTTGTTTGGGTCCTCATTCACCATGCCATGGAACTTTGGTAACTCTCTAATCAGCTTGAAGCTTGATCTCGAAAGGTTGAGTTAGTTTGGATACACCATTGTTGTGTGTCAAGCTTGTGAGAAGCTAGGTCCTTTAGTGTACGATCGGCCATTGTTTCTTCCTCTTTGTCAGAATCACTTGATGAAGAAGGAGAAAGTGGAGTGTTCCTTTCGAATGAAATCCTTTAGTTGAGTCTTGGGATCGAAGACGTATTGGACTCGGTCTAGCCTTCTTAAGCATTCACCAAAGGAATAACTTTTTGAAACAAGATTCTCACAAACTAAGTTAGATACGGTAAAGAATCTAACAAAGCAAAAGAAAAATAAAAACAACTAAAAAAATGGAAGTTGCTCCCAGGCAGCGGCATAAAAATTTGATGCATGTCGTAGGTGCAATCAAATTAATTCAATATTTCCACTCAATTAAAAATAATATAATGGAAGTTAAGTTCGTTCCCACGAGGAGAGCAAGTGATCTTTAGTTGTAAAAGTTGTCACGAAAGGGGGTGTAAAAAGCAAAATAAAAATAAACAAAAGCAATTAAAATCGAAAGTTGAAAGATGAAAGCAATAAGAGAAGATCAAGGAATCCTTCTTCGTTACGAAACAATGATTAAAGTTATGTTCTTTTCTACTTGTTATTAGTCACAAATTATCTGCTTAGTAGGTAAAGCGACTAGCTCGGTGCTAAACCCCTAAATCCCTTGTATCCTTGGGACACGGAAGTTCTCGACTCTAGGATTCTAATCACCAAGCCACCTAGAATTAGCTCAACCTAGATGTAACTTAGCTCATGCATTAGGTTTGTGAATTTCTTAGGTTGATATTAGTAGTTAGACTCTTAGCTCAAGTCTGCCCTAGCGTTGTTTACACACACAATTGCTCCACGGAATCCTCGCAAGGTCTCGTGTTTGCTACTTATGTAAAAGTCGAAGAACGATTACTTATCCCCTAACTTTCACTAGCTTTAGATCGAATTAACAAATCAATTTAGTTGGCCACCTAAACAATCTATCAATCAATCATGAATGTCTTTAAGATCACTCTATTAGTAAAAACAAACGATAATTATGTGAAAAACTTCAAGATAGAATTTGAAAACAAAAACTCAAATCATGTTAAGAACTAGGAATTCATCCTCAATCAAAAAGAAATTTAGCTACTCATGTTATAGAGTTCACACAAAGAATAAGAAAAGAAAAGTGTTGTGTGTGTAGAGTGTTGGTGTGTAGAAGTTGTAGAAAACTTCTCTATTTATGAGCTTCAACATTCTCCAAATCTTCAGGATTAGAATCCTTTTCCTTTTGCAATTCAATTTCCAAATCAAGCTTTTCTCAACTCTTCCACCTTCTCTTTCCAAATTTGAGTCAATTCTCCATCCAATTCCTAGCCCAAGTCTTCACACCCATGAGAGAGGTCCATAGAAATTGGAATTTTGCTCATGGGAAAAGCGGGATTGTGGCGGAATTTGGCGGAAACGTCCTTGCATCGGCACTTTGAAAATTTTGTCGTCGAGAGAATATTCGACGGAATATTCGTCAGTCCTCAGATTAGGACTAACGGTCAAGCTAATCAGCAGTCGATCCAGCTGTTAGTCAAAGGTCAGGAGAAGGAGTGAGTCGGCTAATGAGTCAGTTTGATCGACTCGGTCTTGGTCGGCCCGAGTCTTGAGTCAACTCGAGTCAACTAAGTCAATTGACAGAGAGTCGAGTCCGAACAGTGTTGCTGACTTTGCACTTGCCAAATTCTTGTGTTGCACCATCCTTGTGCATATCCAATACTTGCCAACCATCTTGGCTTGCATACTTCTTTGTAACTCCAAAGCGGCATTCTCATTGTCATCGTCTCGGAAAATATCCATCGATTCCTCAAGTCCATTCTCTGCTTTGCCATCATAGATTCTCATTCCACCATCGAGTAATGACTTACTCCATCCCTGAGCTCCTTGATCACCAACACCAACCACATACATTCATTCCAACTCCTTCCATTCTTGCTCCTTTCTCAAGCAACATTGCTTGCGGTGCCATAACACTTTCATATGCTCGGGCACCCACACCAATTCGTTTCATGTACAACACCCTCTCGGTCAGCTTACTTTTGCATTTCTTGCCTCAAATCATATCCCTGACCCCTCAATAGAGACCACCATTCTTAAACAATTGACTTCGTTCTCTCGGTAAACACGCACCGCATAACCTTCCACTGACGCATCATTGCCATCTCTTGCATTACAAGCCGAGGTCTCCATGACCCTTTGGCTTGATACCACCACTGCTCATCCATCTTGCCCGGTGCCAATGCGTTGCAGCTCCTCTGTTCAAATCTAGCATACATCTATTTGCACAATTCCATCATTCCACGTAACAAGCGGCCGGCATCACCTATAGAAACCCATTAACGGGATCATCCAAATCCATTCTTTCCCTTGATAATCATCTCTTTTGCTGGCAATTTATTGTGACTTCATCTCCTCCAACTGACCAATTTAGTTCCATTTTCATCAATAGCTGCAATCTCAACTCTGTCTAAATTGGGCACCATCCTCCAACTCAATGCTTATGTACCAACAAAGACCCATACGCAATTTCAACACAACTCCTCAAAGTATCAGCACTTGCCAAAATTTCACAACCACTGCGGTTTACTGACTTTATAGACCCATTAGACCCCCTTCTTCGATTGACCGGTGACTACCAACATCACGGATCGATCTCATCACTTTGGTTTCCACGAGCTTAAATGACAAATCCATTTCATCTCTTATTTCTCTTAATCATTCTGACTTCAATCATTCAACCATTCGAGTCTCGACTTAAATCTTCTCCTGAGCTTCAATCGAAACCCATTACTCGGTTCCACAATGACAACTTGCCTCTGAATCGATTTCATCATTATCATCCATCTCCAACAAACCCATTTCTCGATTGATTGATTCAAACCCATTCTCTCTGCATGACTCTTGATTATTTGAAGTTCTCATTCGAACCGGGAAGCACCCTGCAATCGAACCCATCTTGTTTACGCCATTAATACCTCGAGCAGTGTAGCTCTCTCTCTCGCAACAGTGACCATGGTACGCTTTCTTTCTTGAGACAAGGTAATGAAAATGATTGAGAGATGGTCTCGATTTGAGTTTGGGTTTAAATGACACGGATCGGGTCGGGTTTGGATCAAGATGCAGTTAGGATGAGCCAATTGGATGCTACCAGCCATGACCATCCTGGACGGATAAGGGCTACCCAGTGTTAATAACACCCACTTGGCGATTGATAAGGGGTACCACTGGATGAGAGCCCCTTAACCCTCTTTGGGCTCGGATAGTGTTCGCTTAGTAAAATGACCTTTTTGCCCTTTTGGCTCAAATAGGGTGATTTCTTCTTCTTTTCCTCAGTGCGACTCCAAAGTAGCTATAAAACTCAAAACAAGCGTAAAATACATAATTTACACGAAAAATAACAAAGAAAGCATAAACTACTAGATAGTAAATACGGTGTATTCTACACCTATCACATCTACAACGGTTTCATTATTAAGGGTCAAGGTCAGAGCTTTCTCAACTAATGGAACTAGTCGAGACTCAGTAAAAATTATAGAATCTAGTTTGGGTTTCCATTTATTAGTGTCTAGCAGTGTGGAGTCTAGTAAAACATTGACTTCACAAATAACACTATCATCATCAAAACCATACCCAAAATGAGCTAAGCAAACCTCTAATGGATCTTAGAGTGGCTCTTGCAAAACCCTTGCGAGTGCGTATTTTCTTTTAAGCATGACACTTGGGGCTAAGGTGCCTAAAAAAATATCAAACAAAGCTATAAAAAGGATCTAAAAAAATCTAAAAAAAAAAGAAAAAAGAAAATTATATACAAACAAAAATATCAATGAAAGTATTTTGCAACCACTCCCGGCGGCGCCACAAAAACTTGATGTAGATTTTTATATGACCAAATTAACGATTAAATAAAACCTAGTTATATCCATAGCCTTGTGGTCAATTATAGTATCGATAGCAACTGAATTCGTTCCCCGAAGTGTGAAATACTCTACCAACTAATATCAAAAATTAAGTAACCAACGAGATGATGTTTGAGCGATTTTCAGAAATATGAAGCAAAACGAGATAAAATAATTCTAACAATAAACAAAATGAGAATGGGTTGCTAGGGTCTTTGGTTTCCGCAATTAACTATGCAAACTCACTAATATTTAAAAAATATATTTCATGCATTATCAAATATTGTTTCTCGCTATAGTTCCTTAAGCTTCATGGGTAGTGATTCTAAGCATTACCTATCAATCCTTGCATACCACGTCTAGGGATTTACAGGAACCTATGAAATATCAATTCAAAAGCATAAATAATCAATAAAATCACATAAGCGATTAAATACCAAGCTATATGAAGAAGAACTATTAATCAATCAAATCATTATGAAGCATATATCAATGTAGAGTTTACACAATAAAATTGGTTTCTACCTAAACCCTAACATGGCTCTAGCTAGACATGGCTTTCTCAAAAGCCATAAACATATTAAAATTAAACTCTAGCTAATGAAAAATGAAGAATCAAAAACAAAACTTCAAAATCCTTCTCTCCATGCGGCACTATGGAGGGGCCCCCTCTCAAATAGTCAGCCTTCTTATACACCTTCCTTTTCTTTTATTTCATTAATCAAAGTATGAAAATAAATTATTCAATGAAATATCTTGCATGCAAAGTTGATGTAGGTCATCGGTATCTTTCCCCCAAATAGTATTGCCACCTCGTTCTTCCAATGAAATAATAAACTCCCCTTATTTCCAAAATCTCCCAAATGAAGAAAAGAGTTATTTTATTTCCAAATTAGTCACGATGTAAATATTCCTCAATTAATTCTTCACATGACAAATAAATTATCTTTCTCGGTGGAATATATTTGTAATAAAGTAAGAAAAGATAAAATAGTTCCCATTTTGGATTTCCAGCCAACCCCACTTTGATTTCAATTCCTTTTCTTTGCGTTTTTGCCTCGCCTATGAAACAATTCTATGTTGTTGATATATATGGAGATACCAGAGCCGGCTACATTTTGTCATTTTCAATATCATGGTTTCTTTGATATATGGGAATACCAGGCCAACCCATTTCATCATTGTGGTTGTTGATATATGGAAATACCCGAGGCCAACATTTCTTGATATATAGAAATACCCGAGGCCGAGGCGTAATAAGTCTTTGATATATAGAAATAAATTGCCGGGCGTAATAAGTGTTGGCGATATAGAAATACCAGGACGACATAATAAGTGATGTTGATATATAAAAAATACAAGGCCAACATATTTGATCATTGTGGTTCTTGATACATGGAAATGCCGGGCCAACCACATTTCACCATCATGGTTGATGATATGGAAGTACCCAGGCCAACCACATTTTGCCATTTTTTGTCGTAAACACCATTAAGTCTCACATTTTGTTTTTTATTCGTTGGATGATCGAATTCACTTGTACTTTCTACAAAAGCACTAAAATAGTATTAGTAACTAAAATATTGTATCTAGCTAATATAAATATGGGTATAAAATGTAGCATTTACATGCTTATCACCAGAAACCCTCTAATTTTTGTTTTTCGCAAGTAAGATTTCACCAAGGAACTAAGAAAGACCAAGCGGTGATTATATCCCGAAGTAGAGCCCCTCTAATATCGGGATATTTATATTCTTTATATTCGATTTATCTACTCTCTTTTTCTTTAAGTAAGATATATATAAATCATAGAATGAGTACCTAATCATTTGATTCGGTCTCGTTTGAGGCCATCTCATGCGGGATGTTCAACAATATGCGAATCGAGATGGATTAGATACATCGGGGTTACAATGTCAACATTAAATAAAGAGTTTTCTTTGTAAGATTTTACATAATCAGTGATTTTAGGAATTAAACAAGAAGATGCGATTCTTCCCAAGTGATATTTGTTGTTGATGTCCTCCCTTTTTCTTAGTAATATCGAGCGGTTCCATTTATCTATGGCTTGAAAACCAAAAAAAAAAAACGCTAAGTGTTTTGCCAACCTTTTACTTCATCCAAAGTGCCATACATTGTCATTGAGTTGCCATTAGCGGGCTATTGCCTTTGCTTCTTATATTGATGATGCTCACGAAGCTTCCCAAACCTATTTGCAAGAAGCGCCTATGTGATTTCTCCAAATAAAACCAAAGCCCAATTAGAAATGTCGATATCCAAGAAGCATCACAATTAATCTTAGAAGTATCTTTTGCGGGAAATTTCCATAGTAGTTCTCTTTGTTGTAACACCGGTGTTTTTAGCATGCAGCATGCTCAAAGATGCGTCATGGCTTTGAGATGAAGCTTCATCAAAGCTTAGTTGCATGAGTATAAGGGAACGTTGGCCTAGGCCAAATATGGTGCCAAAATGACACATTGCGTTGGCATATTGGCTAAAAATAACTCTTGTAAAGTGGCGCATTATGTTGGGCATATTGGTCGAGGACAATATGGCACCAAAAGGGTGTAAGATGTAAGCTATATTGGCCAAGGCCAATCTCGTACCACAATGGTGCAATGGCAAAAGCAATTTGTCCTTGACAATGTGCAAACATCATGGTCGGATGTGGAATTGGCACGTGAGTCATAAGCCCGAATGTACAACCATCATACATTGCGGTTGGCCCAGGGTAATGTACATCCATCACGGCTTTTGTACTTGGTGAATGTCATTTCCTCCCTAATTTAAGTTGTAAAAATGTCTTTAAAACATATATAGGGAGGGGGTATTTGGTTGAAGGTGCATATGATAACTATACACCAAGTAAGCTTCATAGCTTAGCTAGAAGAGTATAAAGTATGCTTATGCCTCATTTAAATGCGTAGCCTTGTAAATGGAGCATATTAAGCATGGTCACTATGCCATGCAGCGGATAAAATATGTATCATTTAGATGCATTTTGACGGAACCGTACTACGCAGGGCAGGCCATTACC
>JAJJWW010005851.1:0-263483 GCA_023531295.1 Papaver armeniacum
TAATCCTCTATCCATTGTAGAAATTACTTTTTGGAGAAAGTGCATATCTTTGTTAAGATATTGTTCATTAATGTCCATAATTTTTTTGGGACATGGCGGATTTGGGATCTAATTATAGGTTATACCCCATTACCTTGAGTCTTTTCTGCTAGAATAAGGTCTCACTTGATGCAACAGATCGAGATTGTGTTCTACAGTGAAAGTGGTAGGGCAGAATTCGGCAGTGACATGTGTCAAACAGATGGTGACATGTACATATCGTAACGTATACATCGAGTAAAACTCGGCGACTTAACAAGTAACTCAACGAGTTGAAGGACTTAAAGGTCTTTTTATCCTCCTTTACCAGTGATAAAAAGTGGATAACTGTTGTTAGCCATTTTTTCAATAAAACGGTCAAAACCATGTTAGAAATCTTCTCTCGTACACCAACCGAATCGGTATGGTGAAATTGGTATCTAAACCATGAAGAAATCTGCCGACATCCATGCTTCTACCACATGCATGTACACGAATCATCCCAACCATCTTGATTCTATCGGTTATGTTTAGTATTTTATATGCATGATTCTATTGAAGTCAGTAGTACTATGCGAGTATGATGGGAATTTCTAAACCGTTTCACTAGAACAAAGGATAATCTAAAACCTCTACATAAGAGATATTACATCAGAGTGGATCTTGTAATAGTTTAACTGCTTGCGTTGCGCGCGATGATATCAATCTTATCTCTACAAACTTGCTTATATATGTAATCCCATCACCAGAGAGTATGTTGTCCTTCCAAAATTTGAAGGAAAAGACATGTTAATTGGATTTTGGTTGCATTCCTTCAAAACAACGAGTGCAAAGTTGCTAGAATCGGTAAAGACATGGGAGACAAAAATTATGAAATTAAATTATTAAGATATACACTCTTGGCAAAGTGGCATTACGATGGAGAAATAGTAAAAGATGGACTACGATGTGATATGTTTTAGTCAATGTGGTGTTTTGGTTTGAGCTATTTATTGGGTGGACAAGAAAAGAACCACGTTTCCTTTGATTTGATCGACCAAAGTTTGGAGAACTTCCATCACCTGTACTTCTTTGTGTTGTCTGCAGGTTTTCTGCCGGTTTTATATACATGTTTTAGGAGAGTTTGGTAATATTAATATGACATGGTTGAACATATGGGTTTGAACGAAGGATATAAATGTAATAATAACTAGGTATCCAGGGGCCTTACGCGCCCGGCTCAACCTTTGTTTAACGAAGAATCACATTGTTAGAAATGAGGGCATCGACTCAAAACCAATTGGCAATGAGTGGAGAGGCCTGAGGGATTATAAACCCCAGGATCTTAGATGCCCAGATAAATGTGGGACTAATAATCTCAACACGCCCCCTCACGTGTAGCCTCATTCTGGGTCTAACACGTGGACAATTAAATCGGGTGACGCGGAGTAAAGCGCGGTCAATTACTCGCGCAAATAGCCCATAACATCCCGATACCATGTTAGAATACGGACATCCAACTCAAAACCAATTGGAAATGAGTGGAGAGGCCTAAGGGATTATAAACCGCGAGGATCTTAGATGCCCAGTAAAATGTGGGACTAATAATCTCAACACACATAAATCAATGTTTTAAATTTATAGATAAACTAATCAATATAAAAATAGCACCAAAAAAAAATTGGAAAATTTGCGGAACTATAAAAACCAAAGTAATGAACGAACTATGCTATCCATTATTGTGTTAAACAATTTTGAAGTATAAAAACTTTGGTGAAGCAATGAGTATATTATATTTAAGCCGATTTTGGAGTTTAAGTCCATAAACGATTCACAATACTTGATCTTTAAACCGAATTGTATCTATAAATTCAAATTCGATTATAAAATAACTAAAACTAATATCATAGAATAGGTGTGCAAAGTAATACATGATCTCGGTCTTCGCTAAAATAATTCGTTGTATATTGCGTGTTAACTGTATGGAAACACCACGTGGTAAAAGTTTGGTGTTGTTATAAACACCAACGCCACGAATTTTCCCTGTTTGGATTCTTTGTTGCATTCTATGATCAAGACATCAAAAATAAATGTTCTTCCCATCATTGAATCAAATAGAGATAATGCTTCATCCACTTTGTTGGCTCTAACCATATCATAATGTTGTTCGATGTCATAATTCATGAAAGTTTGCGCAACTCTTCCTTCGATAACAAATATCGCAGCGGACTTGTGATCCACCACTCTTAGATGCATCTTGTACCTACAATATACAATAAAGATATGATGATATTGATTATCTTGGAGTATTGACGATTCCCATAAATTTTATGTAAACTCAAAAATGCATACATACATTAGTATCTCCATCGTAGATGTGGTGTTGCATCAATGCGGTATGAATGATTGATTTGAATTGCATGCCATGTAGTACCATTCTCTTGTTCTCTACTAAGCCTAAAATCTGTCGCCTCGTGAGGGTGAATTCTTACCCTGACATTTTTCGTAGCAAACATATTTTAGATATTATGTTATATTCAATAAGGTAAAAAAGTACAAACCGAAAATAGACATACCATATTCTCTGTGTATCGTATCATGTCGGTTGCCTCCCGTATAGTCTTTATTTTCAATTGGATCGTCGGTTGCGGCGTACCGATCATTGTGACATTGTTGTCTTGATTTAAGCTTTGCTTGTATATATGACGATGGTTTTAGTATAGATAATAATACTACAAATAGTCGTACATTTATAATTAAATACTGGGTGCACTTACCGCTTCTTGAACTCATCGACACGGGTATATTCAAATTGATTAACACTCCGAACTTTGATTGTGGTAGCTATGAAAGATCGCACAGTTGCAAGTTATAAATGTTTGTCGAGGTGACTAAAAAAAAATTCAATGTCGCAAGTGCTGTTTTTAATTATAAAGAAACCACGAACCTCGTTTACAAACGTTCCGGTAATAATCATAATTCTTAGACTATTTGCATGTTTCTCCACAACACCTTATTTCATGGATTTGCACCATTCACCCCATAAAGTAACATTCATATCAACCCCCTTTTTTAAAATAATTATATTTATCCTTAGTTGATCAAGTGTTTTGGTTCACAACCTATAAATAATATACCTTTAAAATTAAATAAACTTACTTCGTATCCTCAATAACTATGTCTCTCATCCGAGATTCTCAGGATCCTTTTTGACCATAGAAATTCTCGAAATCCGATTCCGAGGAGACGGATTTGATCTCGCGATGGCATCTGCGAGTAATAATGTCATCAATTGTATGTATGTTATTTATGACGTTTCGAAAATTAAAAGGTAGTTTGATACTTACTTAGATAGAATTTGGTGTCATTAACTTTTTTGGATGCGCTTTTAAAATCTATAAAGTTAAATTTATGTTCGGGAAAGTCTGGTTCACTAATATCTAGTTGTTTCACTTTGGTGAACTTGTTAAACCACAGAACGTGTCCATAGTCGACAGTCCTGAAATTTCCTTTGGACTCGGAGAGATTAAACCTTTCGATGTAATATATATTCCCTTGTACCAACTGGTTTTCAAACATATCTATCAAGTCCTTTGGTACCTTTGCATGCATCTGCATCTTCTGCGTTTTGCAACAAACATGAGTGAGTATAAACATTACGTATCCTATATAAATCAGAAGACATGTATCAACAGATGGGATTTACATACCTTTTCATCCATTAAGTGCAGTTCCAGACCATACACTTCCTTTGTCTTTCGATTACCCGATTTCCAAATCTTTAAAACCCTTTCCTTGATAACCCTCTGGCGAAATTGGTAAACAAAGTATACGTCATGGTTTTGTCTCTTTTCCCTGCATATAAACATATCTTATAAGTCAAGTAAATCATAAGAGATTTTGTTATAGGAAATACTATATCATGAAAGATTAAGCAATAATTATGTCGAACACGGCTTTGAGCTATTAGTATTTTCTTGGGACATGTTCTTGTTTGGGGAACCTCGGTTAGGGCTTCCAAAGATTCCGTCGACATGTTACGTTGTGGGTAAGAATGGGAGGTTCGGTTCGAACATAAGCATACCCTCCATACTAAGTACTATGCTCTGAAGATTTACCTGATACGCAAAGAAATAAATAATAAATAAAATAAAATTTGAAGATGAAGATGAAGAAAAACTACCTTGGATATCTTGTGCTTCGTCTTACAAAAGAGACTTGGGTTGATGCTCTGTAGATGCAATCATGCGTCCTATATATATATATATGTTTCAGAGAAGCCTTGTTAAGGAAAACAGTGTTTCCATATAATTCAATTTGTACTCAATTCCTAGTATGGAAATCAGTGTTTTGGGATAACTAAGATTGTATTACCTTTCCTAATTCCACACCAACTTTTCTTTTCTTTTCCATTTTTATCTTTTTTTTTTCGAATGCCTAAAATAACTCTAAAAAATTATTACCAAACATAATCTACCTCGTCTCTAAATATCTGCTTGAGATGACCATAAACTTATGTATATACAATATAGTATGACTTGAGCATTTCAAAATCTAACTCAGACATGTCTAGTTATTTAAATGATGTTATGCATCTCGAAAACAAATACGATATCCAGTAGGCGGAGCTATGAATCTTGTGGTGTCCATGGCCACCCCAAGATTATGAAAAATTAAGTAGGCATTTGTTCATCTCTTCCTAAATATTCTAACCTATGTACTACGTGGACCCTCAAAGAAAAGTTTGGAAAGTGAGGAAGAAACTTTCATGTATAAATAACTCATACGTTATGTGGCTATTGATTTTCTCTACGTTTTCGGATATACAGCGTCACGATAATTATTTCTTTTAGATATTCGGGATCATTAGTAGTCTCTTGTATGTTTGGATATGTGGTGTTGACATCATTTTCTAGAAATTCTTTCTCGGATTTTAATTTGAACTTCATCTTGTTATGTTATTGCATTAACGTTGTTGAAAACGGTGTATATATTGATTAGGCGGGTAACGGTATCATCAGTTTTTGGACAATGAAACATGATTCATTAGTTATCAAAGATACTTGAATATAAGATGACGCTCTATGTAAACATGATTCATTAGAATTTTTAAAATTCTTCTCGTATGTAAGTACTTTGAAGAATCAATGTAACAAAGATATTTACATACCCTGATTATTATTTTCGACCATCTAACAACTTGGTTGTTAATCTCCACGCTTGTGAAGTCCGTCTTCCCTTCAGAAAATATTGAGTGCAGTAATTTTTGATCTTTTCGAGAAGTTATTTATGTGAATTTAAGTTTTTATTTGTAGGTCTAATAAGTGTATTTTCTTTTAATTATGGTTAACGACGAAATTTAATGAAATTCAATATATTGGTATTCAATTTTCCTAATGTAGGCTTTTAGCGTGTTGATAAATAAATAAATATATGTATCTCATTAGGAAATATTGTAATTTGGAAACTAGTTTGTTATAGGAATTTGATGTATAGGCGTGTAGATGTAAGTTTCACAATTCTGAAATTCCTTTCTTTTACATTAGGACCCTCGAGCACACGTAATTTAGGTAGTTTGTATAGTTTATTCCTTGCAAGTAACATAAACAAACAATTTTCAACGTTATTTTAAGTAGCCAACTTCCACAAATTATCTAGGTTAAAATGTTATTTTTCATAGTCGATGAAAGGTTGCTTAGAGTATTATCGAAATGTTCCGATCTCCATCTTTTATGTAGTCTATGAATTTGTTGTTGCAGATTCGAGCTTTCTTTCTTGTTAAATCATCCATGTCATCCAAAGAAAATTCTCTAACGTCTTAGCTATGCATGTCGCAATTTGAAGCGTTACAATTTCTCTAACATCTTAGCTTCTAACATAAAAATTTGAAGAATACAATTTTTCTAACATCTTAGCTTCTGATATAAAATTTAATTTAAAACAGTGGCTGGAGTTGTCAGTTGAATTAGTATTTCTTGGGTAGAGTACATGAGACTGCCTTCATGTCAATACACCTCTGACTAAGGATCAAACTTATCTCTGAGTATATACTATGAACCAAGGATACCAAATAGAGATTTTAGTATATATTTATCAAAATAGCAACTTTCCTCCTTGACATATACATAATACATGCTTTAAGACTTTCTAGTTCAAGAGCGCCTGATCGCATACTTGCTTCTTTTTTTACCAAGATTCCAAAATACCAACGTTTTGCCTTGACACATTTACAAAATACCAACATTTTCCTAGGCACATTTACAAAATACCAACATTCTCCTTAGTTGATCTTACACATGCTTGAGTTCTATACTTCTATATGATCTTTGGGCCTCTATGGATTCTTCCTTTTCGTGTGCCATATGTAAGCGGTGATTTTGGATTTGCGGCAGTCGTCGAATTTGTGACTTAAGACATGTACTGGCTTGTCGAGTTCTATATGATGCATTCGTAATCGGATGGTTTTGTCGAATTTGATTGGGAATTTTATCGTAGTACTTGCCATCGGCATTCTTTGTTTTCTTTAGGTAGTCGTGGGAAGATTTCGGTTTATCAAGATAGTCGAGCGGTGGTCGGTGCTTAGCGTTACAACATTAAATTTGTTATCAAAAGTGTTCACTGGTAAATAATAATGTTCACTGTCACCACTGCTAGCATTTTCTTCGCCGCTTTTGCATACTAAAGAAGTTTTCTGCGCTTTTGCATACTAAAGAAGTTTTCTACGTCGTGAATACGAATGTGATTAGGTATTTGAAATACTAAGCATAAATATTCAGAAAAAAATTAAGTAAATCCATAATACATCTATGATTGCGGCTTTAGATGGATTATAAGAATTATCTGATAAACTATTACTATACATATAAGGTTTTATAATAACATAGGAATGAAACGCATAGAATTCAATGTAAATCCCAAATATGTTTGTATATAAATTTCTGCCCTTGTAATATTCCACTACAAGAGTTTCACATATGAATTATAAAGCTGTACCTTATACGTTGAGTACAGAATCATACATGCGGTTAGATTCTTGTAACACATAAGTCAGAGCATTCTTAACAAAATGCACACTCGATACAATTATCAAATTCCAGCACCCAATTTAGTAATTCAAAGATGATGAATCCATTATAAAAAAAACTGGAATATGCGTGTGCATAATTTATAACTAAACTAAGTAAGTATACACTATAAGCGAGAGCTACAATATGAATACAATATACTTCAGGTTGAACGGATAATACAATATGGGAATGTATATAAGACGCTTAAGAATGCCAATACATAAGAATACCTCAGTTAAACAGGTGCACGGAATACCTCAGTATATCGACATTCAGATTCAACCAAAAATTTCGAAACATAAATAAAGGAGAAAATCGAAACTGGAACAATCGTGATGCCAATAATACTAATGAAACTAATAAGATTTATAAATGAAACAGAAATATGAGCTTGAGAAAATAGGATTCTTAAGAGAAAGAGGGGGAAGAAAAGAGTGTGTTTGGGAGTTGGAAGCCTTGTTATGTAATTAGTACCCCAAAACTCTAAATAAAAATTGATGCAAATCTGAAGAAAACGATGTGAGATAGATTGAAAATAACGGGGAGGAACCCCATCAATGAAAATAACAATGAATTAAAAAACCCTATTGGTACCAAAAAATTAGGTATTATTCAATCGAACCATACTAATAGAAATTACAGAAGGATAAAATAGATTTTTAACTTATTACACGATGTAAAAATTGTGTGTAGCTTAGAAATCTTAACTCATCATCTGATTTTCTTGGTTGAGTAAACTTGGTGAAGAAAACTTTCGATTTATTTGGATTCTTTTGAGCTTTGTATGTTTGGCTGTCGATAAAAACAATGTTTACATTGTTTGATAAGGTAATACACGTGTTTAGATCTTCAGAAAAAAGTGTCCACGTTTACATGTAAAAATGATATTATTATCTATGTCAATATTCATAATCCCAAGGATAGTTATGTCATTTGGACTATACATTATCTGATTAGTATGTTCTCCTTTCTCCATTTCTTCATTAGTCTTGAAACTCCATTCCATTTTCTTACGAAGGGGTTATAATCCATAAAAATTAAAACCATGTCATACACAGAAAGTGAAGAACTTGATTTATCATTACAAACCAATGATTTAAAATGTTTATATTACATCATTTACCTCATTCTTTTCTCTAATTTTCCCTAAATCGAAACCCTAATATTTTTAGTCGAGAAAATCAAAATCAAAATTATTTTCTTCGAACGGAATGGTGTTGATAGTGATGATTTACTAATTCTTGCTACTTCAAATGATGAGCCTGTGGAGATTCAAAAGGGTATGTTGATTTCTTGTTCTTTTTAAGATTGGGTTTGTTCTTTTATCGGTTTAATAGTAAAAATAATGGAATCAAATCATGGGTATTGGCGGGTGGGTGGAGGTGGTGTTGGTGGAGGGTTTTATTTTTAAGTTTAGTTTTTCACTCTATCAATTGAATTGTTAAACTTAGAATCAAATCGTAAGTACCTATGGTTATGGGTGGTATTAGGTGGTGGTGGGTAGTGATGTGTTAAATAAGATGGTGATGGTGGGTCTTTGGTGGTGAATGTTCGGTTTTCAATTATAAAAAGCTATGGGTTTGTTGTAATTTATATTAAATTTTCATATCTAGACCAACATTACAGTACTGAGAAATCTCTTGGGTTCTTTATTCTGTTGCTTTTGTGGGTGGTGGTGGTGGATGTAGCAGCAAGTTCAGCTGCAGAAACAATTATCTTCGATTGTGTTTTTATTGTTCAGATGAATGATTTACAAATTAATGGATACATACCAATTGTTTGTGAGCAGTTGATTGATAGTTGCACTTTCAAATTGTTTCAAAGTAATAATGCACAAACTAAACCCTTATATAATTTATTACTCAGTGATATTCAAATTTTTGAATGGATTTATATTATATAAGTTCAGAAAATGTAATATGTCCCATTTTCAATGCTTAATTGAGTACCACAGAGATATTCTGTAAGATATGTAAATAAAAAAAATTTGTGCTGGAGCATATGGTATAGGTAAATGCTATACGATCCCATTTTCAATGCTTATTAAGACATGCCATAACCTAGCGCAAGGTTACCTCGTCATGTTGTATATAAAAGGTTCTTTTATGGTACTGCTCTAATTGAGTTTTTAACAGAGGAAGATGTTGTTAATGTTTTGACCAAAAGCTTGCTTTTATGAAAGTCTTTGATTAGAACTAACACCAAAGTAAGTTATGCTTATTAGCTACCAAAGATGTTTTCATATTTTTTCTCTATGGTAGGTCTGTGTTTATGTGCTAATTCACTTCATTATTGTGTTAAAAGAGGTGTTCATGTAATTCACCCGGGACCCAACATATTCGGTGTATGTGATTTGAGATTCATTACACAAATGCCAAACATCTTTAAGAAAGTTTGGCATTTTATTATATGAATTTAGCTGCCATGTAGTCTTGGATCTCAACGAACACCAAAGTTGATTTATGCATCTCCTGAAACGAGTAAAAGAACTCGTAAACACAGTCCGATGGACCACCAAATTTCTACAGTTCTGTCCAAGGAGGAATGTAGAACAAAATCTGGAGAGGAGACAATCAACAAAATGATCCGGTATGTCTTTCTTTTGTTTGTTGTATGTACGTGCCATTCCCTGTATAATTCACCATTTCAATTGCCTGTTTGACCTGGGATCATTATGATAATTAAATATGCAAAGGTAGTATGTTATTGAAACTCTTAAAAGTACCACGAGCTTAAACATCTACCGAGAATGATTACTAATAAAGTTAATTTAAAGTTGGCTTTATCTTGTTTGGTTTAAATTTAATTTTAATGTAAGGTGTTATGGGTCCCGAGGCCTTCTATAATTGACATATCCATTTTGAATACCAATCTTTCAAATGGCTAGTTGATTATGCAAAGCACAATGCCCTGCTGAATAGAGAGCTATGTCACTTTGAGTTTTTCTTCTTAACCCTTCACATCATTTTGGGATTTTTGCGGAGTCTAGCAAAACACTTTATATTTATTGAATTAGAGATCTAAAGAGGGTTGTTAATATGGTTACTTTACTTGAGGTCCGCCCGATTGCATGCCCTTGATAGATTTAACTTTGATAGAATTTCTTTATCTGCGATAATATATTGGTTTGATGAATTCACAAAGTTGATATCTTAATTTATGGTGTGTGTGCGGAATTTGGGAGTGGGATTCTTAAACATGTGATGGAGATGCAGGTCCACACAACTGTGACAAATCTGCTCAAGACAGACTTAGTAGGTGTTTGGGTTTATTGTTCGGGTTCATCAGTGATAATTTCTTACTCGGTCTACATTTCTATTATTGCACATATTATGATGCATGCTAGCTCCAAATCATTTCCATGGTCATTATTTGGACTGATGGTAATACTTTTGAACTTGAATGATGCATCATTCAATATGAATTTGAATATGCACTTTAACTAAGATAATTAAAGGAGATGATGATTAGTTAACCAAGAGGGGCTTTATAATCCAAGAGATAAATTTTAAGACACAAAATAGATTAATTGTAGATAAGATGATCGAGGAACAATAGAGGATCTTGAAATGATATAGATTGGAAAATATAAGTTTTTCTGTGAATGAAACATAAATCACATAAACATGGGTAGTAAACATGAAAAATACATTCTTTTAATCCCACCACACCGATGTCACCATCAATTGCTTCTACATGTGTGGTGATATCCTTTCTTTTTAAATCATAATATTTATTTTGTTATTGTTCCGCGAGGGAAAGAGTATAAGATTTTGTTATCGGGCACATAGAAGAAAAGAAATTTACTCAGGATGTAAGAACCTTCGATGCAATTGAATGCATACTTGTGTACTGTGTATGATTAATCCCTAAGCAAGAACACGTTATTCTTCTTTTTATTGCGAGACCTCTTTATTTCTCGCTTTGTTTCATTGCTGATTCAATATATTTTTAAAATTGTATCTTTGTTGTCGACAATTACTTTGTGATCTAGAACCCAGCTGTTGTATCACATCATACCACTGTAGTTCATATGTATCCGAGGTGACCTTACAATGTGATGGCTGAGTTATCATTTGGGTTTTATCGAAATTTAGAATAATAAAAATAGTTGTTGATATGCATAAAAAAATTTAAAAAAAATAATATATAGCTCGGATTGCTTGTGACTTCAACATATAACTCTATAATAAAACCTCGGGGTAACAATGTTTGTAGTTGAAAGGTCCTTTGTTTCATTTGGTAGTAACCACGTTTATTCCATGTGCGGCGGTGCATCTAGAAAATGCTTTACGTAAAGTTGACCATGGCCAAACACAGGAGTGCTTAGATCAATTCCAACGTATTTTACTGACCGTCCTTGTGACTTGTTGATCGTCATAGCATAAGCAGGACGGACAGGAAGCTGACGCCTTGTAAAATTTATATTCATCTCTCACGCAGATGGTTTGAAATTTATCCTTGGGATAAATACAATTTCTCCGGTCTTTTCGCCAGTTATAATCTTGGCTTCAATTACATGTTGTCCACATCTAGTGACCAACATTCTTGTGCCGTTGATAGAGGCCTTAATGTTGGTGCAAGATTTCTCAACATTATGATGGGGAATCCAACCTTTATATCTAACTTGAACGGAGGCATTCCAGGTGGATTTAAATTCTGCGGGTTTTCGCTGGAAAAGTATGGAATATTACCAGGATCATCTGGATTTAAGTTGTCTACAGCAAGGTATGTGTACATATCTCCATCTAATTTTCATTGTTTGCATTCATATTTTCACGTCATCATTACGGGTGCCGTGAAATACGCTCAGTAAATCGTTCTGTAGATACCCTTTCTTTTGTTTCCATCCAGGGGTAAAGACTGGTTACGAGTTCAACCATTTTCTCGCATCTATTTATTTTGTTTGGAAGATTAACAGTTGCTTCGGATTATCACCAACCTATCATTTATATCCACAGATTCATATCTAAATCGAGCCATGTTCAAGGATACATAGAACAAAATCATGTGAAAAACAAAGTAAGATTCGTACCTCTACCAAGAACTTTGCAAAGATACACTACTCAGCTTCAAGCGCATCCGGCCCTCATATTTTGGTGCAGCGCCAATACTGTGGCGTCATTCCAAAGTACCCGATCTCCTCGGACATCTGCAACCACTTCTTGCGACATCTGGCTACAATAAACGGCGTCTTCCTAAAGCCTCCTCTAGAAACGGTAATTCCACCAAATGGTTTTCCTTATTGCCGATATCACGTAGAGTTCTATCAATTGCTTCAACACAAAATCTATGTTGCATGGGTACTTAGATCGTATAATCAATTTTACTTATTTCGCATTTTAGGCCGTGGATCTTGTTTGTCAACCCCACAAACACTGTTCCGAAAAATTTCAAAGAGAATCTTGACCGTCGAGTGCGTTGCTCGACCTCCTACCCGACATTAGTGAAGTAATGCCAGGTGAAGCGGTGAGTTAAAACTATGTGTCCATCTGCGGCGACTATTTGCCAATGTGTTAAAGAAATGTTTTGCCGCTTACCGCACTGCCATTTAGAAAAAACAGTTTACCCTCACCATATCTTACCGAATTAAACACGGCGTTGTACGCTGATGTCTGTGCAGGATTCAGCTTCCGGATGCTCTCTTCGACCTCAGCATCACTCACTGCAAGTTGTAGGCACCGATGCTCCAACATATACTTGTCACCAACAACATCACTCCATGTTAGTTTTGATCTTGGCATGTCCTCAAAATCTTGAGCAACTTTCCAGATTCACGCAATTGTTCATCCAAAAGGTATAACCCATAATCAAATATTTGGTCATCATTGGCTTCTTGATATTATACTTCATGCGTAGTTTAAAATGCAAATCATCGTATATTTGTTGCCAAACTTTGACCCACACAGAACTTACGGTTGATTAGGATTGCAGGTCAAAGAATCATCTTGAAAGTTTTCTTAGTTGAACCCCGTTTTCATCACTGCCGCTTCTTCTAAACACTTAGACTATTCATTGTCATCTCCTAAAATTCCTATTGTGATGCATGCTCCCTTTAAACGTACGATCGGTTTCTAGAATCAGTATCCCCAACAGTTTTCAAATGAATGCGCACTTAGCTACAAGCTGTTAGTAATAACCGCAGTAGTACAATTCCACCGCATCGGGGTGATGAAGTACATCCTTGCAATTGCAAAAACTGTTTCCTTTTTTTTCCATTCTTTCTTTTCCCATACAAAATGTTGTGGGAACTCTTGATTAAAATATGCTTTGGCGGTCGGATGCTTGCAATAATACTCCAAAGTACCCCATCAATGTTGACTTATAATTTTTTTGCGGCCTTGGTGACCACTGTCCATTAACTTAGTTGCATCATAAACAAACTTATGTTGGTTAGGAAGATGAATAGCCAAGCGAACTACATTAGGTTCTTCTGATGCATTGAGTGCCCATATAAGCATCTGCAGCCTCAGGTGCCCCAATATATATTGCATAAATGTATTGTTGTACCTCATCACACTCACCGACAATTAGTGTTGCACGATCGCGTTCTTTATAGATATATTTTTGTATATATTTAACAGCCCTTACACCCCCACAGATTTCAACATTAATGTGGCAATTGAACATCCTTGACAGATAAGGATTGTATGGAACCACATTTGTGTTGTTCGCTTTGAATGCAGTTCGTACGAATACCTCATTCCCATTGTCACGGCGACGATATCTTGGATATCTGCCTTCGTCCATGCTTGTACACCTCGATATGTTTTTTCGGATAACCTCTTCTGCATTTTCCATTTTTTATGCACATGGAGTCCACACCACATGGACCATGCACCATGCATTTTCCGACAGTCTCAAACAAAGTTGGATCTGTTTCTTCATCTGGAAATTTGGCACTGACAAATTTATCAACCTGTTCAACTGTCTTTATTTTTTCAGGACCATCTAGGAATATAAGAGCATGCATATGAGGTAAACCACGTTTTTGAAATTTAATTGTGTAAACATGAGCAACCACCTTTTCAAACACATTCCCTTTCTTTATTTCTTTCATCAACTTGTCTCTCTTTAACTCGAATACATGTGCTATGAGATCTGGACGATCCGACGCATATTGATGTGGTTCAAGCGCATTTTGAATTTCAGGCCAACGCGGATTCGCGGTCATTGTAAGGAAGATATCGGATGATGATTAAAACCGGGTAATGGCCAATGAATCTTGATAAATCTCATACATATGCCTAGGACTACCAATAAAAGTCGATGGTATACGTATAGCTTACCCAAGTCTTCGGGAGTTAGCTCGGATTCCGCAGAGGCCTTTATATGTTCATACTGGTCTTTCGCGGCTTATCCCGATTTTCTTAAGATAATACAGACGGTTACGTTCGTTGATGCCCAAGCATCCACCGAGGTATTGTTGAAAAAGTTTTTTTGCTCTTAGTATAGTAAAATACTCGCTTAGGCGCTTAAATAGACGAAAACTGTGAAATTGTTTCAGAGTTAAACGTTTAGTAGTATGTTTTCTGTTCCAGGGTCCAGCTGCTTCATATCAGGATGCAACCCATCTCGCCATATGGAAACAAAGAAACATAATGCGAGGGGCAAGTATGCGAGGTGACACTCGAAATACGTTTGAATCCATTCCTCCTTGTGGTGAAGTATTATATCTTTGAAGTTAGGCTTCGAGAATCATCTAGGGTAATATTACAGAGATTTCATCGCCGTTGGTAGGTTATAACGCCTTTCATCTTGTAGATTCCTCGTAGTGCATGATGACTTTGACACTATTGTGCGTGGAGTCGGCATTGCTCGAGAAGATCTTATGCCCGGTAATATTTATCACAAAAAACATTATGTTATGAGATAATTTTTCGAACCTTTTAAGAACTTCTTTATCCGACTTGGGATTCTGTGTGTTGTTGAACAGCCAATGCTTGATCGGGTCATAGAAATATATCGATGATAGATTGGGCATTTACCCTCATCCGGTAGTAAAGTTCAGAATTATGTCGAAGTTCTCCCATGAATTGCAAAGCCTTTTGGGCCCTCCCCTTCAGCACCCTCTTATCTAGTTTACAACCGAGACTGGTATAGGCATTTGAAGCATTGTACTCTCGCATGTGATCTCTGTAAAACCTCGACTAAGCAATGTCTCCTTAAAGTAAATCCATTAGTTCTTTTGGAGGATCAAGAAATAAGCAGTGGAGTATTACTTTTCCTTTGCGGAAACATCTTGAAAATAATGGATTCTTCTTGGATGAGTCGGTTGTCCTCTCATCAATCCAACGCAGTGCTCCACATAAAGAGCATTCTATATCCATTTCACCAAGGTAATGATGAATAGAGATACGCAAATTATATTTTTGGTATTCAATTCTATCTATACCATCTTCCTCCTCATCCGAAAGACCTCAGAATTCATCGGAACCATCTGATGTAAAATCTTCATTAGCAACTTACCTGTACACAACAAAAAATTTAAACATAGTTAGTGGTAGTTAATAATGAAGTGTAGATCTGAGCATTATCAGTTGTTTAAAGTAGAGTGATTGTAAAATCATAACATGCTTGCTATACGCCTTAATAGTCCTCAACATGTTTGCACATTTTACAAAATTTCAACTGAGATCTTTCCCATTTCAGTACTCTATGTTTATGGTATGTTAAACCTCTTATCAGGTGATCTATTAGCTGCTGAGAAAACTGAAGAACATTCAACTCTTTAAGGTAGAGTTGCTTGATTACAACATCCTGTGTGCTGCCATTGTAGAATGCAATGGAGTTTTCCACGTTGCCAGTCCAGTTCCTGCCTATCGCATAGCCAATTATGAGGTATGCAATTTGCTTACACTTAATTCTATTTAAACGAATGCTTTAATTACATTCCCTGAAGCAAAAATCCTTTAAGACCTTGTAATGGGGACAGATAATCTGTTGTTGTTGTTTTATTTAACCCCAGGTCGTCCGGACATTATTTTACCAATACTGGTTGAACCACATGAATCCGCATGATTTCAAAGCTCACAGATTCCATGACATGTTTTATAGAGATGAACAATTATGCAAAAGAGATGTTACGTTTTGATATAAGTTGATTCCGTGGGCTCCAGGGATTCGTCGTAGTCCAAAATTTTTGAACTCCCCTGTACCAGAATGCTTGAACTAACATGTACATTGATATAAAATCAATTAGATATTTCCAGCTATATGGGCATGTGAATAATATGTTTAGGTATTTACCGGACTATCCGGAGCCATCAATATTGTGGAAGTGGTTTGTGTTTCATGTACGTCTCAGTTTGGTATGGGTAGCCTATAACAACATATACAATTAATTTTGTCAGATGGAAAACAATTTGATTTTATCTAGTATAAAAATCTTGACATGTTGTATACCTCTTTGATCGATAAATCTCTCTTACGCCGAGATTTATTCTGCGGACCTACTTGATTCTGAGTAAAATATCAAGAAAATAATGATGTTAATTAGTATTATTGTATAAATGATTTCTTTTGTTAATTATGTGCCAATATATGTATCCTGGGAAGAAGACTACATATTCATGAACACATCATTATAAAAATAACAAATGCAGAGAATGTGCAACTTCTACCCAGTATGCATTTGTCCGTTGTTCTGGATACCTGCTACTCTGAATAAGTTATTCCTGCTTATTTTTCTCCCATCGTTTCAGCTGGGCCAAGGACCTTTTATTACAATGCTTAGGATCGCTTTGATTCTATTTAAAAGACAATCAAAACAATGCGGTTAATTATGTACTAATGTATGTATCCCTGCAAGCAGACTGCACATTCATGAACACATCAAATAAAAATACCCAATGCTTTACATTAGATTGCAGAGAATGTGCAACTTCTACCAAGACGTCTTCTGCCTGTTGTTTTGGATTCTTGCTAGTCTGAATAAGTTGTTTTTGATTTTTTTTCCCCATCGTTTCTGTTGGCGTAATGACCTTTTATTATTCAGGTTAAGATCGTCGTGCTCTTGGGAACCTACTTGCCATGCTTTGATTCTGAATAACCGACCATCAAACAAATTCCGTTATGTTGAATTGGCTTGTTAGAAGAAAATTCTGATGCTGATGTAAATTAAAGTTAGGAGTTTTACCGAGTATTCGTCTCTCTGTTGTTCTTGCCTTTTTTTCTCCCATCGTTTCAGCTGGCCCAAGGTTTTATTACAAAGGTCAACATCAACGGCATTTGTATGTTGTTCTGGATTCTGGCTACTCTGAATAAGTTGTTCCTGGTTTTTTTCCCCATCGTTTCCATTGGCCTAAGGAATCTTTACTGCTAACGTTGAAATAAGCACCTTTTTGGTGACATACTTCAGAGAGGCGATTTAAGACGGATATCTTCACTCCCATCGAATATATTTTATTTGATGTAACCTAAATCAAGAACGATACAACTTGTTTTTATTGTAAAAGCGTAAGGCGATATATTATTTTTATTGTAAAATAGTGAGGTGATATATATGGTAAATCTCGTTTTGTGAAAAGTCTCGTTTTGCTTTTTTTTGCTCCCATCATATATGGTAAATCTCAGTTTGGGACTTCGGCATTGCTAAAAATTCTTAGGACTGTATTCCTGATTGGATTCAAATATGGAATCCGACTCAACCTCTACCAATTGTTAGCTTAATCATCTCGTATGAGAAATGATAAAATCAGGAAATGTATTACCCCGCTCTCTTCATTATAAACATTTTTCCATGAATTTTCTTTAAAAGGTAGCACTGTTGCTCTCTTCATTATAAACATTGTTCCATGAATTTTCTTTAAAAGGTGCTAATTAGGGTTATCTTTAGTTGGGTAAAAAGGGTTATCTTGGGTTATCTTGATTGGGTAAGTCCAGCTATCTAAAAGAAAAAAATACCGTGCATAAAAGAAAATATATATAAAAAAGTATTAGTTGTGTGCATTTAAGTTTGAGTTCCATTGTACTTAAACATTTACTGTATCACAGAAACACGAAACATATGCAGTAACAATAGCGAGAATACAACCAAATCTTTGAGAATTTTCGGACCTCATCAGTTGGTATGCATTTTTGCCAGCTGATAATGTGGTGCTTCTATACAATAAATAAATTATATATGTAATAAGCATCTGTTAATTAGTATTTTTCATTAGACATAGACAATGGAAACACGACATCCCTCCCTTCGGCTAAAAGTAAAACTTGCCATGTTCTAGATCTTGGGTTATCGGGCATAATCTCTTCCGTCAAAAGTCTAATAAAACTAACGCTGGATTTTATCTCTCAACGAGACAATAAGATATCTCTCTCGCGGATTTCATGAGATCGGTGCATAAGTGAGACACTAATAAAGCGTTCAAGACCAATTTTCAAGGGTCGGATTTGTCTCAAGTGAGGGGAAGAGGTTAGGCGATTGTTGTTGCGAATCCTTCCTGTGAAACGTATTGAGAAGTTTCGTTTTTTTTTTTGGGGAAATGCTAGAAAACGCGCTTATTTCACGCCATTTCCACGCAATCCATGGTGGCAGAGGGATGTGGAGGTTTTCAACTTTACACGTAAAATATGAGGTGGTAAGACAGAGAAAGAAGATCTAAATATTAGCCGTTTATCCATATTTCAATTTAAAGTGAAATCTGTTTCTCTCGGAGTCCGAAATCTGCGAAAAATAAATCTTCTCAGTTCTTTTGTAAAGACTCTTAGAACAATAGAACTACAAGCTCTTGTAGCAGAGCATAGAGGGTACATAATAAAATTCATAACCATCTGATTCTCAAAATGGAAGCGCAGTTGTACATTGCTCCAGTTTCAAATTTTCACCACCTGATCACTTTCTATTTAGTGTTAGCTATAGCAACACTAATCTTTCTGCAACTTTTGCTGTCTGCCCAAGCATCTTATACAGCAACAAACGAATTGAAGTTAAGCAATTAGGATAATTGTTTGTATTTGTAGAGTAAACACTATAAGAAATAAACAGCACACAGAAATTGATAGACAATATAAATACTAATAATTATTGTTACGGGATTCATTGCCTAAATTCAAAACTTATTGTAAATATAAGATTTTTCCCCTTTCAATTAATGAAATCCAAATTTTGCAACTGAAAGAACGATGTAATTCGAAAGCATCTTAAACATAACAATCAAACTGAGAGAATAAGGATCACCAATTTAAATCCCTGGATAATTTATACCAAATACAAATTTCAAGACCCAATATTCAAATTAATTCAAACCCTTTCAAATTAATCAAAACAAAACCATCTTAAGTGAAATTAAACTCAACAATTAAAGAGGAGGATTATGAGATTATGATGACGATTACCATGATGGAGAGTAGCCGATCAACTTTGAGAAAAACACCAATAACATGAAGAAGTTCAACATATCAGTGAATCGATATCATTTTCACCCCTTTTTTTAATTAGTGTTTAGACTATTCAAACCTTGATCTTTAAAAACTATTGTTGCCATGGAAAGACGGGATATATGAAGATGAAATATCTTAAGTTGCAGAGGATTTTGTTTAAGGAAAACAGAAATAAATACTTTTTTTATTTCTCTCTCTTGAATCTGATACGTGGAATGCATAAAATCCAATTCATCTAACCACATCACTGCCCCAGCTCAGCACGCGTGAAACTGGCGAGCAAGTAGCGATGCGCCTAGCGCGACCGTTTTTTTTTTTTTTTTTTTTGTGGCCCCTATCATTCCCAGCCGTCCAAGTCAAAGCTCGATCCGGACGATAAGGACCGCGAGATGACCCTCTCCGGCTAATCCTAACCATATAATGACTCTTTGATCTAGGAGTCAAACACCACCTTTTTTTATAACAGTGATATGATTTGGAGTAAAGAGTTTAGTAATATTAACGTCAGACCAATCACCTTTATGAAAAGTGGCAGACTCTTATGCTACAATTATCGTGATAAAAATGTCTATCTATACACACCAAAATCATCATCTTCCAGAATGGTTATGAATTTCAGAAAGAATTTTAATATTGTAGTCCATGACAAGAACAACTTACTGTCTTTCAGGGGCGGAGCTAGGATTTTGTGAGAGGGGTGCAAGACGAAAAAACCGAATTAAAAAGATTAGCAAAAGAAAAATTACTTCACACCAAAGAGACCAGAACTTAAACAACTTCTATAAAGAGGAAAGAGATAAGTGCAGATACTAGAATTGAGAGTGAAATCTTGATGTTGGTAAGGGATAATGCAACAAAGAGGGTTATAAAAGTAGTCCAAAAAATGTATATTCACATGATAACAAGATTTAATAATTATAAATAACAAAAATAAAAAAATAAAAAAATTCAAACCAAATGAAATTAAGGTAATAGGAACTGAAAATAGAAAGAGTAAAATTGAGAAATTTGGTTAAAGAATGAAGGTTATGGGAAATGAAAGCCATAACCTCGTCGTCGGTGCGTTCCAAAGCTAAGATCAAGCTAGTACCAACGTCCATTTTCTTGTGCACAACAAGAAGATTTTTATCTACATTTACCAACAACGTAGCCCAAGAAATAAAAATTCAGAGCGGAATTACGGCGGACTAGTCTGGCTTAAGCCACCCCCAAAGCCTAAAAGTCTTTTCTTTCACTACCTATTTTAGTTGAGCTGATAAAAATAAGCCCAAGTAATAGGCATAAGCCACTCGATAAAAGCCCAAAAGCCACTCCCAAGTTAAATTTTCACCGCCATTCAGTTGTATGTTCTCCAAGAATATGTGGAAATGGAAAAGTTGTCCCTACTTCTGACGAGCCTTAAACAAATATCCCTAACATACTTCACAAATATCATTGATGGAAAAATTGAAATTTTTTATTAAGACCATAAATCTTATAATTCCTCTTTTTAAGCTCCAGTTATCTTATCTCTTTCTTCTTTGTGAAACAGAACTCGTGAAGAAAAAAAATCCGTCTCTCCTTCCACCACTATCTGCATCGCTCCCACCACCACCATCATCTCGATCGCCTCCACCGTAACTAGCACCACCACCTTCATCCCCTCCGCCATTACTATCGAATAACGATAATCAATATTTCGATTTCAAAAAAGATTTCAAAACTTATTTGTAAGGTTTCGGGAACCTAATTTCGTCGATTTCATATCGATTTTCTTATTAGATTCACGATTAAAGTATAGATCTGTAACAATGTCGTCTCTCTTTATTGTAGTTTGTGATTCATACAAATCATTATTTTGATACCGAAGAAGGTAGTGGCGGTGGCGGCGTTGGTGGACGAGGTATGTATTTCGATCTATTTTTGTTTTAAGATTCAAATTTGGGGTTTTTCATTACTTTGAGAAAAAATGCACTGGTGGCTGTTATTGCCTTAGTAAATATGTCAGTATACAATGAAATTTTTTACTTTTTGGATGTTGCAGTTGGTGGCTGTTGTTATATATGGTGGTGGTAATTGTTGATATGGTGATGGATGATGTTGTAGTGAAGATGATGGTGGCGGTGGTGGTGATTGTGAGGGTCTTTGGTGGTGGATTTTGTTAGGATGGTGGAATCAACAATGTGGATTAACTTATTTTGCAACTATTTTGGTTCCGGGAGCAGATTTGGGGACTACTACATTGAAGATTTTGTATATATCATGTACTAAAATCACCAACAATGCATGATATCCACCATTTATGGGATCAACTCCTGTTGTTGATCCCATTTTGTGAGATCAACTCATGTTGTTGCCCCAATTTTTTATGGATCAACTATTGTTGTTGATCCGATCAACTCCTATTGTTGACAACATTTCCTTGGATTAGTATAATCATGCTTGTAGTTTAAATCATGCTTGTAGTTTAAATCATGTAAAGTTCTCCAAATGTTGAATTTGTGGTGTAATGGTAGCATGACTGACTCCATGTCAAATGATGCGTGTTCGACTCACACAAAGTTCACTCCATTTACATGGATCAACTTTCATTGTTGATCCAATTTAGGATATCAACTACTGTTGTTGATCCCCTAAATCGGATAAACTTTTACTATTGATCCTTTTTTTGTTTGGATCAAATCAACTTCTACTATTGGTTCTATTTTTATTTGGATCAACCACTGTTGCTGATACAAAAATATTTGAACCAGTGGTGGCGGCGGCGACGAACTAGTGGTGGTGGTGGGGGCGGATTAGTGGTGGTGGCGGCGACGGACTAGTGGTGGTGGTGTGACAGAGTGGTGGTGACGGAGTGGTGGTGGAATATTAGTGGTGGTGGTCGTTGAACGGTGGTGATGGAATGGTAGTTGAATGTTGGTTGTGGTGGTGAAGCCGTAGAGGAAGAAATTTGTTCCATTTTGAAATAAAGAAAAAAAATATTATATGGGTGAGGTATTAAAGTAATCTAATTTTAAATGGATAATATTATTAAAATATATGATATATTTATTGTTGTATAAGGATATATTTGTAGGGTGTTAAAACTAGGCACATATATAATTAATATACCCGAATGTGTATTATGTTGCCAATATTATCCCACCATTTTTGCCACTAATAAGACTTGCAAAAAAAGAGAACAAGCTTGAGAGATATGAAAATGGTGAGCAGGAATATTTGATGATGCCTTGCTTACCTCATCGTCTTCAAGATACTCACTTGACTATGCTGATGCGTGATGAGAAGATGCAACACCATGAGTTTTCAAATGTTTTCATTGTCTCAAATGTTGTTCAGGTTTTAGTACTTGGCATTGGCCAGAAATTTGGAGCAACGACTTTGAGCAAAAGGCTTTAAGCTTGAGAAGAGTACATGATGGAACCAGGGATGGAGCTACTAACATTCTAGCGGGGACAGTTGTCCCCCCTGGATTTTGCTATATTACCTACATAGGTTTGGTAATTTGGAAATTTTAGTATATGGGGACAGGTTTATAGGAGATTATTGGAAAATTGGTAAGGAAACTAAAATTTGGTATTCTTCCCTTAATTACTAAGAGTTTTCCGTGTGAAAACTCCATATTGCCAAACAAATTTTAAGAATATGATAGGCAATATGCTAATCCGAAGATAGTAAATTGATTCAAAATGGTTAGTTACCATTAAAACAGTCAACCACACCCTTCCTAGCATGCTTATTATTCACAAATTCGTATATTATAATTTAACAAGTATTTCAATGAGAAAATTGGTCATTTGTCCAAAAAAATTTAAAACACGGTTCAAATGGACAAGTAAAAAAGTATCTGGTGAAATAGCCAAAAAAAAAAAATAGCAAGGATGGCTGGATTCATCCGACTTATACTTAAAAAATAGCAAGGATGGCTGGATGCATCCGTATAAAATAAAAATAAGAAAAAAATATTTGAAAATGGACGGGGATGAAACCTAGTTTACATCCCGCCATTTTTTAAAATTTTGTCCATTTAAACAAGATATCTTTTAATTTTTGGTTATTTAAACAGTATGAAAACCTAAGTGTCTTTTTCACCCAGGGAATTGTTGATTTTGGTCTTTTTGACCAATTTTGTGTATTTCAATGGGTTAGCAACCCAAAAATACAGTCAAGAAGAGGTGAAAAATTTTTAGCGGCCGAGTTTTAGATCATGACTTTCATTTATCCCCACTAAACTAAAGTTCTCTCAGTCCACCCGCAAAAGCGAAAGTGAGCAGACAATCAAATACAGTACCAATAGAGACCAAGATAAAATGGTGATTAGAAAGACATGTAAATAAAAGAGAAGTAATAGGAGATAAAACGAGGGAGCGCAACAGAAAATTTAGCGGAGAAAAGGCTAGTTTGGTATTCTTTGTGAATTTTAGAAAAGCACTTTCATTTGTCTTTGTCTTTGTGCGCGTTGCTATCTTTGTCTTTGTGGAAATAAATCGCATGACGTTTGGTAAACTATAATTTAAAAAGCGCCGTGTAATTAACAATTTGTAAATTCTGTTTGGTAACCGGTATTTAAAAGTCTTTGGTGATGTAGTTAATGACGAAAATAGACATATTTCAAAAATTAGTTTTAATACAATTTTATTATAATAAATTATATTTCTAATTTTAATATATTTAATAAATTATATTTCTAATTTTAATATATTTAAAATTAACTACATCTGACACTATGATGCTAGTTTCAGATTTAGGTAGCTTTATTTTTTATAGATTAGGCATAGCTATTCAAAGAGGTGTTGGAGCTTGACTTGTCGCTAGGTTACCAACCACAAGCTCTTTATGATTTAATTCTACATTATTATTATTATTTTATCTAAAAAAAAAATTAAAAAAAAATAAAATTTAATAAAATATAAATAATATATTTTTTATTTTTATTGTTTTTACTCCTCCGTTCCATTTTAAATGATGTTTTAGGGTTATTTTTTGTTCCACAATACTTGAAAGTTTTCATATTTTTTCCACAAAACTACCAATAACACCCTAACTTTTTTTCATGGAACTATAAGTTTTTCTTTTAATGCACTAATAGCAATTAATGTTTGAAGACTTTTTTAAGGGTATAGATGGAAAATCTTCATATCTCTCCATTTCTTAATCCGCGTGAAAACTCCAAAAACATCATCTAAAGTGGAACGGAGGAGTATTATTTAATTAAAAAATTTATGATTATGGTTTGCTATGAAAATATTATTATTTAAATTTTTTTTAAATTTTTTATTATTTTATATAATAATTTTAATTATTATTGTATTTATTATTTCAAATAAAAAATGAAAAAAATAGAGAAATAAAATGAAATTATAATTATAATGTCATATGTACAATATTTGAGGGTAAAACTTGTCTTTATAATAAATTAACAAGGTTAAAATAGAGAATCATTTAAATCGAATTATGTGGGTCCTCAGCTTCTGCTTTTCCAACTTTTAAAAGCTAGTGCTGAGTAGCTTTTAAAAGCAGGCGTAAAATGAAAGTGTTTCTCTCCAAAAGCACTTTGAATTTTTTTTACCAAACATAATTTTTGGTAAAAGTTTGTTACAAGTTTGTTACAAAGTGCTTTTGGTTGAAAAAAAGCAATCCCAAACGGGGCTAAAGTCTGTGGTGAATAGCATTTGTACATGGAGAAACGAAGAAGTTATGTTGCTTTTGGTTGGGCTTTTGAGAGGGTATAAACAAGTATTTTTTATTAGGCTTGAAAACTCAACACTCACAGCATGTTTTTTTTCTTCTCTATATAGGTAGAGGGGTTCTACATAAAGGTTTATCTCTATCTCTATATAGAAACCACTACGTAATCCATCAAAAATATATGTTTGTTTTATTACTACTATCTAGAGGTGTAAATTGGGGTGTGCCAAAGACGAACCATTGATTGACCAGAAGACGATAAAATTTGAGCACATGACCACCTTGAAGACGTGACTTAGCCCAAGACCAAGACAAAGACGTTAGTTAAATGGGGCGTCTTTGGGTTTGACTAATTGGCACATTAGCACAGCACAGCACGCGGCACGGATAAGCACGTGGCCCAGCCCAGCACAGCACGTTAAGAGAGCACGTCATGACATGTACAAATACACCATATAACAAGGCATAATTTTTTGTATATTTCACAAAAGAGACACTATTCTAACTAGTTTTTAACATTTTATGTTGGCTTATTTATAACAACACATATAATACCTTAATATTTGGAAAATAAATTTCAATATCGTTGTTATAATGTCATCACCTATATTTAACTAGAACATTAATTTACATGACAATAATCCAATTTTATATTTGATGGGCTATTTCTTTTTATTGAATAAACTTGTTAATTTTACTTGAAATAATTTCAAATGATATGTTGTCTAATTAAATTCTTGTGATAATGTCCGACTTAATGTATACATTAAGTGATTTCAAATTGTTTATAGCACGTGTGTACGTACGACAAGAGACGACACGTTTATTCGTGTCTTTGTGCCCGTGGGTCAACATCTGCTGTGCCTAGCTTTTGACTAGTAAAGCACAAAGACACGGCACAACACGTTTAAATCGTTGGCACAAGACACAACACGGCACATGGCACGTGAAGCACGCGACTTCGTGTAAGCGGGCTGTGCGTCCCGACGTTTTACACCTCTACTACTATCCAATAATTCTATAAATATAATCAATATTTTTTATTTCTCATTTCACCCTTTGGAAAGTTTTAAATTTCAATGTCACTCCCCAATCTGATTAAACCGTAAGTTTACACATCACCGGTCATTAAAAAAATAAAAAAATCACACGTCAAAAATAGTTTTCACCCAATAACTGTGTAACATGTGGTTTTTTTTTTTTAGTAAGGTGGACTAAAGAGTCTCCAGCGATACACACGTTCTAGTATTCATCCCGCAAATCTGTGGTGAGTTTTAGTTGGGAGGACATAAGTGGTCAATTTTGAGTTTGTTTGAGGATAAGTTGGATATTTTACTATTTAATAGAGGTTTTGGGTGGAACATAGTAGTTGATTGGTGCTATTTCATTTCCCCTATATGATAGAGATTTGCCTCTATCTATCTAGTGGTAGTGGAAAAAACAAACACCAAAATTAATGGGGTCTACCACTACATAGAGGTTGGTAGAGGTTAGCCTCTACATAGTGGAAAAAACAAACATGTTGTTAGTAGATATTCTAGAAACGGAAAATGAGTCATTTGTCAAAAAAATTTAAAACACGGTTCAAATGGACGAGTAAAAAATTTTATGGGTGAAATGGACAAAAAAAAAAATAGCAAGGATGAAACTAGATTCATCCGGCTTAAACTAAAAAAATAAAGAAGGATGAAGCCGGATACATCCTGTGTAAAATAAAAATAAGAAAAAATATTTGAAAATGGGATGAGAATGAAAGCTGGTTACATCCCCGCCTATTTTTAAATTTTGTCCATTTAAACAAATATCTAAATCGATTTGTCCTTTTCACCGAGGAAATTTTGATTTTGGTCTTTTTAACCAATTTTGTGTTCTAGAAATTAAGGGGTGCAATTGCCAACCCTTGCATAGGGTTGAAGGCATTAGGAGAAGACAATAGAAACTAATGGATTCGTGTGGAAGAGCAAGATCAAGCCGGGAAACCGAAAGGAGTGATCGTTAGCCAACTGAACGGAAGAAAAAAAAATTACTAAATGAGTATCAACTGGTATGTTTCATTCTGACTTTTTAAATTTTGTCATCTTAATGAAATTTATAAACGTCAACGAGTTGGGTCTTTCCAGTTTATAAGCATTGTTGGGCCTAAGAGCAGTTCCTATGGCAATGAACAAAAATAAGAATTTGTTGAGCCACGTGGGTGAACAAACTGTATTCTCCACTATGGTAAACAAGGCAAAATAAACAAATCTAATATTTTAGGATCCCATTATTGATTTTATTAACATAAACTAATAAGAGTTGGGTCCCACTAATGATTTTATTTATATAAACTAATAAGAGTTTGGTCCCACAAATTACTTAACTAATAAAATAAATAAAAATAAATAAACCATAATTATAATAACGGTTTTGGAGAGAGAATATGTGAGGGGAGTCATTCCTTCGACTCCAGCGACATTCCTCACGATTCCAGCGTCATTCCTTCGCGCGCGAGTGACATTGTTCGCCGACTCCGCGTCTATGTGGCACGATCGCGGCGTCCTTACAGCGGACACGCGCGGATGTTGGGCACGATGTTGAGATCAACAAATATGTTGATTTGAACATCCATTTTTCATGTTTGGTCATTCCATAGTGGGAGCAAAATGAACAAACTACGAGTTTGTTTATCAATAAATTGCTCTAAGAAAGAATGTTTGATTTACACCATAAGATTAAAAACCTGGCACTTTTAGGGGCGACCAGAGAAAGAATTAGGGGGCGACTTTTTTTATTCCCAACCCATATACACCGTTAAGGGATGTCCAAAAACGCGGAGAATACGTTAATGCCCTTACACAATCGGAAGACATTTAGTGCCCGATTATTATACATTAATCGGAAGTTTAGTAGCTATATTATACTACTAGTTTTAATATCGATTTTGTGCCAAACAAGCATCTGGCTTCAATAACAATCGGAAGGAAAAATAACCTCACTAGCCTACCGATTATAGTAGCTCCTAAATTCCCAAAATTGGTGATTTCGCAAGAAAGAAATTTGGGCAATTTGTATAATCGGAAGCCTTATTAACTCCGATTATTCTAGTTCCCAAATTCGAAAAAAAATGACATTTCGCAAAAACAAAATTTGGGGCAATTGTATAATCGGTAGGTTATTAGCTACCGATTATACTCCAACTACACGCAAAAAATGTAGGTGATATTGTTATGAATTTCAAAATATTTATGAAAATCGGAAGTTTTTAATTGTTGATCTAACTACCGATTATACTCAGCACGCTAGTTCGTTCGTTCAAAAGAAACTAGACGTGCCTCGAAAACCAAACACTCGGTAGATAATACATATTGACAAACCTCAGATTATGTTGAAGTAACCGTTTTTTTAAAAAAACTAGCCGTTGGGTACTTTTTTGCTATAAATAGAGACCTATCTCTACCAAACTTATTCACCCATCACATTCAATCTTCCTAAATCAGTCACCCATCACTTTGAATCACCAAAAATGGCTACAACTCCGTTCAATAATATAGAAGATGTTGCTATTTTGAGCACACACCACTCTCACAAAGCACTCCCGTTGAGGAAGCGCAATGGGTGACCGATGTGAAGACCCCAACAAGAGGGCCTTACTTTGGGGATGATCAAAACACCAATGCTTGGTGGAAACGGGTGTTTAAGGTTTTTAAAGCACTAGCGGAAATCGTTATAGGAGGACGCTCCATGAAAATAAGGGAAAGGTACGCATATTTATACAATGAATGCGTGCTCAACAGAAAGCAATTGAAAGCTCGTAAGGACGCTATGCCAAACGAAGACCGAATGAGTAGAGTAAGTTTGTGAATCAATAGGCCTCTTATCAAAAATTATTTATTTGGTTATGATTATTCAACAACGCTAACTTATTTAAAAAATTGTTTTCCAAAAGTATACTTTGGGTCGGAGCCAATACGAATTAAGGTACAGTCATGAGTTTACGCACGAGGACTGCTACACTCTCTTGGAGGAAGTTGAATGGCAATTCGCCCCAATATAATTAAACTCGTAGAGAATCCCTAGGGCGATGTATTGAACAATTTTATGTGTTTTACTTCTATTTTATTTCAACTACATGTATGTTTTTCGATTCAATAAAATGAGTGACTTCAAATACGGTTCAATTTTAGGTGGTGTGGAAATAAGGATTTTAGAAAAAACTCATTTAGGGGCAACCTATAATCGGTAGGTTTTGGAACCTATCTTCCGTACGATTATGGCTACATCCAAATCACGAACCACATGGTTAGGCCTGGCTTTGTACCCTCTTAACCTATGGATTCGGCAAGGGTTCGATCGGGGCTCCTTACAATCGGTAGATTATTAAGTTGAGTAGACTACTAGATTATGGTAGATTTCAAATTTCCTACAATGAAGGATTTTAGAAAAACTCATTTTGGGGCAACCTATAATCGGGAGGTTGGGTAACCTATTTGGCTTAGATTATGGCTAAATCCAAATCACGAACCACATGGTTATGGTCGGCTCTGCACCCCTCAAAACCTAGGGAATTTGGCCAATGCTCAATTTGGGGCTTCCAACAATCGGTAGGTTATAAGTAACCATTTCTACCGATTTTGGGCTACTCAACAATCGGTAGCTAATGAGGTGGTATTACCTACCGATTAATAACCGTTGTGAGATAAAACCAAAGTCGACCTAAATTCAAATTCATTTCATTTTCTTTTCAACTTCAACTTCAACTCCTCTTCTCCTCTTTCCTTAGATTGCAGAGAGGAAAACTCTCCCCCTCTCCTCGCTATACATCGTTCATCGTCGAATCGAATCATCGTCGATTATTCTCTATAAAGATGAAAGAAGGCGGAACGTAAGAAAGCTCGAACCAAAAAACGTAGTGCGCGGTGAGGATCCGAATATTGGATTGCATGCCCGTAATAAAGAGGTTTTAACTCACGAACCCGAAGAACACGGAGACGATGAAGTAGGCGATGCGATAGCCAAACTCTCGGGCAACTTCAAATGGCGCCGATTAGGTAAGATTCTACCATTAATTTGGTTTATATTGCTTCAATTGGACGAATCCATGTTTATTTTTTAGGGTTTCGGTTATTACCCAGAATCGGTAGGTTAGGTATTGTTATAAACTTAGATTGTGGTCGAACTCTTCATTTCACGAGAAAATTTGTCATATTCGGGTGTTAAAATTTTGGTATCCTACAGATTATATAACGTTTTTCATTACGAGGCCTAATTCAATCATAATCGGAAGCTAATTGTGATTTATCCTTCCGAATAAACTAGGGAAGAACAAGTATTAGAGACCTGATAATCGGGTGAAATATTCGTAATATCTTTAGATTGTTTAGGCTAACAACTTGATTTGCTTCGGATACAAAGAGACGCATATTCGGTAGACATTAGTTTTGTTAGGCTTCCCGATTGTGTGGAATTCGGAGGGTTATGTTGAACTTTAGATTCCGATTATTGTGTGTAGATAAACATATTCGAACACCCAAAAGTTTATTTTGTTTCCGATTATACGTATTCGGTAGCTTTAGGTGAACTGATACTTACGATTGTGAATAATCGGAGGCACTTTGTTAAATCAACCAACCGAATATTTAGTTTCATAACTTTGTTGTACTTTTTTTGTTGTTTAGGGATAGGCGAGGTAAAAACATCCAAGATGCAATTGTCTCGGCTAGTGCAAGGAAGGATGGCGTCAGAACACGACAGCTAGTGCAAGAGAGCTGGGACTGCTAACGCAGCTTCAAGTGGTCAAGTTGGAACTCAACAAGCAAGCCAAGAAGCTGTTCAACCTAGTTCCCCTCAATCGAGAGGCAGGTTCAATCGGGTGTTAAACCAAGTGCCTCTCAATCACAACCAATCCAAGAAGGTTTTCAACCAAGTGCCTCTCAATCACAACCAATCCAAGAAGGTGTTCAACCAAGTGCCTCTCAATCACAACCAATCCAAGAATTTGTTCAACCAAGTGCCTCTCTATCACAACCAATCCAAGAAGGTGTTTAACCAAGTGCTCCACCATCACAACGAGAAATTGAACAAGTAGAAGAAGTAGGACAAGCCGAAAGAAAAATCCTCCTCGAAAGAAAGCGAAAACACCTTGTCGAGAGATGAACTGAAGGTGAAGGATATTCCGAGGAAAGGTGTAATCCTTGGGCTCTTGGGAGGATGGAGGACAATTGTTATTTGGATACAAAGAATCTGGGCTAGAGAAATATAGAAACTGAGGTAATGGTCGTATCCATTTTATTAACTTATTATGTTTTTCTCCGTAATACTTTTAAGGGTTGTAGTTTTAGGTTATTCTAATTTTATTTTTGAACTTGTCATGTGTTTAATAGTATCATTCCGATGCGGTTCGTTTACTCCAAGACCGTGCGCACCAACAAAAATGCTAGATTGGCCTTTGGAGGATGAATGTGAAAGGTTCAAGACCATTATTGCGAATTCAGGGGGTTGGCCAATCTTGCGGAGAACTCAATGTTGGAACATGACCGGGTGGCTATATCGGCGTTTGTGGAGAGACTTTATCCCGAGACCAGGCACCTTCCATATGCCGTTTGGGGAGATGACGATAACCTTGAGATGATGTTGAGCAGATTCTTAAACTCCACGTCCATGGCAAGGGTGTTAGGGCCGAGTTCACTAAGCGGTTGGAATGGAGGAATCTTTATGATACGACTAAGAAGTGTTTGGGTTGGGATGAAGAAACATCAACAACCGAGTTCAAAAGATGCATGAAGTATAGAACTAGACAGTTCAACATGGGTACTCTCGGTGGATATGTTCAAGGCACCAAGGAAAAAGAAGAGAAAGGAACTTTAACGGACGATCAAGTCAACCACGCGGCCACCGCATATCTCCTATGTGTATTGGGATGTGTCATTTTCCCCAATACCGGTGGCAATCAGTCGACGCCAACCTTTTACAACCACGGATCCTCTCGATAAAGTGCATGAGTACTCTTGGGGCACGACATGCCATGCGTGATTGATGGAAGAGTTGAGAAAGGCGTCGAGGGTTGGAATTAGCCAAGTGGCGGGAACGTGAGTCCGCTACGGGTATTGTTTATTAACTCCACATACTTGGTTATTTTTTTATTTTTTTTTATACTATTGAAGAATCAATTTCCTAATACTTGCAAAAATGACATTATAGACTTGGATCCACGTCCACTTCCTATCTTGGGATTGGCCATTGAAAACCGGCGTGGGAGATAGGTGACCCTATAGGAAGAAAGTACGTCTTCGATGACAACCATTCTAGGACGAAGGAGCATCAGTTGATTCGTTTGAGGGAGATTTGGACTCACTTAATGCCCAAGACGTATGCTTTGATCCATACAAGGAAGACCAGAGCTCTTTGGACATATCGCGGGTCGGTCCGATTTGGCACTTTATTTTGGACCGTTGTGGCACCCCACGGGATATGTGATGTACAATGCCTCAAGGGTGATGCGACAACACGGTTTTGTACAAGGTATACCAAAGGAGGAAATCCATGGCAATTTCACTTTGGTTCGGAGCAATGCGAAGTCGATAAAGATTCTATCACGGTGGTTCACAAGGGTTCACCATCTGTCAATTCCATTGGGATAGAAGGGCGCATTACTTGATCAACCAAGGAAGGGCAGCCAACCAAGGTTTTGAAAATGCTCCCAACTACATGGATTGGTACCATGATGTTTCTCATGTTCGTGTAATCCGTGATCTTAAAGCAAAGCCGACTTCGTACAAGAGTATCCTCAAAGAGAAGCCTGCGGGTTTTGATAGATTGGTACGTATTGTTTTGTTAATTTAGTTTAATATTATGGGTCAAAATAGAGTAATAACCGTTTGATGGTATGCTATGTTTTAAAACAGTGAACGAGGTTCAAGCGTTTGTCGAAATGGTGCAGCGATTGTATAAAGGCGGCGAGCCTGTTTCAATTGAGAAGATAAAAAACCACAAACAGTTGATTGACAACGTTGACAATGAGGAGTATGCATCTCAGTTCGGGGAAAAATTGCAAAAGAAACCTACAACCAAGGTGAACAAAAGAACTCGGGCTTCATCAAGCACTCAAGTTGATGAAACCCATGATGATGCTGGTCCAAGTCGTAGAGCTGGTAAAGCTCGCAAAGTCAAAGCAAAGAGGAACAAGTAAACTCTCGGTGTTGTAACTCGATGTTTTTCGTTAACTTTATGGATAACTTTGTTTATGTTGGATTATGTCGGGTTATGTCGTTTTCAAAGTTTGTGTCGGAATATTAGTTGTTTCGTTATGTTTATGGATTAAGAATAGTTATTTTACATATTTTATGCATTTAACGATGACTCGCAAGCGAATCACATGAAGAGACATGAAAGTGTTGAATTTTGGAACACAATCGGAAGATAAGTTTATATATTAACCTACCAGGTTCAGGGATGTTCCAATTTTTAGTCGAATCGGTAGGGTTATACATTATTAACCTACCGATTCTCGGGGATTGTGCAAAATATTTGGTCGAAATCGGAGGATTGCTAATATAATTTTCTCTCCGATTATCATGTGTAAAGAAACCTGTCTTACGTATCCAAACAACACCACAATCGGAAGGTAAATGTTCACCTTCACTTACGAATAACAATAATCGAGTGACGTTTATTTGTAATGTTCCTTCATTGTTATAAGTAAAAACATTTGTTCTCTGTAACCAACCAACACCATAATCGGAAAGTAATTGAGCGCATTTACTAGAATATTCGTAATCGGAGGTTTGTGGTTTCGTTAATGTCCGATTATTATACTAAAAACAACTATGGTTTACGTAACCAAACAACACCATAATCGGAGGGTGCAGTAATATATTGAACTCCCGATTATGGTTGCATCCAAATCACGAACCACATGGTTATGCACCGGCTCTGACACTCAAAACCTATGGAATTTGGCAAGGGTTCGATCTGGGGCTCCTTATAATGGTAGGTTTTAAGTTGTTAACTCTAAGATTATGGTAGATTTCAAAATTCATCACATGAATGATTTTAGAAAAAACTCATTTTGGGGCAACCCATAATCGGATGGGTTGGTAATATATTTAACTCCAGATTATGGCTGCATCCAAAACGCAAACCAAGTGGTTAAGGCTGCTGTGTGCACTCAAAACCCATGAAATATGGCAAAGGTTGGATCTGGGCTCGTTATAATCGGTGGGCTATATAATTATATACCCTACCGATTATGGTATATTTCAAAATTCATTACGTGAAGGATTTTAGAAAAAACTAAATTTGGGGCAACTTATAATCGGTAGTTTATGTAACCTATTAGGCTTAGATTATGGCTACATCCATAGCTCAAGCAAAGTGGTTATGGTTGGCTCCGCACCTCTCAAAACCAATGGAATCGGCCAAGGCCGAATATGAGGCTCCTTATAATCGGCAGTCTTACAAGTTGGATAAGCTACCGATTATAATACTGATTATTGGCCGAAGTATCTACACAACAATCGGTAGGTATATTTTAATTTAACCTACCGATTATGGTGTTGGCTACCGATTATATAAGGGCATATTGGCCATTTCGAAAAATCGAAGATAAGGGGTAGCTTAGATTTACGTTTGGGTGACCTTTTTTGTCTTTTAGTGTCGCCCGTAATTCTTTCGGGTCGCCCTAAAAGTGCCGGGATTAAAAAGTATGTCATTTCTGTTTGTTTTACATATTTTTGTTTCCTTGAACTACATGCATTTGGAGGATGTGATGCAGACTTTAGTAAACTCAATTGGCTTATGCATTTATGCATTGTAGCAAGGAAAATTGTAGAAAAGTGGCATCCACAATTGTAGTATGCAATTATTTGGTTTCCAGTTATTCTTGGCTACTGAGTTTGGCCAAGTACTTTTTTATAATCGATTATCAACAAATATAGGGGTTGTTTGGTAACCATTATTTTAATGGATTAACAGCTTATAATCCATTATGTAAATTATAATGGATTCTATATGCATTTGTTAACCATTATAATAATTACTTATTTTAATCATAATTGAAAAACTCCATTATTTCCATAAACACAAAAAAAGTTGTTTTGAAAATTTATTATAATCAATTATTTTTTCTAAGAAACTCAAATTCAATTTTTCCTTCTTATTTTCTCTAAACTATCAAGAGAGAGATAAAAAAAACAACAAAGGACTAAAAAAATATCCTAAATCATTGTTCTTTCCTCTCCTTTTTGAGATCATCATTCTAAGATAATCAATTATTTGAAAAAAGTGTTTGGAAAAATTTATTTTGAAAATGATTATATCAAAATCATTTATCAATTTATGATTATCTATAATCATAAATAGATAATCATAAATTTTACCAAACAAGGCCATAGGTTCCCAGTTATACTATTTCAATTTCTCACTTATAATATTTTGATTTTCTTGTCGGGCTTGATCAATTATTTCATATATGGACCTTCAAAATACCATGATTATGGGTCCAGATCGTTTCTGTGATAGATGATGCTGCGAAAATCATGGCGCCCTGTAAAACATGAAAAGCTGGAGAGCCTCTAGAGCCATAACTCGGCCTCGGGCATCGTCCGGTCCTCAATGGCAAACTAACCAGGAAAATGGTTCATATGACCAAATCCCATAAAGTATGGGAGTAATGGACTTGTAAAATATAGGTGCAGGTGAAAAGACATAGGAAATATTAGTCATATATACCTTTTGCTTTAAACTTTATTCTTTTCATATCCTTTTCTCTCTCCTATTTATTTTCTTTCTCTACCATTAAAATTAATCGCGAGAAATGTCTTAACTTCCAAAATATAAGTCGGATTTTAATAAATTTTATATTTTTGGAAAGGGCTTGAAAATCTCTACAAAACAAGATCCATTGTTGATATGAAATTCGAAAAAAAATAAAATAATTTATTTTCAACCGGGTCGTGAATACATTATGCACCCAGGTGCAACCTGAACAAAATTTATTTCCTAAAAAATATGCATTATGCACCCAGGTGCAACTCAGCTAAAATTTATTTCATATAAAAATATGCATTACACGTCAAAATGCATTATGCACCAGTGCATAATCTGGCCAAAATCTATTTCCTATAAAAATATGCATTATGCACCCAGGTGCAATGTGACCAAAATTTATTTCATATAAGAATATGCATTATGCACCCAGGTGCAACCTGGCCAATATTATTTCCTGTAAGAATGTGCATTATGCACCCAGATGCACCTGACGAAAACTTATTCCATACAAAGAATCAAAAGAGTATACACCCGGGTGCAACCAAGCCAAAACCTATTTCCCGTCAGAATTATGCACTATGAACTCAGGTGCATCTCGTGTACTTCGCCGATAAAGTAATTGACCTACTTAAGGTGGCGAAAGGCATCTGAACTAATAAGCAGCATCAAGTACGTATCCACTGCCAAGGCATTTAAAAGTTGTTATGTACAGAACCAAAACCCAAGCAATGTAATAAGCAAATTATGTATGACATGGACACAACATCAGATTCATGGCGTATGGAAATTCAAGGCATCATTTCATACACTACAGGAGTCATTACTTCTGCATGGGTTGTTATGGTTGATGATCGTGTGCGCAAGATTTAGTATCAGCTGAATATCAGTGATTGACTTGTGAAACCGGCCCACTCAATTGGTTAAGAAAAAGGAACACTTTACCTCCGGTTGTTTTTCATGCGACTGTACTAGAATTGTGGAATGACGAGCCGCTAACTAATTGATTAAAAGAAGAGAGTTTAAGGATGTGGGTGTTGCCGTTTTGGGAATAAGTGGAGCTACACACAATTATGTTCAAACGAGTGGATTAATTCCATTTTGCTTGGGACAGTATATGGCAGAATGGAGGACGTCTTTGGGAAGGCAAAACTGATAGCACATTTCTACAAACACCTGCTGTACGTGATTTGACGTGGCCATGGATGAATTTGGTGTTCTGTTAACTCTTGTGTCATCTCCTTCCCTGCAATTTAATCACAAATTGAAGAAAAAAGAAAAGATATCTATCATACACCATTTAACATTCATTATTCATTATTGCTTCAAGAAAGGAATTGGAATCAGATTGAAATTTAACAAAACAAAATCAGTCAATTTAACAAATAACTTCAAAATCATGTTGTATTAGATTAAAGTTCCTGGTATTTGTGGTGGTGGTGTTGTTGCTGGTAGTGATGGTAATGGTGGTGGAGGTGGGTATTCATGGTGGCAGAAACTGGAATGGAAAAAAAAGACGAAGGAAAGATCGAGTTTTGAGATATAATATGGTATACGAGTTGCTAAGATTCTCTAACTGAAAATATTACCAAAGTCATGTTGAAACACCATCGGTTAGAGAAAAGAATCGGTGAATATCTTCCACACTTAATCGGTGGAGATATTAGATTTATTTATACTCAAATATATTCAAAGATTGTTCTGATTTTGTAGTTCAGTTTAACAAACTTTAGAAGATCTAAACATGCCGTAAATAAAGCACGGAGACTTTAGCTAGTAACTCGGTCATATGGCTGACTTGGTTGAGAATATCTTGTACCGATATTATTGGTATCCTTAACATCCCCCTCAAGTTGTATGCAGCTTGCGGATGTGCAACTTGTTTCGTAGAATTTGAAAACGAGGTGCTTGAAAGTCCCTTCGTAAAGATGTCCGCTAACCGATCCCTTGAGCTAATAAATCGACATGTAAAAGTTTAGCGACGACACGTTCCCGAACAAAATGGTAGTCAATCTCGATGTGTTTAGTGCGAGCATGGAACACTTTGGATTTTTGTCAGGTATGTCGCACCCAAGTTGTCACACCACAGGATCGGTATAGAAGTAGCAACACCAAGCTCCCGCGACAAGGGATTGAATCCAAATAATTTCAAGTAGCAATAGCTACCCCTCTGTATTCTGCCTCCGTACTAGATTTTGAAACCGTTTTTTGTTTCCTTGCGCTCCATGACACCAAATTTCCTCCAAAATAAACACAGTATCCACTGGTGGACCGACGATCATCCAAACTTCCAGCCCAGTCCGCGTCAGAATAGGCTTGTAGTGAAGAATCGTTGGAAGGACGAAGATGAAGACCAAAGTCCACTGTGCTTTTTAGATACCGTAGTATGCGCTTCACAATCTCCCAGTGTTCATCATATGGGTCATGCATATATTGGCAGACTTTATTCACTGCCACGGAAATATCAGGCCTAGTAAGATGAAGATATTGAAGTGCTCCTACCACACTTCGATACAAAGTTGCATCTTCAAACTTCCTGGTGCCTTGTTTTTGAATCTTTGTATTAGCGACTAAAAAGGCGTGTTCACTGGCTTGACACCGTCTAATTTGGTCTTCTTCAAAAGATCCGCAATATATTTACGCTGGGAGAGAATAAGATCTTTACCTTGCCTGATAACTTCAACTCCCAAGAAAAAGGACAGATCGCCTAAGTCTTTCAAGGCAAAAGCAGAGCCAAGATCAGCGATAAGTTGTGTAATCTCTGCCGTATTTGACCCCGTGACGATTATATCATCCACATACACCAGCACATACAATACTGAGTTCGTAGACTGCCGTATAAACAAAGAACTATCTGCAATTGACCCTTTGAAACCCAGCTGAATTAAATAGGAACTTAGTTTGGAGAACCACGCCCTAGGCGCTTGCTTCAAGCCGTACAAAGACTTGCGGTTGCACACATGGTCTGGAAAATCTTTATCAACATAGCCTGGTTCTTTGCATGTAAACGTCTTCATCCAAATGCCCATTTAAGAATGCATTCTCTACATCAAGTTGCTTTATCGACCAACGATGCATCATTGCTATAGATAATACCAATCGTATGGTGCAAGGCTTGATAACAGGTGAGAATGTTTCATCAAAATCTATTCCAGCTTGCTGATTATAACCCTTGGCCACTAAGCGAGCTTTACGTCGTTCCACTGTTCCATCAGGATTTTGCTTTACTCGGAAAACCCATTTTGAGCCGACTACATTCATGCCTTTCGTACTTCACTAGCGAGTAAGTGCCATTCTTTATCAGTGCATTGATCTGTAAGTCCATTGCACTCTTCCATTCTGGTATTTTCGAAGCCATTGTAAAGGATGTTGGTTCCATGAAGTCAGCGTCAGGCAAAGGATGTTTGCTAGCCGTCAGACAAAGCTTTTGAATTGGTTTGGTAATTCCCGACTGAGACCTTGTCCTCATAGAGTGAGTGACTGGCAGTCACTGTGTATATCCTGAGAAGTTGCTTCATTCGACTCCTGGTTACCAGAGGCATTGGACATAGTTGTGTCTACCGATGATGCTGCAGATCCGATTACAGGTGATTGACTGGCAGATGGTAAAGGTGATTCAGAAGCTTCAGCTGACTGGTTGTGAACCGGTGATGTAGATGCAGAGACCACAGCGACAAAGTTGTTTCATCCGTCACGGCTATTGATGAAGGCCGACTGAAAGGAGGTGAAAGAAATACACTTGTACTAGATGGAACATTACCCGGACATGGCACCGGTCTTTTCTCGCTTAAGAGACTAAAATGGGAACGAGCTTTCGAAATCGAACATGGCGCGATATATAAATTCGTTCGTCTCCTATGTAGGCACACGTATCCTTTATGTGCACTACTATAGCCGATGAAAACACAAGGTAAGGATCTAGGATCCAGTTTGGTGGAGTTGTAGGAACGTAGACAAGGGTAAGCTAAACATCCAAAAACACGTAGAAATGTGTAATCAGGCTTTTTATGGAACAACAATTCTAGCGGTGTTTGAGGTACTGATGAGGATTTTGGTAATCTGTTTATTAGAAAACAAGCAGTGGTAAAGGCATCCGCCCAGAAGTGTTTCGGCATATGAGCATGATATAGAAGTGCTAACCCTGACTCAGTAACATGTCGGATACGTCTTTCAGCTATTCCATTTTGTGGAGAAGTGTGCGGGCATGAGAATCTATGTTGAATGCCAGAGTCATTGAGATAGGCAGTGAATTTTTTGTATTCTAAGGCATTGTCTGATTGGAAAACTTTTATTTTATGGTCTGTAAGATTCTCAACTTGTTTATGAAAGTGAACAAAAGTTTGAAAAGCATCAGAACGTTGTACTAATGGAAATACCCAAGTGAAATGAGAAAAGACATCCATTATTAACAAATAATACCGAAAACCAGACCTGGAAATTTGAGGTGAAACCCAAATATCCGACACTACCAAACTCAATGGTTTGTCATAAATTGTACTGCTTAAGGAAAAAGATAATTTCTTGCTCTTACTGAGATGGCAAGACTGACAGTAATCAAAACTTTTATTGGAAACCGAAATAGAATTACGAAGACAAATCTGAGACACAAGATGCAACATAGGATGCCCTAAACGCTGATGCCATAATGGGAAGGAAGATGATATGTTTGCCTGAGGCTTGATTGGTGGTTCCAGCATGTCAACTCCTTCAAATATGTATAGCCCATTCCTATTCAGTCCTCTTAGCAGAGTTATCCCCGTGTGCTTGTCCTTCACAAGAAAATGAGACTTGTGAAACTCAAAATAGACATTATTGTCTTTACAAAATTGATAGACCGATAGTAAATTAGTCTCGTATTTTTGGTACATGATAGATATTATTCAAAAATATGATCTCGGAGTTGTATGTGAAAGAGGTGTTACCAATGTTTGCTATATCAAGAGCATTACCATTGCCAACATGAACCATCTCTGTTCCATCATATTCATGTGGTATTGCTAAGTTGCGCATATCCGTGCAGTAGAAGATGATGTGTGGCTCCAGACGGTAACCCACTGGTTGCCGTTGGTTCCATCCGGAAGTGCAATGTAGGCAATGGTGGTCGTGGTTGATTGTTGCTTGGTTTGTAGCGGAACCAAGATCTCGTCGACCCGATGATTTTTCTTCTTGCAGATTTGGCATATTGCCTGAATTGGAGGTGTTATTCTCGAGCGGCCGATAGTGTCTCCGAGGCTGATTGTTTGGCGGTTGTGGTGGTCCCACGATTTTGGTGGTTGTTATTCCGTGGCGCACTCCTGCTGCCAGACGCGTTTGAAAAAGCAACATTGGCAATGGGTTGTTGTATCTGAGAGAGCTGTTGTTCCAACCTCATATCAAAGGTAAGTAGATGCGAGTAGAACAAATCCATATTCATGTTTTCAATCGTACTTAAAGTGGTGACAATCGGATCATAAGATTGATTTAGACCATTGCTAATAGACTGCTTTTTCTCATCATCAGAGACTGTGTAGCCCGAGGAACAAGTTGAGCAAATAGATGTTTAGCTTCGTTTAAAAGACTCGAAGAGATTTGTTACCTTTGCTCATATTGTGGAGTCAGTTTCTTAAGATTCATCCGGTGAAACCTTGTTTTTGGAGCATACTCGGCTTCTAGCATATCCCATACTTCTTTGGCGGTGTTTAGATCTCTTACTACTCCTAAAACTTAAGGGGAGAGAGTGGAGTTTAACCAACCCACAAGCAGTGAGTCTTGTTCTTCATAAGCTGTAAAATCAGGGTTTTCATTTGTTGAGTTTGGTAATGTTCGGTGGTATTTCTTTTGTGCCATCAATGAAGCCGATTAAGCCATGGCCCTTCAAGATGGGTTTAAACTCAAGCGTCTTCCACAAATGGGGTAATTGGTTTCGTTAGCTTGAGGGTTACAGGATGATGAATCTCGGACATTTCCGAGTTGATTGGTTGTAGTCATGTGGGTTTTTTTTTTTGATTTTGGTTTTGAAGCGTAGCTTGGATCAAGGCCGATACCAAGTTAGAGAAAAGAATCGGTGAATATCTTCCACACTTAATCGTGGAGATATTAGATTTATTTATACTCAAATATATTCAAAGATTGTTACAGATTTTGTAGTTCAGTTTAACAAACTTTAGAAGATCTAAACATGCCGTAAATAAAGCCTGGAGACTTTAGCTAGTAACTCGGTCATATGGCTGACTTGGTTGAGAATATCTTGTACCGATATTATTGGTATCCTTAACACCATCATCGACCAATTTCTGGTTATTCGGAGGCAATGGAAGAGAGGTCTCAAATCTGTTTCAATGAAGCATACATGGAGACTAAAAAAGAAGATAGGGTATTTAAGTCGGTTTCCCTAAAAATTAAATTTTAATAATCGGGTGAAATATCCTCTTTGGATATTAAAAGTATCTTAAGGAATCTTGGATATTTGAAAGGTAGCTATATTTTACTTGTCTTTTAGACCCGTGAATTCAAATCTAGGGCCTATTTAACCAAAACACTGCAAACTAACATGATATATGTTGCTCTACACTGACACTCTTGACAGTATATTGTTACGCTTGTGACATAAATAGTTTACCATGTAGTTGGTTTTTTCAGTGGTACTTGAACTTGCTTTAGCCAGTATTGCATGCATTGTTCGACAAAAAAACTACAAAATACGTATTCTTCCAGGAAACTAAACTAGTTTCATACTTCATGCAGTTATTCGACGCCCATATACGTAAAATCCGATTAATCGGTGATACTCATAATTTTCTGCTGAGGACAAAAAATCTCAACATTTTCTTTCTTCCAAAGGTCTTAGTTCCATTTCTAAAGTACTACGTAACTGACTAATTTTCCAAGAAAATATTTATCCAACCAACACAGTCTTCAGGATCCAAAAAAAATCAATATTGATGACTCCTTCGTTCATACGACTCATACCATAAAAGACTGGGGAGTGAAGTGGACTATTAACCATGAAAATTTTTATAAGATATTGTAGGACTGTCAGGTGCAGCTCCGTACCGAAGCAGTGAGTGCTGAAGCATTGGAAGCTCTCAGATGGACTGAGTGGATGTAACTCTCGCATGTTTTTTTTTTTTTTAAGCACTCTCACATGTTTTATTCGAGTTGGATAACGCTAACGCTATTCATGTAGCAGATTGTGTAACTCGATTCGCTAGGAAATCTAGAATTGTTGAATAGTGGTGTAGAAATTTCTCTAACTTCATAGGAAGAGAGTTAGCTAGCAAAAAGACGTAACTATGTAATCTTCTTAAATCTGTGAATTTCTTGTCTGCATCAGGAAAAAGCAGCAAAAAGACGTAACTATGTAATTTTCGTCACCGTGGATACATTTAGAGAAGTCCACAAAGAGCCGTCGTCACCAAGGCACTAACTATGGACTACTTGGGAAACTACCTTCGTTCAAACATGGAGAAACTTCTTGCAGTTTGCCTTCAGTCTTTTCATACCACTAATATGGTGCCAATCCACATGGTCTACAAAATTCTCTACGTCTCTCATTGGTGCACGTGTCCGAATACCAGAAATGTTTCAATAAAATACTTTATAAGAAAGACGGAAGGCCTCTGCATTGTCATCCCACTTCCGGCAGTGAGATACGGGCCAGCTAGCAGAATATTGCAGAAGAGATGAAGCCTCATGCTGTTTTCATTCCAGTCCCAGCACAAGGTCATGTAACTCCCACGATGACACTAGCTAAGCTTTTCCACTCCAAAGGATTTCATATAACCTTTGTCAATACAGAATTCAATCACCAACGGTTAATAAATTCCAGAGGACCTGATTCCGTTAGAGGTTTACCTGACTTCCGGTTCGAGACAATCCCAGACGGCCTTCCCTTACCAGACGATTTAAATGCCACCCAACCCCTTCCAGATCTCCTCGCGCTCTCAGAGACAATATGCTATTACCCTTTCGGAACCTAATCCAGAAGCTGAACAACAACAGCAAGAGCAGTTTATTATCACCTTCTTCTGAGGACATCCTACCTCCTGTTACATGCATAGTTTCGGATGGAATGATGAGTTTTGGTCTCAAAGTTGGCGTGGAACTTGGTATCCCAGTTGCTCTATTCTGGACTGCTAGTGCATGTGGACTCATCTGTTACTTGCATTTCACTCAACTCATCGAAAGAGGTCTTGTACCACTGAAAGGTAACAATATTAGTGCACCCTATAAAAAAAAATTTAGCTATCGAAAGTAAATATCCCAATGTTGAAAGATCTTTATGATTGGAGTTCAGAATTTATGTTTTAATGTCATGGTTAACTGAATTTAAAAGTTTATATACATGCAATTTTCGCAGATGAGAGTGATCTAACAAATGGGTATCTAGACACCAAAATTGACTGGATACCAGGAATGAAAGAAATCCGTTTAAGGAATCTTCCTAGTTTTGTTCGAACCATGGATACACGCGACATGTATGTTGACTACTTCATCACAGAACTTGCAGGAATGAATGAAGCTACAGCCTTGATTATCAATACGTTTGATGCTCTAGAAAAGGACGTTTTGGATGCACTCAAGTCTGATCAGTTATCGCTACCTCCTCTTTACACAATCGGTCCTGTACACCAATTACTTCACCATGATGCCACAACAGGAACTATGAAAAACCACCCAAGTGCAAAAACAACATCTATAGGGATCAATTTATGGAAAGAAGAAACAGATTGTCTAAAATGGCTTGACTCCAGAGAACCAAACTCAGTCGTCTATGTTAATTTCGGAAGCATCACTACAGTGACAACTCAACAGCTTATTGAGTTTGCAGGGTTAGCTAACAGCAAACACTCTTTCTTATGGATAGTTCGATCGGATATTGTAAAAGGTGACACAGCTACTTTGCCACCGGAGTTTGCGGAAGAAACCAAAGAAAGAGGCTTGCTAGCTAGTTGGTGTCCACAAGAAGAAGTATTAAATCATCCGGCTATAGGCGCATTTTGACACACAGTGGTTGGAACTCAACGATAGAGAGTATTTGTGGTGGAGTTCCAATTATTTGTTACCCTTTTTTCGCCGAACAACATACAAATTGCAGGTACTCGTGTGTTGATTGGGGAATCGGAATGCAGATTGAACATAACGTGACGAAAGCTGAGGTTGAGAAGTCAGTGAAAGAACTACTGGAAGGAGAAAAAGGTAAGAAAATGAAGCATAGAGCCATGGAGTGGAAACAAAAGCCGCAGATGCCATTTCACCCGGTGGCTCCTCCTTTGTCAATCTAGATGAATTAATTCATGAATTGTCAGAAACAAGTAAGCAATCATAAATAAGAACCCGCTAGTGTCGCCTAGTGAAGAAGAGTTTCTTGCCTAGTTGTACTATCGCCTAATTAACAGAGAAGCGTGTGTTTCTCCTAGCAGTGTGCATCCTAGCATATTATAAATCTCATGATCCCAATTGTTATCATTTCCTCTTCTTGTTTCGGTTCTTAATGTAGGCTTGTTTTACCTTATACTTGTCCAGTGTTAGCAAAATAAAATCGTCAAGTGTTGGGATTTTGGCTTGAAAAAGAGCTAGCAAAACTTGAATCTTCATATGCATGCTTCTTGTATCAATCATGTAGGGTTTTCATTTTCGGATAATTATAAAAACGGTTTTAACTATTAATAGGCTGTAACCCGTGACCCAAGTCCAAAACCGTTTTTCAAATTCTATCCGTTTTGGGACATGGTATATTTGCTTTACTATAGCAAAAGAAAAACTCTTGAATCGGTTTACTTGGAACCCTAAAAGAAAATCAACTTGTTTCCTCTATTGTGCTTCTCTCGACAAGGATTTTAATGGGGAACTTTGATATGCTTCTAGAAGAGATCATGTTAGAAATTTTATCTCGTGTACCACTGAATTTGTTCTTGAGTTCAAATCGGTATCGAAACCATGGAGGAATCTGCTTCAACATCCATCCTTCTCACAGATGCACGTAAATCACCATCTCAGTGGTTTTGAGTATGGTAAGTTGAGTTTCATATTTGACACCCTAAGAACTTATAAAGAACCGATTTACTATGCTGAGTATGATGAGAATTTAAACCGTTTCACTAGAACAGCATGGATCAATTTAAGACCTCTACTTTGAGGATTCTTACATTCTAGGTTCGTGTAATGGTTTACTCTGTATCTATGCATATCTTGTTGGATATTTTCAACAAACCCTTAATTTGTAGGCACTATACTGAGTTTAATGGCCGCCCCTAGCAGTGCGAGTGCGGCGTCTCGTAGGAATTTTTCTTTTTAGGTTTCTAATGTGGTTAAAAAAAAATGAACAGAAATATCGTTTTCCAAACAGACACCATTGTTGGAAGAGATGTCTGTTCACACTGAAAGGTGCATGTTGGAGATGAAGAGTCATCTTTAACAGATGCTAAACTCTCTATAAATTGCGTCTTTGTTTTCCATTCAAAACATCATCAAAAACTCTCTCTGTTTTCTCTCTAACAAGCATCATCGAAATAAAACTCGTGTGTTCTTGGTTAGGTCAAGGTTGTACAAGCTTTGAATCTAACATTGTTGTAGGGCTTCAAGTATCCTGACAGAAATATTCATTGACCTATTTATACTCGCTAATTCAATTTCGGAAGGGTCGAATAATTGTAGAAAAGAATCTATTTTTAGAGCCTTGAACCCCGAAGACAACATTCTTTTCTTCACCCTGTTTTAGTGTCAATTTTCCAACATATCTTGATAGTTTCTACTTGCATTCTGTTTATATCTGCAATCCAATCACCAGAGAGTATGTGGTGCTTCCAAAATTTGAAGGAAAAAGCTTCTTGACTTGGATTTGGTTACGGTCCTTCAACCAATGAGTACATGGAATTATTCAGGTATACACTCTTGGCGGTGGCTTTGGATGGAGAAGTGTTAGAAAGATGGACTACAATATGATATCTTTTAAAAGTGGTGTGTTTGCGAGATGGAGCTATTCATTGGGTAAACAACAAAGGAACGATAGTTGCCTTTCATTTGATAGATGAAGATTTTCGAGAACTTCCATCACCACCTTCACCACCTTGTTTTCAGGGTAATATTTTTATGCTACATGTTTTAGGAGATCTTGTATGTGCATATTATCACCATCCTTGTGGTTTGGACGTATGGATTTTAAAGAAGGATAAATGTAATAACAATGTTACTTGGAGTAAAGATTTTAGAAATATGAACATCGAACCAATCACCTTCACGAAAAGAGGCAGACACTTATGCTATTATCATCGTGATAAAAATGTCTATCTATACGCTCCAAAATCTTCATCTTTCACAATGCTTGTGAATTTCGTAAAGAATTTTTATACTGGAGTTCCTCACAAGAATACCTTAGTGTCATTGAAATTATTAGGAAGAAGATACAAAACTAATGGATTCAGCTGAAAGAGCAAGATCTAGCGGGGAGACAAAAAACAATGATCATTGGCCAACGGAACGGAAAGATGAAAAAGATCTCTAAATGAATATCATCTGGTAAGAATCTGTAGATACAAAATACCGCACACCAATCAAGTATGCGAAATCATTATCATTAAGACCGAGCAAAGACAATCGCGCACATCATATCTAGAATGACGCATCACATGACGTCAGCTTAATCACGAGAAAAAATGTGAAAAGCCATGCGATGTTGTAGAGCATGTCCGATAAGAGTCAATGTAAGCATGCGTTAATGACGCACGCCGATCCGGAAAATAAGGGCTTTATTAGTTGTCCTCCACTATGTACACTCCTATATAAGGAGCCAAGCGACCTTGTATTGAAGGAGAGCTTTTTGAGAGTCTAGAAAAGATATTTAGGAAAGAGGAAGATTATTTTCTTCCCAAGTTAGGGTTTTCTTATTACTTTGTATCCAATTTGAAGATCTTAATGAATGTTCTTGTGATTCTCATGGAGTTAACTTAGATTGTTCTATAGATTTTACAAAGGGTGTGGTTGTAGGATTTCTAACTACATTTTAGCGCTAGAAATCAGCTCGGAATGATGTATCCCGGGCTGGTGGAAGTTCTTAAAAACAAGTTAGAAGATACTCATAATCTTGGAAAACTTTGGAAGTTTAGATCTAAAAGATTCGGTCAATAGCCTTTTGTTTCAAAAAAAAAAACAATCTTCACTAGAAAAATCTTTGGTTCTTAGAGAGTCTTTTATCTTTGAATAACGAAAAAATTGTTCTGAGATAAACAAGATGGTGAGACAAACAAGCTGCAAGCAGAACAAGCAAATAGCAACTAGGAGGAGCGAGAAGAATCGGCTGGAAGAAGAAGGAGTGAAATCGTTGGATCCTCAAGGATGGGAGACAAAAACAATAGGGGAAATCAAGTCCAAACTCAGATTCAAAACGAACAGTGCAGAATAACATTATCGATTACGATAAAATAGCGTTCATACGCATTCAACGAGAAGAAGATTAGGAAAAGTGGAGCTCCACTAATAGAAGGGAATGAAGAGAACATGGCAATCGAGGAACTTCGACAAAGGTTGATTGCAAAAGAAGGAGAGAAGATGAAGAGCGTGCGGATTTGACGAGCCAGAATAATGAGTTAAGAGAAGAGAACATAATATTGCAAGAGCAAAAATCAAGAAGCACCACACGTGCGAGCTCAAGGTCAAGGACAAGCAGGAGTACGTCAAGGCGCGACCAATCTAATAGAAGAGATATCAGACAAGGGTCACCTTTGGATAATATTGCTGAAAACTTTCAGGTAAATGACGACTTACAGGATCAACGCGGTGAACATCGCATAGAACAACAACAGTTGATGGTCGTATCGTATAGAAGGGCGAAGAATATCACGTGCAAGAAGGTAAGCGAGGCAATAGACGCGAACAACAAGGCGAGCGGTATCACGTTCATCATGACCAGGATGAGGAAGATGATAAAGAACAAGGAAGAATTATCTGCTTGTTGATGGTGGTTTTTAGACAAAGGATAAAATCGTAAAAAACCATGACCTAGTGTTACCCGCAACATAATAACTAAGAGCATTTAACTCGGTGTAAACAATTAATAGGGGTATTTTTTCAAAATACCGATTAGGGTTTTCAACGCGAACCCTAATTCCAAAACCAAGCCGCATCTGCGCGCACCATGGCAACAATGCAAAACCAAGCCGCACTGCGCACCATGGCAACAATGCCAAACCAAGCCGCATCTTTGCGCACCATGGCAACAATGCCAAACCAAGCCGCATCTTTTAGCACCATGGCAACAATGCCAAACCAAGCCGCATCTTTGCGCACCATGGCAACAATGCCAAACCAAGCCGCATCTATCGCGCACCATGGCAACAATGCCAAACCAAGCCGCATCTGCGCGCACCATGGCAACAATGCCAAACCAAGCCGCATACCGCGCACCACGGCAACAATGCCAAACCAAGCCGCACCATGGCAACAATGCCAAAAACCAAGCGCATACCGCGCACCACGGCAACAATGCCAAACCAAGCCGCACCGCGCACCATGGCAACAATGCCAAACCAAGCCGTGATAATGCGCACCACGACAACAATGCCAAACCAAGCCGCACCCGCGCACCACGGCAACAATGCCAAACCAAGCCGCACCTGCGCACCATGGCAACAATGCCAAATTTCCAAGCCGCTATACCTTTGGCCCACACCAAATATAGCGCCCCCTAGGCTTGCAAGACTTGCAACTAGGTCAACATGGCCGTACGTGCCATTGGCACATGCCAACACGTGCCGCAAGCCATATTTCTAAGCCGCCATGCCTTTGGCCCACGCCCAACATAGCGCCCTAGGTTTGCAAGACTTGCAACTAGGTCATCATGGCCGCACGTGCCATTAGCACATGCCAACACGTGCCGCAAGCCATATTTCCAAGCCGCTATGCCTTTGACCCACGCCAAGTATAGCGCCATAGGTTTGCAAGACTTGCAACTAGGTCAACATGGCCGCACGTGCCATTGGCACATGACAACACGTGTCGCAAGCCATACTTCCAAGCCGCTATGCCTTTGGCCCACGCCAAACATAGCGCCCTAGGCTTGCAAGACTTGCAACTAGGTCAACATGGCATGCCATTGGCGAGCCATTGGCACATGCCAAATACACGCTGGTAGCCTAACTCGCAAACCGTGCAACCTACCACCAAGGCATTCCGCACATGCCATTGGCACATGCCAAACACATACTAACCATTTGGTAACCTAACTTGCAAACCGTGCAACCTACCACCAAGGCATTCCGCACATGCCATTGGCACATGCCACACGCGCCACTAGCAGCGCCACTTGCACTCAAGATGCAACCAACACTCGAGACATCGACACAAACTGGGGATGCTTCTTTAGGGTTTTGGTTTGGCGGTCACTGACATGTTTTGGTTTGGCAGTACACTACGCTCACATTAAGAAAGCGTGAAAAGGAATAAAGCGGTCAAATAAAATAGGAAATAATGGTGAAAAACGTTTCGCCCATTAAACCATGCGGTTACCACCTCCTCCCATTATTTCACCCTTTACTCTCTTCCTTCATGAGGCCAGGGTACGTTTCAATCTCGACTTGTATAAATAGGTCTTACCTATTTCCACCAGAAACAAGTCTCGGTCAGGAGAAAAATACTACACTTTCAGAAAGGCAACTTTGCAAGCTCTCCCAAAAGCTTCCATCTCTTGCAAGCTTCCCAAGCTTTTACTGTACAAGTCGAGATCTTACTCTCCCGGAACTCTCGGGTCTCAACACCTTTCTTTGCTTCCCTCCCCAAATCAACCCTTCTCCACCACTTTGTGACCGAAGCAAGTCTGGAACGGCCATTTCTTGGTTTAGGCCGGACTTGTCACAGATTGATCTCTCGAATCTATAAAGTGCTCATGTGCAGCACATTTGTTTAGGGTTTGAACCGGTTTCTCACTCACCTAACGAATTTACCGAAATCGGCGAAACGATTTTTACCCATAAACAATTGGCGACCACGAGCGGGAGGATCGATCTATCGGCTACAATGTCGGTTGTCGATCTCGTTCTTCGACCCGGATGTCAAGATGGTAGGGAAAGCGACTCGATCCGAATCAAGCGCCGAGACGACCGGTTACCGGTTGTAAAAACACCTGAAAACTGGGGACTCGTTGAAGATGCTGCGATTGGGGACTCGTTGACAACCCGGTATCGGTTGATGCTACCGTAAAGCGGGGACTCGCTGAAGATGGACTTGGGGACTTGCGACCCGGTCCAGGCTCGGACAACCCGGTTATCCCGGTTAAAACTCGGGACTCGTGAAGACGCTTAAATTGGGGACTCGGTCCACCGAGAAAACCGGTTATCGGTTGACTCAAACCTGGGTTGAAGACGCTACCAAAGTGGTGGGGACTTGCGACTCGGGGATGACAACCCGGTTATCAAAGCCACCGAAAACTGGGAAAGAACGCTACGCCTTTTACATGGAGAACCGCCTTTACATGGAGAGGGGCGTGTTCGCAAAACCTATGAAGTGAGTAAATTCAGGTGGGCAAGATATACAATCTATTTTTAGGTTTTTAGTAAAACCGCCATGCTACTGAGTCTTATGCCTATTGCTAGCACACACTTTCATAAAAGCAATATTCTTTTCCCAAAACATAATCAAAGTCATATTATCAAAACCATTCATCCCGGAAATAATCCAATACCTAAAAAGCTACCATTTGTCTATCAAAGGTCAAGTTTTGAACCGGACATCCAATATGTCTTTCAAAAAAAAAAAAAAGAACCTAAATGAAAGTTTAACGAGAAATATTCAGGAAAATCATCCAACAGAGGTCTGTTCTTCTTGGAAAAAGTCAACTTTGCATCCTCAAGAGCCGCTCTCTTCATAGTCAACATCTTGGAAAGTTTTTCGAGTTCTATCTCCTGTCGAGCAATCTCCTCGGCGGAAAGGCTTTGATTGCTGCATCTTTCAACTTTTGGATCTCGGCAAGGCCTTCGACAAACCACGAAGTGTTGAACTCCTTTTTATGCACACGTAGCGATGGTGCTCCCGGTCGGCAATAACGTCTTGAAACGGTGTGACCGAGTTACCTCACGCATGTCCTCAATGGAAGATAAAGCCTCTTCCACACGCTTAACCAGCACAAATCGACTAGTAACTTTCTTGTTTGTAGCCATATATCCGTACTTCTCCCGGATTCTCGGGGTGTACAACGCCTCGTGCTTAGCCTAAGACGCTGGAAGCCGCCAACCAAAGACATGACCGGATAAGGAACCAAGTACGGAGGATCAAAAATGGCGCCCGCAAGTGGCCTCACGACTCTCAGAGGGTCTTCTTCCATGTCTACGGCAACAACCATCAGAGAATCATCCGCCGTTTGAGCCACATCTGCTCGGCAATTGGCTAACGCTCATCTCCAACTCACCAAACGGTGGTCACCAAAGGCAAGTTTTCATGCGGCTCTACCCCAGAATCATCCTCCGAACCGGATTCCTCTTGCGAACTTGAGTTAGATATTTTTCAAAAGAAGAAACAAAGGACAAAGGAAAGAAGTGCGAAACTCAACGAACCACTTCCCGAAACAAAAACCAGTCTTGCCGAGGAGGAATCACTCTCACTTGTTGAACCTTCTTCTCTCTCTCGACTCATCATCGCTATGAGAAGGCTCAATGTCTCTTGGAGTTCCTTGAAGAAATTGCCGTCTCCTGGCAACGTGCAAGAGCAGCGAAAGCATTAACACTACCGAAGCCCTCAAGGAAACAAGACACATATTCTCAGCCGAAATTCACGTGTTTTGAGACAAACCAATGAAGAGGCGACAAATACTTGGTTATTGGAAGAGCGAAAGACACAAGAGCCGTGGGAGGATCTTGTGAAACCGTCCGGAACCCGCCAACCACGATTCTTCGTTCTCCGTTCCTTGGCACCGGGGCTTTCCGAATTGTTAGGCAACTTTCGCTTGGGATCTCTCAACATTGGATACTCCTTCGAAGCTGCTGGGAAGGTTTGCAACGAACGTTTTCCACCACGTTATTCACAAAATCTCGGATCATAGTAAACTCGCCGCACCAAAACTCATTATAGCCGAAGGTCGTCGGGGAAGTTACTCTTCCCATTTGAAAGAAGGAAAGACGGATACCCGGCTTAAAGGACACAAGCGTCAATGGAGACACGCAATGAATCCTTAGGGATCACGGTCTGGTAAACAAGAGGCACCCCTTGATCGAAACCCATGTGACGAGCAGCACGGTCAATATTATAAGCAGCTATCTGGAAAGATCCCACGAAGAAAGACGGCATATAACCGGGCGAGCAGCTTTGAATGAACAAGTTTTCACCGCGCTCAAATCGTCATCGAGAAGACAAAGACGTGAGCGGAGCGAAGCAAAGTGTCCATTTGAATCACGCGACTTATGGATGGCCCCCATGGACGAAATTGATTTCATGCAACTTATCAAGAAAACTAACCAAGCTCACGCCAAATCTTGGACGCTTGTTCACCCATCGAAGAATTGGAGCCACCCCAACTCACGGAATCGAAGGCGGCGGTTTGGAGCATACTTCTCAAAGTGCTCCCATAGCCGGACTTGCGGAAAAGCCAACGTGCACATATGAATCCACTTTCATGAAACCATTCAGAAACTTGCATGTTCGCAACTAGGTGATCCAGATGCACATACGGGGAACCAAGGAACTGACTTGCCAATGGGAAGAACTTCACCCTTTGACAACTTCACAGCAATCTCTAAAAACTCCGGTCTTATTCATTTCTTTCCAGAACCTTCATAAAAAATGTCTCCTGGATAACTGGAGAGCCAAAATGCGGCGACATGAAGATCACTGCTTTTCCATTCGGGCTCCAACTCGTCCGGAAACCATTGAGATATCCACCAACCGTAAGGACACCTTTCATCCTCTTTAAAGGCAGAATCCTTCGACTTCGCAATGGAGTCTTTCCGAGCAAAATCCCCCAACTTAGCGGCCAGGTCATCCCGCATCTTCACCTCACTTTCGGATAATTGGATTTTTAAGATTCCCGATTCTAGGAAGATTCAACAAGAGAGACACACTCTCCAAGGAGAAAGTTATCTCACCCCATCTACATATAATTGTATGGGTGTCCGAACACCATCGGAGATGAAAGCAACCAAGCTTGGGATATCCTTCCTAATGCTGGAGATTTCTTGAAGTCTTGACAGCATCAATGACCTTCGCTCGAGTCAAGTTGGTTTTTATATGCTCCTTGCTCACCATGAACTCAACCCATCTATCAAAAAAGAACGCAATGGACTTTGACACATCCTGAAGTCAATGTTGGAAGAAGAATATACCCCTTTATGAAGACAGAACCGAATGGTGCTCTGGGCAAACCGAACGTGTCTTCATGTCATCCTCACCACTAGGTTAGCAAAATTGGCACGAAAACTGGGTGATTCTTCCGATCGGGGCAAGGGCTCTAGTGAAGAATTCATCATCTATGTTCCAGGCAATTTGGAATTATGAGCATCCTTCGTACCCAACAACAAAAAAAAAAAAAATAAGAAAGTGAAATTTTATTCGTTAAGTAACATCTTATCGAATTCCTTCATAACAATTTGGTAATAAGAGATCTTCTTGCACAAAACAAACGGGTTCAAAAAGGCGAAGTTATCTCCCCGACACATAATCGTATTTCCCAAAAAAAAAAAAAAAAAAAAAAAAAGAGAGAAAAAAGAGTACTCGAAGACATACCTGAAGCCGGTTTCTCTTTGTCGCTAGTATGAAAAGAGGAAAGAATAAAGCAAAGGATGGGGAGAAAGGGCTTATATATATATATACACATATATAGGCGTGAAAGACTTTGAAATAAGGAAGGATTTCCCTTTTCACCAAAATCACGCGTGCAAGAAACAGGCCCACAAGGGTGCGACTTCCCAATGCCGCCCAAGTCACGCCTGCAAGCACGGTTTCCAAGTTGCACTGGCCCCACCAATTGCGCCGACCTCCCAATGGCCGCACAAGTCACGCCTATAAGCACGCACGGTTTACACTTTGTGCCCGTCCATGCCTAGCATCCTCGGTTTCCCAATTCACGCCAACTTCCTAATCGCCTAAGTGCACCGGCCCCACCAATTGCGACTTCTCAATGGCTTCAAGTCGCACACTGCTGACACGCACGGCCCCTACACTTAGCCTTGGGTCCCACCAGCTAGCACACTCGATTTTCCCAATTCACGCCAACTTCCCAACGTCGCCCAAAGTCAAGACCTGGCCCCACCAATTACGACTTCTCAATCCCCCAAGTGGCCTTTGCAAGCACGCACGGCTTCTACACTTCTTGGTCCCACCCTTCTAGCACACCTCGGTTTCCCAACTCACGCCAACTTCCCCAACGTCGCCAAGCTGCACCGGGCCCACCAATTGTGACCCTCCCGATTTGTGCAAAACTACGGAGGCAAGGATTCCAAATCCCATTTATAAAGGTGAGACAAGCCTCCTTAAATTTTCCTTACGTTTTCTTCATTAATGGTTTGTCACCATCTTATGCTTACCTCGCAACAAAGCCCCGTGGCCAGAGCTAGCGGGGACTTAATGTTGATGGTGGTTTTTAGACAAGGGTAAAATCGTAAAAACCCCATGACCTAGTGTTACCCGCAACACATTAACTAAGAGAATTTAACTCGGGTGTAAATAATTAATAGGGGTATTTTTCAAAATACCATATTAGGGTTTTCAACCGTAGACCCTAATTCCAAAATCAAGCCGCATCTGCACCATGGCAACAATGCCAAATCAAGCGCACCACCTGTGCACCATGGCAACAATGCCAAACCAAGCCGCATCTGCGCACCATGGCAACAATGCCAAATCAAGCCGCACCTGCGCACCATTGAAACAATGCCAAACCAAGCCGCATATCTGCGCACCATGGCAAGAATGATAAACCAAGCCGCACCATGCGCACCATGGCAACAATGCCAAATCAAGCCGCACCCTGCGCACCATGGCAACAATGCCAAACCAAGCCGCATACGCGCACCATGGCGCAATGCCAAACCAAGCCGCACCTGCGCACCATGGAAACAATGCCAAATCAAGCGCAATACCGCGCACCATGACAACAATGCCAAACCAAGCTGCATCTGCGCACCATGGCAAACAATGCCAAACCAAGCCGCACCTGCGCACCATGGCAGCAATGCCAAACCAAGCCGCACCCGCGCACCATGGCAACAATGCCAAATCTCCAAGCCGCTATGCCTTTGGCCCACGCTAAACATAGCGCCCCTAGGCTGCAAGACTTGCAACTAGGTCAACATGCCAACCGCGTGCCATTGGCACATGCCAACACGTGCCGCAAAGCCATATTTCTAAGCCGCTATGCCTTTGGCCCACGCCAAACATAGCGCCCTAGGCTTTGCAAGACTTACAACTAGGTCAACATGGCCGCACGTGCCATTGGCACATGCCAACACGTGCCGCAAGCCATATTTCCAAGCGCTATGCCTTTGGCCCACGTCAAACATAGCGCCCTAGGTTTTGCAAGACTTGCAACTAGGTCAACATGGCCGCACGTGCCATTGGCACATGCCAACATGTGCCGCAAGCCATATTTCCAAGCCGCTATGCCTTTGGCCCACGCCAAACATAGCGCCCTAGGCTTGCAAGACTTGCAACTAGGTCAACATGGCCGCACGTGCCATTGGCACATGCCAACACGTGCCGCAAGCCATATTTCCAAGCCGCTATGCCTTTGGCCCACGTCAAACATAGCGCCCAGGCTTGCAAGACTTGCAACTAGGTCAACATGGCCGCACGTGCCATTGGCACATGCCAACACGTGCCGCAAGCCATATTTCCAAGCCGCTGCGCCTTTGGCCCACGCCAAACATAGCGCCCTAGGCTTGCAAGACTTGCAACTAGGTCAACATGGCTGCACGTGCCATTGGCACATGCCAACACGTGCCGCAAGCCATATTTCCAAGCCGCTATGCCTTTGGCCCATGTCAAACATAGCGCCCTAGGCTTGCAAGACTTGCAACTAGGTCAACATGGCCGCACGTGCCATTGGCACATGCCAACACGTGTCATGCAAGCCGCTATGCCTTTGGCCCACGCCAAACATAGCGCCTAGGCTTGCAAGACTTGCAACCAGGTCAACATGGCCGCACGTGCCATTGGCACATGCCAACACGTGCCGCAAGCCATATTTCCAAGCCGCTATGCCTTTGGCCCACTCTAAACATAGCGCCCAGGGCTTGCAAGACTTGCAACTAGGTCAACATGGCCGCACGTGCCATTGGCACATGCCAACACGTCTGAAGCCATATTTCTCACCGCTATGACTTTGGCCCACGTGACAACATAGCGCCCTAGGTTGCAAGACTTGCAACTAGGTCAACATGGCAACACGTGCCATAAGCCATATTTCAAACGCTATGCCTTTGGCCCACGTCAAACATAGCGCCATAGGCTGCAAGACTTGCAACTAGGTCAACATGGCCGCACGTGCCATTGGCATATTAATATTGACTCTTTGAACAATTCCAATATCTCGTTATACTTTGTTCCTTTCTTTTATTGCTCCAACCTTTGGGGAAAGGAGCTACGAGGCACATTACAAGCATAGAAACATCATGAGAACTTTTAGATTTAAAACAGTGCGATTCATTTTCGTAGTTGTTATGTTTCAGGGTGTTTTATGCAATGGTAACAGACACAGACTCACTCTTTTCAGGCATGCTTACATTGTTATCCACTACTTTACCGTTACGAAGAGTAGTAACAACATTCAACTGGTCATGTGACGACTCATTGCAAGTAGAAGTACTTGCCTGAAATGAGGCTTTCGGGTTTTGATGAGGCTAACTTGGGAACTTACCCTTTTCCCTTTCATTAAGCGCATCACAGACCTGGCCTATCTTAAGTTCTAGACTTGTGAAATCTTTGGTCGGTGGTCTTCGAATTTGCAAAGATTTTGGGTCCAGAGCAGAACACTTTCTTCAATGCTAGACATTTTTTTCTCGAAAGGAATTTTTGTCTACGATTGTACAGGGTTTATAGGATATGAATATCCTTGTGTGTTTCCTGATGCACCCCCTTGTATAGGGACCTTGGACCATGAAAAGTTAGGGTGGTTCCTCCACCATGGGTCATATGTCTGAGAATAAGGGTTATTTTCTTGCTTTTGATACAGAGCATTGGCCTCTTCCATTCTAGATTCCTGAAATGCATGCATTTGTGGACAACTTTCGACTAGATGGTCTTAACTATTACACGCAACACAAATAGAAATCTCAACTTGGTTACAAGAAGTAGTTGCTGCAGATTTTATAGTTTTATCCAGTTCTAAAGCCTCAACTCTCCTAGCTAGAGATGCAATTTTCGCATTACCCTCAAAGTCAGACTCAATCTTATAAACACTACCCCTGTTGGTCGAATTCTTAGGTTCTCTAACAGACTCCCATTGCTGAGTTTTCTCGACAACTTCATGCAAAAAGGCCCACGACTCGTCGGCACATTTATCGTGCACTCACCATTGCACATTGCTTCAACTATGGTTCGAGTGGCAAAATCCAACCCTTCATATAGAATTGTTGATAGTCTCCACTATTCGAAACCATGGTGAGGACATTGGAGTAACAAATCATTAAATCGCTCTAGATACTTGGACAATGTCTCACCATCTAGTTGAACAAAACTATAGATATCTGACGAATGGTGGTTGTTTTATGATTTGGGAAGAACTTTTTGAAAAATTCTTTCGTAAGTTCATCCCGAGGTTCTAATGGACTGTGGTGCAAAGCATACAATCGGGATTTGGATTTTTCCTTCAAAGAAAAAGGAAACAGACGCAATTTCGGGGACTCTTGTCAGTCGATCGAATCGGGCAGAGTCCTACAAATCTCCTAAAATCTCTCACGTAGTGGTAAGGGGTTTTCGGCATCAACCCCTCGAAACACAGGGAGCATATGTATTGTGCTCGCCTTTATCTCAAAATAACCCGACGATTTTCTGGTAAAACAATACAAGAGGGCTGGCTTGTCCTCGTGGGGTACATATAGTCCTTGAGACTGCCAGGGTTGGTTCAATTCCTCACCCATTGTCTCCAGATTAGTTAGGGCTGTCTATTCCAGAAATGGTATTTCAACGGTATATTCTTGGAAGAATTCTAACTAGGTGATTGGTTTGTTCTCTAAAGGACACGATCATAGCCTAGATAGCACATCAATTTCAACAACCATTCAGGCGAGTAGATCATAATGCGGTGAATCAAAACTTATGAGAAATCAAAAGCTAGTTTTCCAGTCATGCATACAGAAGTCAATATGTGATCAGCGGGTCGAAACAAGGGCTTGGAAAATTCGATCGGGGATGAATGCACCAAGCACACGATTCTGCGAGATATTGAGATGCATAGCGGAACAACAATTTCATCTAGCAAAGATGTTTACTCGAGTATGGAAACGGTTATGCACAAAGATGTTATATGTTGTAGGGTTTGGCAATACTCAAAGTAATTCATGGGAAGGACATGGTGATAGACACATTTTTGTGTCTGAATTGTGCTAAGTGTCTCTATTGTTAATGCTTGATTTTGTACTTATTATGGTGTTTTTATGTTTGTGTATGTGTTTAGGAGGAATACACTTATGTGGAAAAAAGTTGCTCAAAAGTGCTATTTGGACCCCAGGAGAAAGTACTAAAGGCAACCTCATTTTGGTTAAGGGCACCTCGGTTGGGCACCAACTATTCGCACCAGAACAGGATAGGGGGACACCATCTTCTTCATTCAAATTTCAGTTTTGGGGAATTTTTGTTCTTGGCATGAGAATTAGGGTTGGCATTTTGGACGGGATTGAAGGAGACTCAATTTTGGTAATTGTTGGGAAGACTTGACTAGTCTTAACGGAGCGAGGAGTATAGTTGATTTCGTCGGCTAAAATTGGCTAGATACTCGGTGAGAAGAAAATAGAGAAATGGGAGATATTCACACGATGTCTTTGTTGTCTTTGAGAAGTTTACTCTGTCTAATTGTGTATATCACGTGTTTGGAGAAATTGGGAAAGTTTTGTCTAACTATAAACTCGTGAGAAGATACGTACAGAGGAGTTATTCCGTGGGCAGAGATAAAAAAAGGAAAAATATATTCCGAGTAAATGAAGATTATTTTGAAGTTATTACCGATATTTCTTAGCTCTTCCATGTATAAATAGGCTGTTGGTGTCACGGGAGAAGGACGGAGAGATTAGGGAGAGTTAAGAACATTACGGAGCGAGAAAATCAAGTGGCGGAGAACTTCCATTTCTGCTTTCTTCTTTGAAGAACACGAAGAACAAAAAGACTACGAGAGCGATCGTTCATTCTTTGAAGAACATAAGACGTACATGCGACAGTCGTTGTTTCTACGAGTGTCAACGAGCGATTACTATTTATCGTTCTGTAACAGTTCGGTTTGTAACAAAAATAATTGTTACAAACCGGTTTATTTGTTTTTCTCCCATTTTCATTATTTGTCAACACTTTGAGCAATAAAAATGATTTTTTGAGCGTGTTTCCAACATGATGGCTAATTCTCTCACAACCAAGGCAATGAGGAAGCTATTTACGCATGAATAATTGGTAATTATTTATGTTCTCTAATTTATAATTTATAATTCACTCAATCATTGCTTTTGCAGAGTTTTTAATTGTTTGCAAAATTTTCTTCATTAGTTGTGATTCAATTAGATAGGTTATGCTTTGTTTAGATAATCTATGCTTAGGGGATACAATTAATTTTTGAGAATTTGCCTGATTATTTTGTGAATTAAGAAATAAGTGACTTAAAAGATAATTAGAGTTTGGATTATTTACCATCATTCATTCATGTGTAATAAGCGGAATAAGGTGTCTTGGTTATTTTAATATCTTGCAATCAAATTTTGAGCTAAGTTTTGTTTGTTTTTAAGTTTTATAAGTCTAAAATTTATTGCTTTCACAAGTCTCAACGAACCTATTTACTACCACTCAATTGAAAATCACATCAATTTTTGGCGCAATAATAACGGACTTGTCTTTAGGCTAGAGTTTTTAGATTTTTTTTTCTTTTTTAGGTTTTTATTTGTTTTTGTTCTTCTTTACGTTTTGGGTTTTTGTCTTTTCCTTAATTTGGAATTTGGGCGAAGAAAATTTTGTAAAGCTTTTGGTGAATACTTAAAGACTTGGAGTAAAAGGCAAAGCGAAAGGAGAGCGAAAGAAGAAGATTTTTTTATAAAAAGAGAAAAAAAAAAAGAGACATTTTTATTTATTTTTTTAGATATTTTTTTAGACTTTCCTTTTCTTTTGCACTTACTTTTTGGACTTTGGACTTGGACATTTGGACATTTGGACATTTTTTATTTTTAAACCCTACGGAAGGGTAGTTTAAATATAAATTGTGTGCGAGAGAAGGACGGCGGTCGATATCGCCTCGGCTCCTTGGGTTCGTATACGACAGGAGTCGTGGCCGAGTCGACTACAACGATTCATCCCCATCACCGGAACGGAGGTAAGTTTGTCGAAACACTCGCTGATCCCCTGTCAGCGAGTTCTGTATTCCTTCGTTTGCATATATGTCGAGGAACCCGAATACACCGCTTTAATTTCCCGGTAAAGGCAAGGCCTGGCCATATAAGATAAGGGTTCGGATTTTCATCCGTTCTCTTCTTGCCCGCCTTTGGAAAACGATACTTAACGCGAACCTAAGCTTTAAAATTTGGAATAGAACGAGACCAATAGGGTTACGAGCTTAATAGGAAAGTCGTTCGAAAAATATTGGTTACTCTTTTAAGCATACTTCGAAGTTCATGATGGTTTCCGTGAGTTGAATGCGTGACTACGCCGCCTCGTAATATGGTGAGGCCTTGGGTATCAAAGCTCAGCACCTTCCTCGCCTCTATTCAACTTACTTTAACTGGATTGATTCCATAGAGGTTTGCTCCAGTTATACAACGAGTTCCTTTTCGAAAGATTAAAAGGCTGGTCTAGAAACAATCTAAGTGGAGCCATCATGCTTTTTTTTGCTAGAAATCATTAGGTTTTTGTGGTGGAGTCGACCTTATTTGTGTTTGCATAGAACTTCCTTTCCTTTTAGGATTTTTCTTTTTCTTTTTCTTTTGTTTTTTCTAATGTGTGCCCGAGGTCATTAGAGAACGGGCTTGGAAAAGAAAACACTCTAGTTCGTTTGATTAGTGACAAACCTAGTAGTTCTTGTGAAGGCGGGAAATCAAGACTCTTCTTTTGAGAGCCCCGTTTTTGGGAACTTTCGAGTTTGAGAATCTGTCTCTTCGTGAGGAAAGTACACCTAGTACTTAATTTGTGCAGCGATGGCAACTTTGAAAGATTACATGTTCCAAACTAGGACCAACCGAGCTTCGTTTATTAAATTGCCAGCCAATACGGCTAATTTCGAGATAAAACCTAGTATTCTTCAGATGATCCCTATATTCTTAGGAAAAGATGATGAGAACCCTTATTTTCATATTAGGGACTTTGAGGAAATTTGTGGGACAGTTAGAATAAAAGACCTTACTGATGAAGTTTTAAAATTTAAGATGTTCCCCTTTTCCTTGAAAGATAAAGCCAAGACATGGCTTAACAACCTACCATCTGAATCCATTGAAACATGGCAGGAGCTTATTGCTTCTTTCTATATGAAATTCTACCCTAAGCATAAAGCTGAGTTGTTAGGGCAGAAAATTAGTGCTAGTGTGCAACAAGAGGAGAGTCTCTTTATAGGTTTTTAGAGAGATTCAATGATCTCCTATCCAGTGTCCTCACCACGGTTTGATAAGATGAAACTTGTAGAGATTATTTATGATGGTTTAGACTATTCGACCAAATCCATGGTCGAGTCTATGTATTTGGTGAGTTCACTAATAAAAGTGTTGAGGATGCCTTTACCTTCTTAGGAGTTGTTCTGAGAAATCCCAACAGTGGGAGTCTTGTGTTGAACCCCTAAAGACTCTTGGTTAATAGAAGTATCACCAATATGGTAGATACAAGTTTTGCATCGATACGAGTTTTTGATTTTGTCTAGAAGGTTAGAAGCTTTGGAAATGGGTCGGTATAAAAATAGGTCCCTTGTTGAACCTAATAGAACCTCTCAATAAGTCTCTAGTTGTGGAATAGAGCCCGATAACTCATTTTGGGAAGGTCAGGTTAGTGAAGAGCAAGCCCATGCTGTCTATAACAACTCTAGGTTCGAAAATCTTCAGAAGTTTGACCCATACTCAGAGACCTATAATCCTGGTTGGAGAAACCATCCTAATTTTTTTTTGGTCTAAGGGCCAGAATCAAGGTCAGTCTAGTAATTCTCAGCCTCCCCCAGGTTTTGGTTATGCTAAGAACTCTTCAGGTCTACCCCAGTTCCAGAACCATTCGGATAAAAAGATCACAAGTTTAGAGGATACTCTCGCCTCGTTTATTAAAAGCTCTGAAAAGATCAACCAAATGGTTGCGCAAGGGATAGATGAAAGTAAGAGTATAGGTTATGCTAACTCTAGGGCTATTTCCAGTTGAAAACCCGGGTTAGTCGGATAAATGAGTCTTTGAGGGAAAAAGGTAAGTTTCCTAGTCAAACTCAACCCAATCCTGAGGAGTTCATGAAGTAGGTGGAAGACCACCGAACATGTGAATGATATTAAAAACCCTTAGGAGTGGTAGAGTGGTAGACAACAAGGTAACCATGTCTGATAGTGAACATGCTGTAGTTCACCCTTCTGAGCCAGAAAATGATGAGGAGACTGATAGAGTCTCTAAAGAGACCAATGAGGGTCATATTGAGCCAGGCTTTGTTCCTAGAGTCCCATTCCCCCAGCTGCTAGTTCCAACTAAGAGGGAGTCCAACTTTAATGATATATTGGAGGTTTTTAAGCAGGTTACTATCAACCTCCCATTGTTGGATGCGATTAAGCGATTCCCGCTTATGCCAAGTTTCTTAAGGACTTGTGTACACGAAAGCGTAAGCTTAGTGTTCAAAAGAAATCCTTCTAGCTAGTCACGTGAGTTCTATTATTCAGAATACCACTACTCCTATAAAGACCCGGGGGTCCCCTACTATTTCTTGCACAATAGGTAAATAACGTGTTGAAAGCTTTGCTTGACTTAGGAGCCATTTGAACTTACTCCCATACCATGGGTACCTTAAGCTAGGACTTGGTGAGATGAAACCTACCAGGATGACTCTTCAGTTAGCTGATAGGTCCGTTAAAATTCCTCGGGGTGTGATCGAGGATGTTCTCATAGAGGTCGACAAGTTTATTTATCCGGTGGATTTTGTTATCCTAGATACCTTTTGTCCCTCGACCTAGAGAACCGGATACCGATAATTTTAGGTCGCCCGTTTTTAGCTACATCCAATGCGATCATTAATTTTCGAATTTGGTATTATGAATTTGTCTTTTGGTAATATGACTATTGAATTTGAACGTCTTTCATATTAGTAAGCTACCCTCTCCGAACTAGATGAATCGAGCATAGAAGAGGTAAACATGATAGGAACATTAGTCGTGGAGTCATTACCAAACACTTTGTTAGAAGATCTATTAGAGAAATGCCTACCTCACTTTGGAATTGATTTTGATGATGATGATGTGATTAATGAGGTTAATGCTTTGTTAGATTCAACCCTTTGATAGACACTAGTAATGTTTGAAACCTAAGTTCGAACCTCTACTCGTTTCTAAGTCTACCCTAGTTCCTTCGTTAGAAGAGCCTCCTAAGTTGGACCTAAAACCATTACCGAGATGCCCGAAGTATGTGTTTTTAGGCCCGTCTGAGACTTTACCTGTGATTGTTGCTTCCGACTTGGATAGTGATCAGGAAAGTAGGCTAGTGACCGTCCTTCAAAACAACAAGGAAGCTTTAGGGTGGACCATAGCAGACATTAAGGGTATAAGTCCTACTGTTTGTATGCATCAGATCTATTTAGAGGAAGATATCAAACCTTCTAGGGAGATGCAACGAAGACTAAACCCTAATATGAAAGAAGTTGTTCGAACCGAGGTTCTTAAGCTGTTAGATACAGGCATTATCTACCCCATTTCAGACAGTAAGTGGGTCAGCCCCGTTCAGGTTGTTCCCAAGAAACTGTATTCTTTGTAGTCCGAATGATAACAATGAGTTAATCCCAACCCGGGTGACCACGGGTTGGAGTGTCTGTATTGACTATAGGAAATTGAACAAGGTCACTAGGAAGGACTACTTTCCCCTTCCCTTCATCGACCGGATGCAGAGAGATTAGTTTGTACATAGTCATTCTGCTTTTATATGGCTACTCTGGCTATAATCAGATAGTTATTTCCCCAGAAGACCAGGAGAAAACCACTTTTACCTGTCCCTTTGGTACCTTTGCGTATAGACGCATGCCTTTCGGGCTATGTAACACCCCCTGCGACTTTTCAGCGTTGCATGATGAGCATATTTTCAGATATGGTAGAACGGTTCTTAGAGGTCTTTATGGATGATTTTTCAGTGTTTGGTTCGTCCTTCGATGAATTCTTGCATCATTTGTCATTAGTGTTTACTAGGTGTAAGAAAAAGAATCTAGTGCTTAATTGGGAGAAATGTCATTTTATGGTTCGATTAGGAATTGTTTTAGGGCATATCGTATCTCTAAGGGTATATAGGTAGATAAAGCCAAAGTTGACCTTATCAAGACTTTACTGGTCCCAAAAACCGTAAGAGATATTAGGTCATTCTTAGGGCATGCAAGGTTTTTATCGACGATTCATTAAGGATTTGACTTGATTTCTAGACCTCTTTGCAATTTGCTTGCGAAAGATGTTAAGTTTGTCTTTGATGATGCTTGTTTAGAGGCTTTTGAGAAGCTTAAGACTTTACTTACTACCGCCCCCATAGTCCAGGCACCCAACTGGAACCTACCCTTTGAGATCATGTGCGATGCTTCAGATTATGCTATTGGTGTTGTGCTAGGTGATGTTGTTTTGAAGTTGTTGTAGAAAGTGGTAGTAAAAGTTCGTTCAACTCGGGCTTGTAAAGATTTGATTTTAGAATTTAATAATAGAAAATATATACACAAGTTTGTCACAAATATCGAGAGGTACTAGGACTCAGGATTCCACCATAAAATTCATTCATGCGATTCATATATTTATTCCAAACAATTATAGCTCAAATAATAAAATATTGACTCTGTTTCTTTTCCAAGGTAGATTTTTGAAAGATTGACTGTAAATCACTAGAATGACGCATCAAAAGCACTTAGACCAAGCATACATCATCATACGACATCACAATCAATTAAGAAAAATCATAAAACGATTGATAATAGTGCAAGTAGTCATAAAAGAATTAAATATAATTACCACACGCATGAAATATGGCTTCCTCCATCATCGGTGTTGGGGTTTAGCTCCTCATATTATTCACGTGCTCAAAATAGTTGTTCATAGCTCAAATAGGTGAAAAACAAGAGAAAACTAATAAAGAAGACAGGTTTGCAACGATGTAGAGGTGTTACGGAGAATAAAAGAGCGCCTTTAAAGGCTGAATAAATAAGATATTCTGGAGTAAATAAGTCTGCCCTTGAACGATACTCGTTCATTCTGGCCAGAGATTTGCAATGATCTCTGCGGCAGGACTTTGGAAGTCCGTTCTTCGTCTTCTTCTTCTTCTTTTCCACCGCTGCTGCCGATCGTCTCGCAACTTGATTCGTGGCTCGCAACCTCCTTTTTGGCCCCCAAAGTCTCCACAAAGTCTCGACAGCCCTTTCTAAGACTCGTACCACCTATTTATATGCACAGGTCGATTAAAACCCTAAGAATATCTCCGATATTTTCTTCTTCTCCCCACGGCCAAGTCACGGCTTTTTCTCCTTCCCTGTTTTCTTCTGGTCGACGATTACTTTCCTTCTTTACGATTCCAAAACACGTAGCATCCCTGTATATTCGTAACAAGTTGATCTCAATCCAAAACTAAGAGAAACTCCGGCTCAATCTTTCCGAAAATAATTCACAACCATCCCCGTATATATCCCTCTCTGTTTTGGGAAATCACCGTCAAAAACTCCTTCTCTTGCCGACCAAAGCCCAAAGGCAAGCCTGCTTCGGTGTAAAAAATCCATTCCAAGTCCAATTCAACAAATGAGTTCGATTAAATCTCCATAAAAATCAACCCAAACAAGTTACTGCAGCTGTTGACTCCTTTTTCCCGCCTTTTCCATTTTTGAACGACAATGAGGGTGGCCCCTATCCAGCAATGGACTCCCTTTAGCAGTGAGGTGCCCCTTATCAATTTGGTTACCCCTTATCCACTGCTGGGGTCCCTTTAGCATTTCTTCTGGGGTGTCTGTATAACTTTTCTGGGGCGTCTCCAACATACTTCCGGGATGCCTGTAGTGCGTCTTCTGGGTGCCTTCAGTAATTTTCTCCTAGGAACACTTTTCGAGTCAATTTCTCCGCAAGAACTTATTTCTCCAAAAACACCTACAAATACATAAAATAGCAAAATAAGCACAAAATCGAACACTAACAATATACATAATTGAGATTATATTAGACACATAAATGCGTCTATCACTAGGTCGCCGAGAAAACAACTTACTTCATGTGATTTACTATGCTAGCAAAACTCGAATGATGCCCGGTTGAACTATACCACTACGAGAGAAGGAACTATTGGCCATTGTGTTTGCCTTAGACAAGTTTAGACCCTATATCTTAGGTTCTAAGATCATAATCTATACTTGATCATGCTTTCGCTTTGAAATACCTTTTGTCTAAGAAGGATACCAAACCTAGATTGATTAGATGGATCCTTTTATTACAAGATTTTTTTCCAGGACATTAGAGACAAAAGGGTGCGAGAAAATGTAGTAGCTAAAGGACCACTTGTCTAGGCTAGTTGTTAGTTCCCCTAATGATTCCCTTCATATAAGGGATAGCTTTCCTGATGAACAATTATTCTCTGTTTCCCAATCACCTTGGTATGCAAATATAGTGAATTATCTTATTATCGGGTCGAATGCCCCAACATTGGGGTAAACAAGATCGTTCTAGGTTTTTATCCGAGGTTAAGCACTTCTTTTGGGATGATCCTTATTTGTTTAAGTATTGTCCAGGACAGTTATTAGGAGATGTATACCTGAGAGTGACCAATCCAGTATTATTTCCTTTTGTCATGATCATGCTTGTGGGGGTCACTTTAGTGCTAAGAAGACTGCTAAGATATTGCAGTGTGGATTCTATTGGCCTTCGTTGTTTAAAGACTCCCACAGTTACTGCGTTACTTGTGAACGTTGCGAGAAATTAGGAACCATTTCCCGAAGGAACATGATGCCCTTGAACCCTATTTTAGTTGTCGAGGTCTTTGATGTGTGGGGTATTGACTTTATGGGTCCGTTTTCTAATTCTTTTGGTAACCTATACATCCTTGTCGCTGTAGACTATGTCTCTAAGTGGATTGAGGCGGTTGCGTTTAAAATCAATGACCATAGGGTTTTGATTGAGTTCTTGAAAGATAATATACTTACACGTTTTGGTACACCGCGTGCTATAATTAGTGATGGAGGGTCGCACTTTTGTAATGGACCTTTTAAGCTTTTTGATGAAGAAATATGGTATTACACACAAGGTAGCTACCCCGTATCATCCACAGACTAGTGGTCGGGTAGAGGTTTCCATTAGGAGATAAAACGTATATTAGAGAAAAACAGTTAATCCTAATCGGAAAAGACTGGTCGTCTAGGCTTACTGATGCCTTATGGGCTTACCGTATTTCGTTTAAAACCCCTATTGGAATGTCGCCTTATCGGCTTGTTTATGGCAAGGAATGTCATTTACCTGTTGAGTTAGAACATAGAGCTTATTGGGATGTTAAGCAGCTAAATTTTTCACTTGACAAGGCGAGCCCGGAGGAAACTCCACTCAATGAGTTGGAAGAGATTCGTATAGATGCTTACGATAGTGCTAAGGAGTATAAGAACAAAATGAAACTTGTGCATGATAGAAATATTTTAAGGAAGTCATTTTCTCCAGGTCAAAAAGTTCTTCTGTATGATACCCGCTTGCATCTTTTCCCTGGAAAGTTACGTTCTCGGTGGACGGGTCCTTTTATTGTTCGCACTGTCTTTCCTCATGGAGCTGTTGAAATTGAGACACTGATGGTAGTAGTTCTTCAAAGGTTAACGGTCGAGATTGAAACCCTTTTAGAGCCCTTTCCTACAAGTGATGTTGAGGAGGTCCCTACGGAGGACCCTGTTTACCCTTGATTGACCATCGAGGCGATTGTATGTTGTATATTAGTTTTTGATTTCTCTCTTCACCAAGGTACTATCTTTCCGAATTCTCTCTTTACTGATTCCTCATGTTACTTTACTTTTGGTATTGCTCTTTCATTAGAAACATTGAGGACAATGTTAGATTTAAGTTTGGGGTGGGGAAGAAACTTTTTGTTAGCTTTTAGTTGCAATAAATAAACTCCAGAGCCTAGAAATTTATGTTTATTAAGGTCGGCACTAACCAATCTAAGTGGATGGAAACATTTTGGTTGTAGGAGTTGAGGAACCAATCTGATTAGATGGAAACATCTAAAGAGTCTATTCATAAAAGCACAGAGCTCAGGTGTTAGAAAAGAAAACATGGTAGTTTCGCCATATCCTCGTGATGGAAACATCGAAAGAATCCTGATCACTTCTTTATCTTTTTCTTTTTACCATTGCTAGGGTGAAATAGAGTGACCGAGATAAAAAAAAAAAAAAAGAAGACCAGGACCACTAGACCAATGGGAATAAATACAATAAAGTCGACCACTGGTACCCTTGTATATGCCACTGAGTTGACCTAGAGTTAGGATTATCGACCACTTTGGTTCCCTTGTATATGCCGGTGTGTTGATATTAGTCCGCACCGAGTATCTCAGACCATTAGGATAGGTTCACCTTAGTCAACATCATCCACGTTTTTCTCTACATCCATCTTCTTAATCTATCCATGTGATTGGTTGACTCCGGTTTATGATGTCTAGAAACTATCTGAGTAGAGCTCTGTCACTTTATATGAATTTTAGTATGCTTGAGTGCAAACTCGTGTACAACAATTGGAATTTCGCATCAGGGTACTTCCTCCTATAGTCAATATTTTATGCCCACCAAGGAGATTCTTTAGTGCCTTCCAAGGTTTTGCGTAGATAGCTAGGGTCTGGAGTAAAGGTTTTGTGGGTACACCTCTGGTAAACCCTCCGGAGACAACACTCCGCCGCTAGGGCCACCTAGCGGTTTAACGGCTTGATGCACGTGCTAAGTGTAGTCATTTTTATTCTTCTAGATTAGATTTGCTCGAGGACTAGCAAATAATAAGTTTGGGGGTATTTGATAGACACATTTTTGTGTCTGAATTGTGCTAAGTGTCTCTATTGTTAGTGCTTGATTTTTGTACTTATTATGGTGTTTTTATGTTTGTGTAGGTGTTTTTGGAGGAATACACTTATGTGGAAAAAGTTGCTCAAAAAGTGCTATTTGGACCCACCGGAGAAAAGTACTAAAGGCACCCTCATTTTGGTTAAGGGGCACCTCGGTTGGGCTCCTGCTATTCGCACCCGGCAACGGGATAGGGGACACCATCTTCTTCATTCAAATTTCAGTTTTGGAGGGAATTTTTTGTTCTTCACCGGCAGAAATTAGGGTTGGCATTTTTGACAGATCAAGGAGACTTAACTACTGGTAATTGTTGGGAAGACTTGACTAGTCTTAACAGCAGTGGTATGGTTGATTTCGTCGGCTAAAATTGGATAGATACTCGGTGAGAAGAAAATAGAGAAATGGGAGATATTCACGCGATGTGTTGTTGTCTTTGAGAAGTTTGACTCGTCTAATTGTGTATATTACGTGTTTGGAGAAATTGGGAGAGTTTTGTCTAACTATAAACTCGTGAGAAGATACGTACATAAGAGTTATTCACGTGGAGGAGATAAACAAAGGAAAAATATATTCCCGAGTAAATGAAGATTATTTTGCAGTTATTACCGATATTTCTTAGCTCTGCCATGTATAAATAGGCTGTTGGTGTCACAGGAGAAGGGACGGAGAGATTAGGGAGAGTTAAGAACATTACAGAGCGAAAAAATCAAGTGGCAGAGAACTTCCATTCCTGTTGCTGCTGAAGAACATGAAGAACAAAAGACTACGTGAGGCGATCATTCATTGTCAAGAACATAAGACGTACATGCGGCAGTCGTTGTTTCTACAAAGTGTCAACGACGATTACTATTTATCGTTTCTGTAAAAGTTCGGTTTGTAACAAAAATAATTGTTACAAACCCGGTTTTGTTGTTTTTTCTCCCATTTTCATTATTTGTCAACACTTTGAGCAATAAAAATAATTTTTGAGCGTGTTTCCAACATGATGAGTGGCTAATTCTGTCACAACCAAGGCAATGAGGAAGCTATTTACGCATGGATGATTGGTAATTATTTATTTTCTCTAATTTATAATTTATAATTCACTCAATCACTGCTTTTGCAGAGTTTTTAATTGTTTGCAAAATTTTCTTCATTAGTTGTGATTCAATTAGATAGGTTATGCTTTGTTTAGATAATCTATGCTTAGGGGATACAATTAATTTTTGAGAATTTGCCTGATTATTTGTGAATTAAGAAATAAGGGACTTAAAAGATAATTAGAGTTTGGATTATTTACCATCATTCACATGTGTAATAGCGGAATTAGTGTCTTGGTTATTTTAATATCTTGCAATCAAATTTTGAGCTAAGTTTTGTTTGTTTTTAAGTTTTATAAGTCTAAAATCTATTGCTTTCACGAGTATCAATGAACCTATTTACTACAACTCAATTGAAAATCACATCACATGGTAACTATTCAAGATAGAACATCAAGTTTGAGAATACGATACCACTTGGTATTAAACCAGGTTTAGGCATTTCCACAGATTGTTCTCGGTCCTTTTTCTCATTGTCCTTGGCTCATACTTGAGATGCGGTGTACTGGAAGCTCAACAGAGTGTTAGTACCCAAAATGTGAAGCTTAAGGCAAAGCAATATTGATACCGATACAAACAACCGAGAGGAATCTACAACATGACATTGCTCTGGAATTATCCCTTCTGATTTGTTAACCAGGAAAGATTGAGTTATTAGTGATAGGACAGTCACAATGGGACGGGATGAAGCTGACGCAGAATGCAACTATAGATACGTTTTACATGCAAAATGCTTAAACTGATATATTACGGGGAGTGAAAATCAGAATTGGTAATTAACTATCAAAACCAGCCTTTAGCAGTTGTTGATGGTGGTTTTTAGCTTAGGGTTAAAATTGTAAAACGTACATCCGACATGACGTCACTATGACCACTAGCGCATTTTGAATCAATCAAGCATGCCTACGTTAAAATTACTGGTACCTTTTTTTATATACATGTGTCATGTTCCACGGCAGAACCCTTAGTATTGACCGACAACATCTTCGTATATACCAATCCTTAATTCACTCACCACCGTGCCAATGGCAAACCATGCCAGCCACGTCTCCGCGCCAAGGCATACCAACCATGCCAGACGCACCACCGTGCCAATGGAAAACCATGCCAGCCACATCTCCGCGCCAAGGCATGCCGACCATTCCATCCGCACCACCGTGCCAATGGCAAACCATGCGAGCCATGTCTCCGTGCCAAGGCATGCCGACCATGCCATGCGCACCACCGTGCCAATGGCAAACCATGCTAGCCACGTCTCCGCGCCAAGGCATGCCAACCACGCCAACCGCACCACCGTGCCAATGGCAAACCATGCCAGCCACGTCTCCACGCCAAGGCATGCCAACCACGCAAGCCGCACCACCGTGCCAATGGCAAACCATGCCAGCCACGTCTCCGCGCCAAGGCATGCCGACCATGCCAGCCGCACCACCGTGCCAATGGCAAACCATGCCAGCCATGTCTCCGCGCCAAGGTATGCCGACCATGCCATCCGCACCACCGTGCCAATGGCAAACCATGCCAACCACGTCTCCGCGCCATCTCCGCGCCAAGGCATGCCGACCATGCCAGCCGCACCCAGCCACGTCTCCGCGCCAAGGCATGCCGACCATGCCAGCCGCACCACCGTGCCAATGGAAAACCATGCGAGCCACGTCTCCTCGCCAAGGCATGCCGACCATGCCATCCGCACCACCGTTCCAATGGCAAACCATACCAGCCACGTCTCCGCGCCAAGGCATGCCGACCATGCCAGCCGCACCACCGTGCCAATGGCAAACCATGCCAGCCACGTCTCCTCTCCAAGGCATGCCGACCATGCCAGCCGCACCACCGTGCCAATGGAAAACCATGCCATCCACGTTTCCGCGCCAAGGCATGCCAGCCGCACCACCGTGCCAATGGCAAACCATGCCAGCCACGTCTCCGCGCCAAGGAATGCCGACCATGCCAGCTGCACCACCGTGCCAATGGCAAACTATGCCAGCCACATCTCCATGCCAAAGCTATGCCAGCCCTACCACATGCCGCTGGCTGCCAAACGGAAGGTAGCCACGATCAACGACTGCCCTTTCTCCTGAGATGCAAATCTCAGCCGTCCAAGTTCGCCACCCAACGCGTGGCAACTTCTGGCCCAATGCCAAAACTACACGGTTTGTACCAAACCCTAAATTTGGTCGCGCCTAAAACATGCACGAGCATGCCAAAACCAGACCGGTCATGCCGCTGGCTGCCAAACGAAGGGTTGCAATAATCAACGGCTGCCCTTCCATCTGAGATGCAAATCTCATCCACACAAGTTCGCCACCTAACGCATGGCAACTTGCGGCCCAAAGCTAAACATCACGGTTTGTACTAAACCCTAATTTTGGGCCGCGCCTAACACATGCCAAAGCCATGCACGATGCTGACTGCCAAGACGAAGGGTTGCAACAATCAACGGCTACCCTTCCTCTCAAGATGCAAATTCTCGACCGTCGAGGGTTACCACCGAGCCGACAAGTCTCCCAAGCTCAACTTGCCAAGCAACAACAACATGCTACACGTTTTCCACGAAAACACTCGAGACATCAACACATGTCACAAACTGGGGGATGCTCATTAGGGTATTGGTACGCCCGTTACAAGAAAGTGTCATAAGAAGGAGTCGGTTAATAAATACAAGGAGTAATGGTGAAACGTTTCTTTCATTATGGAACATCAATTCCAGGCGTTACCCGTTACCACCTCCTTCCACTTTACTCTGCCGTTCCCATTTCTTACAAGACCAGAGTACGTTTTGTTACGACTTGTGTAAATAGGTTTTACCTATTTCCACCAAACAACAAGTTTTGGGTCAGGAGCATACAACACTCAGAAATCACTTGCTAGCTTTCCCATCTGTTAGCTTTCACTTTCTGATACAAGTCAAACAACTACTCTTCCAGAATCAACTATTCTGGTCTCAACACTCTCTTCGCTTCCCTCCCTAAAACCAACTCTTCTCCTTCACTTTGAGACCGAAGCAAGTCTGGAACGACCATTTCTTGGTTTAGGCCGAATTTGTACATATTGATCTCTCGAATCTAAAGTACTCCCTTGCAGTATATTGTTTAGGGTTTAGACTCGTTTCTCACCCACCCACGCGAAATTACTGAAATCAGCAGAAACCGTTTTCACCCTCAAACAATTGGCTACCACAGTGGGAGATTAATCTCTCAGTTACAAATTCAACTCTGGTTTCCATCATCCTACCAGCGAATGGGTTTCAGGAAAATTGCGTCTGGGGACTAGGGATTCTTCGCCTCACCATGGATCGTCGTGAAAGTGTTCCACAGACAACAAAAGAGCGACTGGGGACTTCGCATAACAACGAGGGCGTCGCGTGAAAACTCAGATTCACTCCCTAAAAATTCAGTTTTGGTGAAAGACCCTAAAACGAGTAAGTTTTCCAGATGATATTTACATAACCTGTCGTTTGGATTTTCACTTTTTCCATGGAAGCCGATGACCCAATCATCCCAAGGTTTCTTATATTTTCCTTCACGTGTAACATTCACGGTTTCACAATTTTCCAGGATGATTTGCTACTTACACTCGCAAATTCAGACTTTAACATACCAATTGATCAAAAGACTATTATTCCAAAATAATCCAAAACTCTTATAAAAAGCAATCATCTATCAGTCCAAAAAACAAGAAAAAACCGAACTATAAACTAGGCGTTTCTTCGCCTTTCAAAAAAAAAAAAAAAAACCTAAGGAAATGAGGTTCAGAAAAATAAAACACTCAAGGAAAATCACTCAACAACGGATTGTTCTTCTTGGAGAAAATGTCTCTCACGCTTTGAAGAGCCGCCTACTTCAGCTTCAACTCCTGGGACAGCTTCTTGATTTCTATCTCTTGTTGACTGATCAAATCCGCGGAAGGACCATCAACCGTTTTAGCCTGCAGTCTTTAGATCTCGGAAAATCCCTTGCAGAACCAGGAGGCATTAAACTCAAAGTCTACGCACATATCCCGTGTGAAACTTCCGCTTGAGATCACATCTTCGGAAACAAGCTGTGATGTGTCACGTTGCACATATGATGAATTGAAGATAAAGCTTCTTCCACACGCTTGACCAACGCAAATCGTCTAGTGAGCTTTTTGGTTGTGGCAATATGTTCGTATTTTTCCCATATCCTGTGGTATACAACTATGCACACTTAGCCGGTACACTGAAGCCTCCAATCAACACGTGGTCTTCATGGGGAGTAAAAATGGCGCCCGCAATCGAATGTGATGGTGGATTCCGCTAAAATTGCGCCAACAGATCGCTTAGGAATACTTTCAACCATCTAGGTCGTAGTGTTATCAACCTCCATTTCCAAACCACCAAGCAGCGCGGTTTTCACGGTTGGATTTTCATCGTGACGGGTCCCCACCTCAAGGCCATCTTTGCAAATGATTCCTCCCTGCGACATTAGGTTTTAGTTTTGTTTCAAAAAATAAAAAGAAGAAGGAGGAGAAGAACGCGTAAACTTACCGACTCATTTGCGAGATCGCCGGAGGAAGACTCAGCATTACTTTCAGAAGCGTTTTCATCATCTTCATGAATGACTCAGTCACCAAACGGCTCAGTTACCAGTTATCACACGACAAGGAGTGACTGGGACTTCTCATGATCGGGGCGTCGCCCGTAAAACTATGGCGAGACATGCCTATGGCTAGGTTTGCACCAACAACAGAAGAGCAAACAGAAAGAAGAAACACGGAGATACGTACCTGGAATATGTTCACCTGCTTTATTGCTACCACTCTGCCGCTAGCATCGAGACATGGAAATAAAGCCAATAATACGAGCGCTAACAGCTTGCGTCCTTCTAGCGCCGGCATCTTGCATCTCTTCCAGCGCTGATAGCTTACATCTTTCCAACGCCAACAGCTTGCACCTTTCCAGCACAACTTCTCCGTCCATAGCCAATTGCACTGACAGCTCCGCGTCCCAAGCTGAGCGACCGACGTTGACGGCTCACCAAGCAAAGATGGCGCACGCCGAGCCAATGCTAGCGGCTCCACTTCAAAAACCAACACCAGCGGCTCCATGTCAAACCGACGCCAACAACTCGCTCCATGAGCCATTCCTTAGCCAGCCGGGGCAGCGCCATCCCCCTTTTTCATAGCCAGCCAGAGCACCGTCTTACGGACCAAGTTGCGGTGCCACCGCTACCGATCGGTAGCCAAAGTTGCAAATAATGCCGCCAACACTCAATGGCCAAACAAAATTTATGCCAAGCCGCGAATGCAATGATCGCAGATTCTTCATGCCTCCTAACAAAGTGACGTTAATACGCCACATGTCAACACCAACACGCGAAAAAATGTTCCTTCGGGTGTTACACCTCCAAGTCACCGAGCCGGGGGCCGTTTGCTGCCCCAACGTTTCTTCAAACGTGACATCTCCAACCGTCACCAGAAGCCGCTCCGCTTCCACATTCTCTCGGGAATCCGCTCCGCTTCCAGAGCCAGAAGACGCTCCGCTTCAACATTCTCTTAATAAGCTGCTCTAGGATCCGAAGCCGAAGCTTCAGCGTTTTGCTCCATATGCTTCAACATCCTCTTCAAGAGCTGAATCCGCTTCAACGCCACTTCTTCCTGCCAAAGATCGTGTCGTAGCCACCACACTCCTCCCTGTCTAGGATCGTGATCACATCCAGCCAAGGATCGCAGTTGTGGACACTTTTTGATCCATCTCGCTAAACCTCGTAATCGTGGGCAGTTTACTCGCTTACGCATCCAGCCAATCCCTTTGCTTCCATGGACGCTCGTGCAATTCCAGCCGACCTATTTTGTTGCTACGACAATGTAGTCTCTACGATCACAGCTGCTTCCAAGAACCGCTGCTCATTTGTTGATACCAGCCAGAGCTTGACCATAGCAACAACCGCTACAAGGGTAATCCGTACTTCTCCATATTTCAGTTTCACATGGAAGAAGTAATAGAGTCACCAGTACGGATGCGAGATGGTGATATATTTATCATGGTCAACCCGCCGACCATACCGTATATAAACATGTAAACACATGGGGACTATCAGCATGGGACGCTTTCACTCCCCTCAACTGGTTATTTTTGATTTCAACATCATCACTGCCGAAGTTTTACGAGCCGCAGGAATTTCTCAACATGAAGCCGTACATGTGCATCGAAGACTCCAAAGGCACGCCACAAAGATGCATTCACATATTCGGACATGCCATCGGATCTAACAGAAATATAACCGGGGACTGCCACCGCATCTCATTCCACACGATAGTCCAAGATTCAGAAGTTGGTTCGAAGGATATCTCTTGGAACAAAGTCCTTGAAGACTTGATAGCAGCACATCGGTAACAGAATGTCTCCTAACTCATCTATTTCATCCTGTGGATTTGGAAGATTTCTACCATATAATCATCCACAGCATATCATCATCGCGATCAGAAGGACCAGACACTGAACAACCTAAAGTCAAGGATGGACCGACAACGCAACTATAATCTCCAAGATTAGCCCTGACATAATCGTTACCGAGCATATATTTCATCCATCCATCCCAAGAATGCAATGGAGTTTGGTAAATTTTGGAATCCACTGGATAGACACTGCAAACGAAAGCACGAATCCAGACGAGCAACAGAAAGCAGAAGAGGGTCGATACCTCTTTTCATGCGGGTAGAGTTTCTAGAGTTTGAACAGAATAAAGGTTCCTTCTCGCTCCATGAACGGGAATAGATGACTGGGATCGACTATGCCACCTCGGGCCCGCAACATCCCTCCTGATTTCTTCCTGAGTTTTACTGTCGGGCTGTTTTAGCCTCCTAAACGAACTCAAAACCTAAATATTCCCGCGGAAGGAGATATGAAATTTTTTCCGATCAGAATGGAGGGCGGACCGTCAAAATCCGAGTTTGTATGAGAATTCTACAACGATTTTAGTAAGGGGCGTTAATTAGGGTTTCGGCATGCCAAACCCTAATTTAGACAAAGTTTCCATCATTCCACGGAACTGAAGCCAGTCGTCATCTTTCCACGGAACTGAAGCAAGTTTCCATCATTCCATGGAAATGAAGCCAGTCGTCATCCTTCTACGGAACTGAAGCAAGTTGCCATCATCCCACGGAGCTGAAGCCAATCGTTATCCTTCCACGGAACTGAAGCAAGTTGACATCATTCCACGGAATCAGCAAAGAATCAAGTCGCGCCGGGCCAAGTTTATGATAGCATCTCCTTTCCAAGCCGACCAATGATGAAATTTCCTTTCCAAGCCGACCAATGCTGACGGCTCCCTTCCAAGCCGACCAATGATGACGGCTCCCTTCCAAGCCGATCGCTAGCGGCTCCATTCCAAGCCGGGCAATGCCTGCGGCTCCCATTCCAAGGTAACACATGACCTGTAGGATCATAATATCGCGATGTACAAGGCTCACGGGATTAATAAACGACGGCATCGCGAGGATGTCGCAGGGAGCTAAAATAAACGCCCAATGGATAACGCAGGCAAAACATAAAGAAGACGTGAGATCGGCGAGGTTAGAAGTGTCGCGAGAATGAATGTTTATGCATCTGCGACACTTCGCGAGACACTCCCGAAATATAAAGGGGAACTTAATTGTCATCCACTATGAATTACCCTATATAAAGGGCTAAATGAGTGCAGACTCATGGGGGATCTTCTTTGAGGGTGAAGCAAGTCATTAGGAGAGAGAAAGTTGAAGAGCGCTTTAATTTCCAAGTGTAATTCTATTGTATTGTGTAAACATTTCATGGAATCAAATAATAAATATTCTTGATCTTAAATCTTTTAATGGATTAATTAAGTAAAATCGAGTAAGGTGTGTAGTGTGGGATTTCCTGCTACTACATGACCAAACCAAGCTGACATCCTGCATCTCAACCAGTAACCGCATCTACTATTTCATGGTCTATCCAGTAACGACGCAAGTAGAATTCATGCAAGGCCGCCAACAGAAAGATCATGGATTCTCAAAACACTCTCGAAAAAAGGTTAGACGAATCTTCCTAGCCATCTTTCATGACTTGCCGTTTCGATTTTGTCCTTTCCTGTCACCATCTTATGCTTACCCCGCAACAATGCTCCTGCTCCGAGCTAAGCAGGGGACTTAATGTTGATGGTGGTTTTTAGCTTAGGGTTAAAATCGTAAAAACGTACATCTGACATGACGTCACTATGACCACTAGCGCATTTATTGAATCAATCAGCATGCCTACGTAAGAATTACCAGGGTACCTTTTTTTTATATTCATGTGTCATGTTCCACGGCAGAACCCTTAGTATTGACCGACAACATCTTCGTATATACCAATCCCTAATTCTCTCACCACCGTGCCAATGGCAAACCATGCCAGCCACGTCTCCGTGCCAAGGCATGCCAACCATGCCGCCCGGCACCACCGTGCCAATGGCAAACCATGCCAGCCACGTCTCGCGCGCAAGGCATGCCGACCATGCCAACCGCACCACCGTGCCAATGGCAAACCATGCCACCCACGTCTTCCACGCCAAGGCATGCCGACCATGCCAACCGCACCACCGTGCCAATGGAAAACCATGCCAGCCACATCTCGGCAAGGAATGCCCACCAGACGACCACCGTGCCAACGGAAACCATGCCAGCCACGTCTCGCGCCAAGGCATGCCGACCATGCCAGCCGCACACACCGTGCCAATGGAAAACCATGCCCACGCCTCCGCGCCAAGGCATGCCGACCATGCCGCCGCACCTCCGTGCCAATGGCAAACTATGCCGGCCACGTCTCCGCGCCAGGCATGCCGACCATGCCGGCCCGCACCACCGTGCCAATGGAAAACCATGCCGCCCCGCCTCGCGCCAAGGGATGCCGCTCATGCCAGCCGCACCTCCGTGCCAATGGCAAACTATGCCAACCACGTCTCCGAGCCAAGGCATGACGACCATGCCAGCCACACCACCGTGCCAATGGCAAACCATGCCGGCCCGACGCTCGCGCCAAGGCATGCCGACCATGCCTGCCGCACCGCCGTCTCAATGGCAAACCATTCCAGCCACGTCTCCGCGCCAAGGCATGCCGAGCAATGCCCGCCATTGCCACCATGCCAATGGCAAACCATGCCAGACCCACGTCTTCGTGCCAAGGCATGCCGAGCCATGCCACCGGCACCACGCGTGCCAATGGCAAACCATGCCAGCCCAATCCTCGGGCCAAGGCATGCCAGCCGCACCACCGTGCCAATGGTAAACCATGTCAGCCACGTCTCCGCGCCAAGGCATGCCGACCATTCCAGCCGCACCACCGTGCCAATGGAAAACCATGCCAGCCACATCTTCATGCCAAAGCTATGCCGACCCTACCACATGCCGCTGGCTGCCAAACGGAGGTTCGCAACGACCAACGGCTACCCTTCCATCTGAGATGCAGATCTCAGCCGTCCAAGTTTGCCACCTAACGCATGGCAACTTCTAGCCCAAGGCCAAACATCACGATTTGTACCAAACCCTAATTTTGGCCGCGCCTAAACTATACCAAAGCTTGTTGGTCCCCTACTTTCATTGACAATCAGGTTGCTCCAAACCTGCCACGGTCTCAAAAGAGGCTAGCTTCCCAAAACAAGCTAGCTTCCCAAACACGCTAGCTTCCCAAAATGCGCTAGCTTCCCAAAACCGCGCCAACATGCCGCACGCGCATACCAAAAAGCCATGCCATCCATGTCGCCATGACACAGGCGCGACTATGCCACCTCGGGCCCGCAACATCCCTCATGAATTCTTCATGAGTTTTACTATCAGGCTGTTTTCACCTCCCGAACGAGCTCCAAACCAAAATATCCTATTGTAGAGAGATAGGAAATTCTTTTCCGGTCGAATGGAGGGGCGGACCGTCAAAATACGAGTCCGTACGAGAATTCTACATCGATTCTAGTAAAGGGCGCTAATTAGGGTTTCATCATGCCAAACCCTAATTTAAACAAAGTTGCTGTGCTACAAACAGAAGGTAGCCACGATCAACGGCTTCCCTCCTAAGATGCAAATCTCAGCCGTCCAAGTTCGCCACCCAACGCGTGGCAACTTCTCGGCCCAATGCCAAAACTACACGGTTTGTACCAAACCCTAAATTTTGACGCGCCTAAAACATGCACGAGCATGCCAAAACCAGACCGGTCATGCCGCCGGGCTGCCAAACGAAGGGTTGCAATAATCAACGGCTGCCCTTCCATCCGAGATGCAAATATCATCCACACAAGTTCGCCACCTAACGCATGACAACTTGCGCCCAAAGCCAAACATCACGGTTTGTACTAAACCCAAATTTTGGCCGCGCCTAACACATGCCAAAGCCATGCACGACTGGCTGCCAAAACGAAGGGTTGCAACAATCAACGGCTACCCTTCCTCTCAAGATGCAAAATCTCGACTGTCGAGGGTCACCACCGAGCCGAAAAGTCTCCCAAGCTCAACTTGCCAAGCAACAACAACATGATACACGTTTTCCACGAAAACACTCGAGACATCAACACATGTCACAAATTGGGGGATGCTCATTAGGTATTGGTTTTGAGGTTTACGGCAAGAGCGTACACTCATAGATTATAAGAAAGTGTCATAAGAATGAGTCGGTTATTAAATATAAGGAGTAATGGTGAAACATTTGTTTCATTATGGAACATCAATTCTAGGCGTTACCCGCTACCACCTCCTTCTACTTTACTCGCCACCGTTCCCATTTCTTACGAGACCGAGTACGTTTTGTTACGACTTGTATAAATAGTTCTTACCTATTTCCACCAAACAACAAGTTTTGGGTCAGGAGCATACAACACTCAGAAATCACGTGCTAGCTTTCCCATCTGTTATCTTTCACTTTCTGATACAAGTCAAGCAACTACTCTTCCAGAATCAACTATTCTGATCTCAACACTCTCTTCGCTTCCCTCCCTAAAACTAACCCTTCTCCTTCACTTTGTGACCGAAGCAAGTCTGGAACAACCATTTCTTGGTTTAGGCCGGATTTGTACAGATTGATCTCTCGAATCTAAAGTACTCCCTTGCAGTACTTTGTTTAGGGTTTAGGCATCTCCGGATCCTATCAATTTTTGGCGCCGTTGCCGGGGATGCCTATATAATAAACCGCAATCGCACGGTGTATAACAAGTAGACAGAGGCAAGTACGGGTCATTCCCACAGGGAGCGGTGGAAATACCAATAATCAATATCCTTAATCAAGTAATAAATTAACCAGGAACAATATTTTTGGATTTTTAGAATAATGAAAAGAAATAAAATAAACTAAACTAATAGAAAGAATCCAATGGAAAAGTCGGTAAACAGGGTTTTATTGTATCCACCGCTATTTATATTCAATTACTGAAATGAAACATAACTTATGAATAATTATTTATCGTTTGTTCTATCGACATCACCTATTATATGTATTAGAGTCGCAAATATCACTGGTATACCCTAAGCATGGCACACCAAAACACTAAATCCAAGCATGAACCATCAAATTACATCAGCGAGAAAGTTATACGAAACTAAAATATTGATTCAAAAATATTATCTGGCTCTTTGAAGCATAATCCATCAAAGATATTAACCCAAGCATGGAATTATCAAAATAATTAGACAAAAATATATTATGAACCTAACAATTAGGCACAAAGGTTATATGAAACCGGTGAAGCAACAACTCATATTTCAATTAAATCAATAAACAATATCAAGAGTTAGTTTATTCAAATCATAATAGCCTCAAAACCATATGTATTCAAATCAAGGTGGTCTAATGCTCTAAGTGGTTTCAACCGTAATAACCCTAGTTATGAAATTTAGCAATACATCGAAATGGGTATCTTAAAACCCATAAAATAAATTACGAGAGGAAAAGATTTAACCAAATATGATTGTGTCATGCAACCCTTTGATCCCTTCTTCTTCTCTCGTTGTTCTGCACCTCAACCTTCAGCCGTCTCGCCTAAAAATCTTCTGTATCCCGGCTCTCTCTCTGTTCCGTTCTCTCCTATAGATATAGTGTTGCGAGAGACAAAACAAGACCTACCAGAATTCTGCAAAATGGATAATGGGCCCAGTCCACCGGTCCAATACTAGATTTCTAATCTGTGACCCTCTAGGTTCAGTTCCTTCTCAAGTCCGGCTAAGCATCTCTTCACCTATTGCCTTTCTTTCCATTCTTCCTTTTGCGTCTGTGGAATTACCAATTAAGCCAAATACCCACAACAACATACAGACAAATAACCCAACGAGTGTCGACTAATCCATCCAACATACATACCACCTCGTTTGGCGATTAAAGTCAGTTCAACCAACACCAGATTGAAAATAAACCTTTGTCGATCAAACCCACTTCAGACCATTACCATTCAAACACGTACATCATCACCAGTTTCGATCCAAGATTTTGCTGCCATCTCCTTTCACCGGCAAAATCAACTCAACCATCTTCTTAATTGAGCCCGGTATCCTTTGAAACAACAGACCCTACTTCCTGGGAGACTCCATTATTTGCTGCTTTTAAACTTCTCCATCACCTCCGCAAAACTTCAAAGTTCAGCGATCATGTCAGCAACCATCTTGAAGTTCTGATGTTGATATCAGAATATGGAAATTACCAAACACCAGCGTCTCAACTTCTTTGCTCCCTGTTCAGTCTGATTCGTACAGACAGCCCACACAGTATTCATTCAACCTTGGCCACAACAACAACCGTTGCCTGCAATAACTCCTCACTTGAGTACAGTCCCGTGAACTGAACTCCATCTGCATCGCGTCTACAAGTTCAACCATCACTGCCAGGCGCCTGCAATTCTAGTTTCAGGAAATATCAGAAACTTCTCTCCAACTCCAGACCCAAGCCAGTTTGAGAACCCATTCTATGATGATTCAGAACCCATACAAATTCAGCCATTCCATCTTCATTGCTTAATCTCGACCCAGCGCCTTATTGCTCGGAATGCAACCATCGCCACAGGATGAACTTCATCACCACTATCGACTGTAATCAGGTATTCCCAGCCAACGCCGTATCTCCCATTAGTTACATCTCATGCATCTGCTCGAGCACCATTGCAGTTGCTGCTTAGATTTCTTTGAAATACTAGCTTCCATTTTCCTTTCTCCCCGGCAGAAAACACCTCCATTGGACCAGCTCAACCAATCACCAGTATCAATCCAAGATTTAAGTTCCATCTAGCCGCAAACAAAAACCAGCTCAACCCATTCGATATGAATCTTCAATCACGTCTAAACATTCACGATCAGGGCCAAGGCTACGGACTGAAATAAATCAGCAGCCACTCACTCTTGTAAAAGAATGAGACGTGCTGAATGAAACACCACAGACTGTTGTGATTAGTATCCTAGAAGACGTGTCCCCTGTTCCTTTCGGACCACTAGTGAATCAATGTATCAAGTGGTGCAACACATGAGTTGGCCGGAATCTTTTGGCATTGTAAAAGTAAATGCCAATTTAGCTTCTGATGAACCAATTATCTTCCAGTGACCGGATTTGTTTGTACTTTCTACAAAGCACTAAAATAGTGTTGTTAGTCAAAATATCGAGTCCTAGCTAATATAAATATGGGTATAAAATGTAGCGTTTATGTGCTTATCAACACCCCCACACTTATATTTTGCTAGTCCTCGAGCAAAACTAAGAATATATCCGCTAAACAGCTGGATATGGAGTGATGTCTGCTAAACAGCTAGACGGAACCACTAAACAGCAAGGCCGAGTATATCCTTTCCACAATGGATAGATAAGTGATATCCGCTAAACAAATTGGATAAAGAGTGATGTCATTAAACAATGAGACGAATCCACTAACCCGAGAGAAAATTTCTCGCTAAATGACTAGACGGATCCACTAAACGGGTGGATAAAGATGTCATAAACGCTAAACAACTAGACAGAAAGACCCGCTAAACATCTGGCCATAACATGCAAGAAAAAGAAAAAGACCCGCTACACAGCTGGTCATATCATGCATTTTTTTTTTCGTCAAAATTCCTAATAAAAGTGAAAACCAATAAAAATATAAATGATTAACCACTCCCCCACACTTAAACATTACATTGTCCTCAATGTAATTGAGTCATCCAATGTTGAAATTAAGATGGGAAATTCCTAAAATGAAGTGCAAAAAGTAAAAGATAGAGAAAAGGGAACAAATCTGATGGGTTGACTCCCATGAAGCGAAAGGTATTTGTTTCCCTGCTTTCAGTAGCACGTAATCTCAGGCAAGGTGAGGTTGGTATCCCAAAATAAGATGTCAATCATATATATAGAGTCTGCAAAGCTGGGGATCAACCCAACCAATCCGATCAGATGTGACTAAGAACCTGCACACACTATAAACCTCAAAAAAGATGTGTAAATCCATTCCCAAAAGAAAACAGTCCTTAGTCGAGATAAATAAATCATTCACATGGACAACAAATATATAATGCGCCTTATTTTCTATTCGGGAAGCACACTCTATATCAGGTTCTAAATCAGCTGAAATACATCTAGTCGACACATTATCTTCACTAGAAATCATCGGAAGAAATGTATTGACAATGCAAATAGGTACCGTATTATCAAACTCAACACAATGGTTTAAACTTGTATCCAATGTTTCAAGTTTATCAAAATCAGCAACTCCTAAATCTGGTTCTAAGTCCGCGGAAATAACTTCCGTTGTTGAGTTACCTTGATTATCCATTGAATACCGCAATGCATTGACAATGTCAATAAACATAGGATCATCGGAATCGCAAAGTGGGCTAAACAAAGCGAGATTGGTTCAAAATCGGCGATTTATCCCGACCAATACTAATCGTCTCCACAATCACATCAGCAATCAAGAAATCACAAGATGAGTCAGCAAAACAGGAGCTCAATGGAGCAAAAATATCATGAATAATCGCCTCATTATTATCAGTAACTACATGACTCATAGGAATCTCACTATTTGAATGACTAGAAGGTATCTCATTATGAACGTCTCATTGTCTCTAAGTCGTTAGACTCAACAATGGTATCTTCTCAGATATACAGATTCTTCTAAATCATCATTATTCGAATAAACAAGTGTCTCTAATACAACTCTCGTCCTTTGGAATAGGAAAATAATCAATAAGATGATCATGAGTTGGATAAGATACACTAGATTCGGATGTTATAACGGTATTGTTTGTATGGTAAAATTTCTTCTACCCCAAACACGAATTTGTATGATGTTTTTGCTGGAAATCGATCACTGCTTCAATCTTCAATTGAACAGAGTAGGGGGGGTACCTGCAAAAAACCCTCTGATGCCTAACTTAGCAAGAGATTTTTCACAGGAGTTTTAGTGAAGAAGATTGCATACCTTTTTGGTTGTCAAACCATCCATTTATAGGTTATCAATTTCCCTTTTAGATGCAGGCATGAATTGCAAGTAAATGGTCCCGCATGGCAGCCTATTACAACTGGCCCTTGCATGCCTCTTGTAATAATCGGCCCCGCATGCCTCCCTCGCCATAATTCTCTGCATGACCGCATGGTTGCATGGCTCTGGCATTGATCCCCTGCATGGCTCCCAGAATATTCCAGAAACTTCTATTATGGTTAAGGAATTACAATGGGGTGTGGATAACCAAAGGTGTAAGAGAAGTGGGCGCGAATATCCAGGGGCTACGGGGTTAAGCTGCGTCGCGCCACACCAAATCGGGACTACAGATTTAAGTTTCATCGACATACGTGAAACTTCTCATCTTCTGCCGATTTATTATTGCCGATTAATCGCCGATTTCCGATTAAAAGCCGATTAATCGCCGTCGACACGCTCGATGTTGCCGTATCTGGCTTGGTCCGCCGGCCACATCAACTCCGTTGCATCGACGTGGCGCCTCCCACGTTATCTCCCTACTGATGTGGAACTTGATTTGCCGACGTGGCATCATCCCGCCACGTGGCACCGATGACATGGCACTTCGATGACGTGTCACCTGCCACATCATCACTCCTGATGACGTGGCACTTTTATGACGTGTCGTCCTCCTGCTGACATGGTACTTTGATGACGTGTCGCCCATGCTGACGTGTAGCTTGCTGGTTGGCTAGGAATTGGTGACGTGGAGCGCTTATGTGGGACTTTTAATCCCAACTTGGAGTTCTTTCTCATGGGCTTGTGAGTTGAGTATTTGATAGTGAGGCCTATCTTAGCTTGTTGCACACGGGTTTGCACATGAAGCCTTTGCAAGGCCCAGTTGGCTAAACTCCAGGCTCAATGAACCTTTCTTAGCCAATAGGAGAAGATTTGTAGGCCTAAATTAGCCCATTTTTGTGTAGAATATTAAGGGTACAAACATCGCCCCCTCTTAATCCATAACTTTGTTATGGGTTAAGTTCAGTTCCCTTCTGATTTTGCATTTTTCTGGAGTGTTACGTAACTCGCCCCCAAGCGTGCTGTTCGGAGTGTTACGCAACTCGCCCCCAGGGATGTGTTGATTGTGCTGGAGTGTTATATATCTCGCCCCCAAATGGTTGAGGTGATATATAACTCCCCCCAATATGTTTTGTGTCATGTTGCTCAATGCTCGCAGGGTGCACCTCCTCCGCATTTTGCTCACGCATGGACTGAAAAGTTGAGTTTTTCTGCTACCTTGAATTCGCGCAGGGGGCCAGTCCTGCTACTCAATATGCGCGCAGAGTTTGAGATGTGTACATTTCATATGCTTGGACAGATGAAAATGTTCGCCACATTTGTTGTTGTCCCGTACGGTGGGGATAAAATTGAGATAGGGTAAAAATGCTCGAACTGTGCACCCGCCCTATCTGCGAGATGTCAGAGATGTTGCTGATAGTATACTCGAACTGTACTGTCTTGCCATACTGACTGCGGATTTGATCATCCGCAGCAGCCTATAATTAACACGAATAATTCGATAAAGTATGAAATACTAAAATAATGATGAATTAAATTTCGAATAGAAAGTAACAAGACAAATACCTCTTCGCTTCAAAACAATGCCTCATTAAAACCTTTACGTGGAAAACCTAGTGGGATAAAACCATCATAAAGGAAAAGAGGCAGACATGAGGATTGGAAACTACTTCTAATGATAAAACTTGTTCAAGTGGAACGAATTCCACGGCTTCCACGATTTTGAATCCTAAGTTCCATCGAGGTTCCTTAAGTAGTAGGATCCACGAGATGCTGGCCTATCCACTATGTACGGACCTTCCCAGTTTGCTCCGAGCTTCCCACAGTTTGGTTCCATCGTGGCTGCTCGGGTTTTCTTCAAGATATATTCCCCTGGCTTGAATGACCGTTCTCTGACTTTACGATCATATCTCAGCTTGATTGCCTGCTGGTATCGGACCAACTGATGCAAGGCTGTTTCTCTTTGTTCCCCCATCAATTCTTTATCCAAAGCCAGTATGCTGTCGTTTTTGCCAGACTTGACAGCACGAGTTTTGGTAGTCTTGAGTTGTACCTCGGTGGGTATGACTGCCTCTGTTCCATACGCCAATGTAAATGGAGAAAATCCAGTGGATCTTTTTGGAGTTGTTCGATAGGACCATAAGACTCCAGGGAACTCTTCAGTCCATTTTCCCTTCGCCTTTTCCAGCCGTTTCTTGAGGTTATCCATAATAACACGGTTGGTTGCTTCTGCCTTCCCATTGCTATGAGCATAGTAAGGAGATGAGAAATTGTGGCGAATCTTCAGGTTCTTACAGAAGTCTTTGATCACCCCATAATCGAACTGCTTCCCATTGTCTAATATTATCGCGTCCGGGATTCCAAATCTGCAGACGATATTCTCCCATATGAATCTTTTCACATCATGTCTGGTAACGTGTACCAGTGCCACTGCCTCGACCCATTTGGTGAAATAGTCAGTAGCGGCTAACACGAATCTGACGCCTCCAGGAGCTTTGGGAAGCGGTCCGACGATGTATAATCCCCACATAGAGAATGGCCAGGGACTAAAAACTGGATGTAATTCGTTGGCGGGCCTTTTCAGAATTGGAGCGTGTTCTTGGCATGGCACACATTTCTGCGCATATTCTTTAGCGTCTTTCGCATGTACGACCGAAATATCCACAGGTAAGTATCCGTGCGCGAGACTGCGCCCTCCGAATGGCTACCACATATTCCCTCATGAGCCTCGCGCATCGTTTTCCTTTCTTGGTCGATACGCATCGCAAAAATGGCTCCAAAGTTCTGAGGGAATTTGCGGTATAACAACCCTTCGATCATTGAGTATCTCCATGAATTCCTTTTCACCTTTGCAGCAAGTTTCTCATCTCTAGGGAGTTCGCCGGTTGTCAGGTACTGGATGTAAGGTTGACGCCAGTCTGCAATGTTTTCAACATAATTGCCAGAATTATCTATCGTTGGACTGTCAACATCCATATTGCTGCCGATGTTCTCAGTATCTCCCTGTGCTGATGTAGCTGACCTCTCGCCCCCACTAGCGTGTTCGAGATCCAGAACAAATTGGCTGTCGGAGATGCTAGGTAACTCTTGGAAATCTACTAAAACGAAACGGGTGGAATCAGTTTTGACTGCGGAAGAAAGATATGCCAAAGCATCTGCATACCTGTTTTCCAACCGCGGTCTCTTCCCAATAGAGAATTGGTCGAACTCATTTGCCAGCTCTCTCATATGATCCAAATACAGGACCATTCTCTCTTCATTGGCTCTATAGGTCCCCAGAAACTGGTTGACCACTAGCATGGAATCAGTGACCAGCTTCACGTTCTTCGCATCTGATTTTGACGGACTTTTATACCGATTATTGCATTGCTTCATTGTTTGATGCTTGGAAACCCACTGGTCGCTTTCTCGATCCTCGAACCTTCGGGAGTAAGGATGACGCATCCAGCTCCAGCACCACCAACATTTGATGACCCATCAGTAAATACGTCCATAATGGTTCAGGAGCATCAATTTCCATTGCGGACTCGCCCCAAGTCTGATCAGTGACTGGTTCTATGGGTTTAAATATCTCCTCTTCTTCGCCAGTCACCATTTCTATATCGTCCACGGAAAATCTGCTTAACGGTGCAGCCGGGCGTGTCCCTTCTCTGCAGTTCTGGTCTCGTATTTGATCTCATACGCCCCGAAAAATTTGACCATATGGCTAGTCATTTGGAATCATCAAAGACGTTCCAGGATTCTCTTTAGTGGGTATTCGAGTAGACTACATCGCCTCCCTTGGAAATAAGGCTTGAGGTGACGAGATGCGTGAAAAAGTGCAAGCGCTATCTTTTAATTTTCTTATACCATGTCTCCGCCCCCGTAAAGGATTTACTGACGTAGTAAACAGGTTTTTCATATGGGTCCCTAACAAACAGCACTGCACTCACAGCGTTCTCCGTTGCAACCAGATAAACTCCGACAGGTTGTCCAGTTTTTGGACTCACCAAAACTGGGGGAGTTGACAAATACTGCTTGATCTCATCAAAAGCCTTTTCGCACTCATCCGTCCAACCAAAATTCACTGCTTTCTTCAAAACATCAAAGAATGGCTTGAATCGATCCGACGAGCGTGAAATGAAACGGTTTAGAGCTGCTAATCATCCCGCTAGCTTTTGGACCTCCTTTTTCGTCCTTGGTGATGGCATTTCTCTGATGGCTCTGATTTGTTTCGGATTCGCCTCGATTTCTCTGTGCGTCATCAAGTATCCGAGGAACTTTCCCAATGACAGCCCGAATGAACATTTTGTCGGATTGAGCTTCATACGATATTGTCTTAAGATATCGAACGTCTTATGCAGATCAAGAAAATGCGATTCCTTTTGCTCAGATTTCACTAACATATCATCGATATATACTTCCATCGACTTCCCAATTAAATCCTTGAACATATGGTCTACCAAGTGCTGGTAGGTCGCCCCTGCGTTCTTTAGCCCAAAAGGCATCACAGTATAAAAGTAAACTTCTCTGTCAGTCATGAACGCAGTGTGCTCTTGATCGTCCTCGAACAAAGGTATTTGGTTATACCCAGAAAAACCATCCATGAATGACAGTCTCCCATACACTGCGGTTGCATCCACCAAATCTCTTATCTGTGGCAGCGGGTACGGATCACTCGGACATGCTTTATTCAAATCAGTAAATCGATACATACACGAATTTTACCATTCTTCTTCGGAACGGGTATGACATTTGATAGCCAGCGTGGATATTGCGTTGGTTGAATAAATCCTGCTTCCAATAACTTTTCAACTTCTGCAGTAACTCCATCATTTTTGCTTTGCGCCATAGTCCTGATTATCTGTCGAACATGATGGAACTTCTCATCGATATTTAGCCTGTGGCAGGCTACATTCGGATCTATCCAAGGAATCTCAGCAAAACTCCATGTGAAAATATCGGCGTTTGCCCTTAGCAATGTAATCAAACCATCACGTTCATGTGCAGGCAGATCTGCCCCTACGAACGTTGTTTTGTGCTCCTCATCTCCAATCTGGACCTTGATCAGTTTTTCAACCGTTGGGGGTTTAGCTGCATCCCGTCCCCTATACGATTCTGGAGGGAGAGGATTCTGTAATTGCTATTTCTGCTCGACTCGCATGATCTGGTTCCCGCTGACTTCTGACTTCTTGTACTCATCTATTGCACTCTCATGACACTTGTGGGCGGCCATTTGGTCGCCTCTAACTTTCACGACTCCTTCTAGGGTAATAAACTTTAGGCATTGATGATTAGATGATGTGACTGCACCGATCTCATGCAGCCAGTCTCGTCCTACAATCGCATTGTAGGGTGCTCGGCAATCCAGCAACAAGAAGGTGCCCAAAATGGACTTGTCAGCCACTGTTATAAGAATCTTTACCTTTACAATCGCCTTTGTAACTTCGCCGCTGAAACCGATAATTGGATTTTCATCCTCCTCGATCAAGTCATGTGGGAGATTCATAGAGGAATAAGCTCTTGAAAATAGCACGCTCACTGAGCTTCCTGTATCCAGTAGAATCCGGTGTACACGAAACAAGCCAATCCAAGCAGTTATAACGATAGCATCATTGTGTGGAGCATATACACCTATCATGTCCGGCTTCGTAGAACTCGATCTTTGTGCACACCAGCTCCCTAGTTTCAGCTCCAATACCGCTGACAAAATCGATGTGGTTTGTCAAGTACCATTCTTTCAACTGCCTGAGCTTTCTCCTGGTCTCATCTTCCGATGCCCGCCTGGTCATTGAATGGATCTCGGCATGACCGACGTTAATCACACGAGCGTTAATCACATGTGTTGTGCCAAACTGTCCAAGACCTTTCCCAAAATCCTTTTTCACGTCTCGTTGCAGCTTCCCGGCGTCGATCATTCATTTGGACCTCGATCCGTAAAGAGCGGCAATTGTCGGTCTTGTGACCATGGTCTTTATGGAACTTGTAGTATTTGCTCCTGTCACGTTTATCACGTGTCTCTGCTGGCAAAGGACGAGGGGGATCAAATCCTTGCTGATTTTCTCATACAACTCTGCAAGCTGTATGTTCAATGGCGTCAGCTTCATATCATGAAATTTCTGATATCCAGTTTCCATTTGTTCACTTTGGTTCTTCTCTCGGCCTTCACCTCGAACATTGTGCTGGCCGCTGGAACGGTTCTTCGACTTGTCCTTCCTCCCATCATTTGGATGATTAGATAATTTGCTAACATATCTTGTCTCTCGAGCCTTGGAATCATCCTCCACTCGGTCATATTCTTCCACTCGATCATACAGTCCTTCCAGAGTCTTTGGTGGTCTCTTGACTAAGGAACCATACACACCTCTTTGATCGTGCTGGTACACCTGCTTGTAAGCTTCGATGGCGATTTGATCGTTGGCACCATCTACATATGCTAACTCTTGCTTGAAGCGTCGAGTAAACTGTCTGATGCTTTCCTCCTTCCGAATTCCTAGAAGGAACAAATCTTGGCATCCCTTCTGATCACGTATGTTGTACTTGTAGTGGGAGCAGAATTCTCCAACCAATTCTTGGTAAGTACCGATCGACTGTGCCTTGAGTTTATTGAACCACTTAATTTCTCCTCCAGCCAGTGACTGTGGAAATATTTTGCACATCAAATCATCACTATGCTACCACAGAGTCATGGCAGTTTCATAGTGCAAAACATGTTGATCAGGGTCACCTATCTTCTCATCGAACTCTGGCAGTTTCGAAATTTGAAAATTGATCGGTGGTCTGAATTCTCTGATATTCAGCTTGAAAGGGGCTCCAGCAGATCGATGCAACCGGTCTATCTTTTCTTCTCTGTATTGCTTTTTCGACATTACTTTCTCGATCATCTTGCAAAGGCGAGCTTCTGTTATTGCGGCCACATCGCCTTCCGAGGAACTGTCTCCCTGCTCATAATCTTGGTCCTCTGGAATATGAGTTTTAGATCTCATTCTTTTCCTCTGGGGTCCAGAAGGTTCTTTTCCAGCTTTGCCTTGCTCCGAACGAGCATTGTAATCATGCAAAAATTCTTCATCATCGTGCCAATCTCGAACCTCATCTTCGTCATTCCTGAGACGTTTTGAACGGGTGGTAGTTCTGGCCACACTCTGCAGAGTTGTAGCTGGAAGGGTCACTGCTCGACCGTGTCGTAGAGGCCTTCGTTTAGGCAAATCTCCAATGGGCAGTAGATTTCTCTCTGGTCGATCAAGATCGATCACCTCTCTGTTTGGGTTTGCAGCCTGAGGGCTAATGCGACTTCCAAGCCGCTGCCATACCGAACGACCTTTTCGTTTGTTCAGATTACCCGTTTTAGGTCGAGATTGGTTCTTACGTTCCAGTCTCAGGAGTGCGTTCTCCTTCTAACTCGTCCAGCCGATTGTGCAATGATTCTTCCTCAGTACTAGGAGTCGCGGTACGTCCATCTCGCAGGTCCTGTCCATCGTTCTTTCTCCTAGACGGCTGCCGAACACACGCCCTATGTTTCCTCGAACTTGTGGGTTATCCCCGTCAACATCCATTCCTTCGTTATCGATCACTGGTTGTTGTTCTCTTCTCCAATTTAGATCAGTATTTCTGTCACGGAAACGATCTCGATCTCGTCTTCGATCTAGTGATCTGTTAACAGCATGTTCTTGATCTCGATCACGATCCAAGGCCCTGTCATGTATACAATTTTGACCCTGCCAGTTTCCAGTGGGTACTGCTGGAGCTGATTGAACCTCGATCTCGTGCCTTTCAGCATTGCCTCTCTTGTGTTGTTGGGAATCGCTATCAGAATCGGCCCTTCGTGCAGTCTGTCTGATTACTGCCATAACTTGATTTGGTAAAACACGATTATCTTTTCTCGAAAACCTTGGTCGGCGCCACTGTTTGTATGGTAAAATTTCTTCTACCCCAAACACGAATTTGTATGATGTTTTTCTTTGGAAATCGATCACTGCTTCAATCTTCAATTGAACAGTAGTAGGGGGGTACCGCAAAAACCCTCTGATGCCTAAGTTAGCAAGAGATTTTTCACAGGAGTTTTAGTGAAGAAGATTGCATACCTTTTTGGTTGTCAAACCATCCATTTATAGGTTATCAATTTCCCTTTTAGATGCAGGCATGAATTGCAGTAAATGGTCCTGCATGGCAGCTGTTACAACTGGCCCTTGCATGCCTCTTGTAGTAACTGGCCCTTCATGCCTCCCTGCCATAATTCTCCTGCATGACTGCATGGTTGCATGGCTCGGCATTGATCGCATGGCTCCCGAATATTCGTAAACTTCTATTATGGTTAAGGAATTACAATGGGGTGTGGATAACCAAAGGTGTAAGAGAAGTGGGCGCGAATATCCAGGGCTACGGGGTTAAGCTGCGTCGCGCCACACCAAATCGGGACTACTGATTTAAGTTTCATCGACATACACATGAAACTTCTCATACTGCCGATTTATTGCCGATTAATCGCCGATTTCCGATTAAAAGCCGATTAATCGTCGTCGATTACCGCTCGATGTTGCCGCCGGCTTGGTCCGCCGGCCACATCAACTCCCGTGCGACGTGGCGCCTCCCACGTTATCTCCCCACCGATGTGGAACTTGATTTGCCGGCGTGGCATCATCCCCGACGTGGCACCCGATGACATGGCACTTCGATGACGTGTCACCCGCCACATCATCACTCCGATGACGTGGCACTTTATGACGTGTCGTCCTCCCGCTGACATGGTACTTTGATGACGTGTCGCCCCCATGCCGACGTGTAGCTTCTTTGGTTGGCTAGGAATTGGTGACGTGGAGCGCTTATGTGGGACTTTTAATCCCAACTTGGAGTTCTTTCTCATGGGCTTGTGAGTTGAGTATTTGATAGTGAGGCCTATCTTAGCTTGTTGCACACGGGTTTGCATATGAAGCCTTTGCAAGGCCCAGTTGGCTAAACTCCAGGCTCAATGAACCTTTCTTAGCCAATAGGAGAAGATTTGTAGGCCTAAATTAGCCCATTTTTGTGTAGAATATTAAGGGTACAAACATCGCCCCCTCTTAATCCATAACCTGTTATGGGTTAAGAAGTTCAGGTTCCCTTCTGATTCTGCATTTTTCTGGAGTGTTACGTAACTCGCCCCCAAGCGTGCTGTTCGGAGTGTTACGTAACTCGCCCCCATGGATGTGTTGATTGTGCTGGAGTGTTATATATCTCGCCCCCAAATGGTTGAGGTGATATATAACTCGCCCCCAGTATGTTTTGTGTCATGTTGCTCAATGCTCGCGCAGGGGTGCACCTCCTCACGCATTTTGCTCACGCATGGACCGAAAAAGTTGAGAGTTTTCTGCTACCTTGAATTCAGTGGGGGGCCCTCCCGCTACTCAAGATCTACAGATGAGTTTGAGATGTGTACATTTCATATGCTTGGGACAGATGAAAATGTTCGCCACATTTGTTGTTGTCCCGCGGTGGGGATAAAATTGAGATAGGGTAAAAATGCTCGAACTGTGCACCCGCCCTATCTGCGAGATGTCAGAGATGTTGCTGATAGTATACTCGAACTGTACTGTCTTGCCATACTGACTGCGGATTTGATCATCCGCAGCAGCCTATAATTAACACGAATAATTCTGATAAAGTATGAAATACTAAAATAATGATGAATTAAATTTCTGAATAGAAGTAACAAGACAAATACCTATTACAAAACAATTTGCCTCATTAAAACCTTTACGTGGAAAACCTAGTGGGATAAAACCATCATAAAGGAAAAGAGTGCAGCACATGAGGATTGGAAACTACTTCTAATGATAAAACTTGTTCAAGTGGAACGAATTCCACGGCTTCACGACTTTGAATCCTAAGTTCCATCGAGGTTCCTTAAGTAGTAGGATCCACGAGATGCTGGCCTATCCACTATGTACGGACCTTCCCAGTTTGCTCCGAGCTTCCCACAGTTTGGTTCCATCGTGGCTGCTCGGGTTTTCTTCAAGATATATTCCCCGGCTTGAATGACCGTTTCTCGACTTTACGATCATATCTCGGCTTGATTGCCTTTCTTTGGTATCGGACCAACCGCTTTGCAAGGTGTTTCTCTTTGTTCCTCCATCAATTCTTTATCCAAAGCCGTATGTTTGTCGTTTTGCAGACTTGACAAAGACGAGTTTTGGTAGTCTTGAGTTGTACCTCGGTGGGTATGACTGCCTCTGTTCCATACGCCAATGTAAATGGAGAAAATCCAGTGGATCTTTTTGGAGTTGTTCGATAGGACCATAAGACTCCAGGGAACTCTTCAGTCCATTTTCCCTTCGCCTTTTCCAGCCGTTTCTTGAGGTTATCCATAATAACACGGTTGGTTGCTTCTGCCTTCCCATTGCTATGAGCATAGTAAGGAGATGAGAAATTGTGGCGAATCTTCAGGTTCTTACAGAAGTCTTTGATCACCCCATAATCGAACTGCTTCCCATTGTCTAATATTATCGCGTCCGGGATTCCAAATCTGCAGACGATATTCTCCCATATGAATCTTTTCACATCATGTCTGGTAACGTGTACCAGTGCCACTGCCTCGACCCATTTGGTGAAATAGTCAGTAGCGGCTAACACGAATCTGACGCCTCCAGGAGCTTTGGGAAGCAGTCCGACGATGTATAATCCCCACATAGAGAATGGCCAGGGACTAAAAACTGGATGTAATTCGTTGGCGGGCCTTTTCGGAATTGGAGCGTGTTCTTGGCATGGCACACATTTCTACGCATATTCTTTAGCGTCTTTCAGCATGTACGACCAGAAATATCCCTGGGTAAGTATCCTGTGCGCGAGACTGCGCCCTCCAGAATGGCTACCACATATTCCCTCATGAGCCTCTGCCAGTATCAGTTTTCCTTTCTTGGCTGATACGCATCGCAAAAATGGCTCCAAAGCTACAGGTTTGCGGTATAACAACCCTTCGATCATTGAGTATCTCCATGAATTCCTTTTCACCTTTGCAGCAAGTTTCTCATCTCTAGGAGTTCGCCGGTTGTCGTCTCGGATGTAAGGTTGACGCCTTGATCTGCAATGTTTTCAACATAATTGCCATAATTATCTATCGTTGGACTGTCAACATCCATATTGCTGCCGATGTTCTCAGTATCTCCCTGTGCTGATGTAGCTGACCTCTCGCCCCCACTAGCGTGTTCGAGATCCAGAACAAATTGGCTGTCGGAGATGCTAGGTAACTCTTGGAAATCTACTAAAACGAAACGGGTGGAATCAGTTTTGACTGCGGAAGAAAGATATGCCAAAGCATCTGCATACCTGTTTTCCAACCGCGGTCTCTTCCCAATAGAGAATTGGTCGAACTCATTTGCCAGCTCTCTCATATGATCCAAATACAGGACCATTCTCTCTTCATTGGCTCTATAGGTCCCCAGAAACTGGTTGACCACTAGCATGGAATCAGTGACCAGCTTCACGTTCTTCGCATCTGACTGTTTGACAGCTTTTATACCGATTATTGCAGCTTCATTGTTTGATGCTTGGAAACCCAGCTGTCGCTTTCGATCTCGAACCTTCGGGAGTAAGGATGACGCATCCAACTCCAGCACCACCAACATTTGATGACCCATCAGTAAATACGTCCATAATGGTTCAGGAGCATCAATTTCCATTGCGGACTCGCCCCAAGTCTGATCAGTGACTGGTTCTATGGGTTTAAATATCTCCTCTTCTTCGCCAGTCACCATTTCTATATCGTCCACAGGAAAATCTGCTAACAGTGCAGCCAGGGCGTGTCCCTTCTCTGCAGTTCTGGTCTCGTATTTGATCTCATACGCCCCCAGAAAAACATTTGTGAGAAACAGAATGTTGTCGTTACATGGGTTTTTGTGTACACATGTTTGTAATTTCCTCATTGGGTTTGTTTGTCTTTTAGAAACGGCACCGACCAAACAATTACGTTCTGGCGTAAAGGCGGGAGGCATAGTCCTTTTCTCCACCGGAGAGAATAAGAGTCATCATTTTGGAGATGAGAGCAACTACGAAAATGGGGAACTACAATTAGTTGATTCAGAGTTTTACTATGGTCACTTTGTTTACTATGGTTACTTTGAATTTCCCTGATGACTTTGCTTTTATACTAAGGTCTAAACTGATGCAGGTGTACCACATCAGAGTGGCAAAGAAAACATTAACTCCCAAGACTTAGAGGATTCAGATAACGGAATGAACAAGAGAAAACGTTCGAGATTAACTCCGCAAAGAGAAATCTTGATTACATATGCGTAAATCTGCAGATAGGGCAAGGCGAAGTTCAAATGCGAACCAAGAAACAAGTCATCTTTGGTGCTTTTACATATTCTTCCCAAACCGTGAGAGGTATCTTTTTATGGCATCCGTTTTAATTTTGTCATCGGTTCTTAAATTTAAACCCATTATACTAAGATTTTTAGTTTCTGAAATTAAAATCAACTTTTTCCAGCCATGGAGGGTGGTCTTCCACCTCCTATAACACTTCCGACAACCCCTGCACTATCCGAACCAGATAAAGAACGTGTACATACTCAAAATGCAATGCGTAAGATCTGTTTTCATAATCATATGCCTTTGAATTCCTTAATAGTTGTGATTTTGCTGCCTTTAATGGTTTTGACATTTTCTTGGTTTTGGTTTCGACATCGTGATTCTGTAGGGATGGAGAGTGATCAGGTCCCAGTTTTGAAGCCCACAACTCAATCTTACAGAGAGATTAATCCAACTGTTAAGTCTATATTTTCAACTCTAAGGTCCGCTTTTTCTCAGATTACGACAGTCGTATTCCGAATCCAGGATGGTCGCGTAGATTTCTTTGTAAGTCAACTTTAACTTCACTAACTCAAATTTAAACTATAATGTAAAAGTCACAATTAAGTGCTCCCTCTCTGTTTTATTAAATGATTCCTTTAATATTCAGTCTGGACTTACTCATGTCATTGATGGAACTGAGAAAGAAATGGCAACACAAATTACAACCAACATGGAGACCAGCAAGGCATTATGTACAGATTCCAGTGGAAGAGATTTCGAGAAAAGGTACGTAAACACACCTTTTCTCGTGGGCATATACTGAGATTTATATTGCATATACAGCTGGCATCTGCAAACACACCTTCTGAGTTTGATTTTAACATGTGGTGTTAAGACTACACCTTGCATATATATTGATGAAGTTAAGTGACTGTAAATGAAAAACAGGGGATCCTTGAACCGGGACGTAAATCAACTCAAATGGGAAGAACAAGAGTAGATAATGCTAACATAATCACTACGCACCATGATCCCATTTATTGAGCAAGTTCAAGCACCAAGATGAGGACATCACGAGAGGCATCCCGAAAAAGAAAGGGAAAATCAATTGCTCAGTACCAGGTATGTGTACAAATATGTTACATCATTTAGATATTTTTGGAAAAAACATCCTAGACATAAGTTGTCATCATTAAAACAGAGACATTCATGTGATCTAAGAATTCTCTATTGCCTTCATCACCATTAGTTATGTGGACAAATCCATAGGGATCTGATTTCGTTGTTAACCATTCGAAACAACTGTTGGTGGTAACTAATAGCAATAGATGCAGCTTAGTTTTTTAATGAGAAGTTTGTAGTAGTGTATTACATGTTTATGTACAAATTCTTCTTTTGAGATTTCTTTCTCTTTGAATTTAGACTTATGTTTAACAACAAAAATTTGGTAAACAGAAACGGCGCCGACCCAACAACTATTTTCCTGAAAGAGAAAAAGCAGGAGCCGTAGTTATTGGTGCTGCTGGAAAGAAAACCAACGAAGATTCAGCAGATGATAGCAGCTCCGATGATGGGAAGCGCATGAACCGCCCGCATCAAGTAAGTGTACCACATCGCGGAGAAAGCGGTCATCTTTGCCCGATTACCCTTGCGCGTAAGTCCAAGGTTCAGTCAACATCCTCAACATAGAGAACCACCACATACACACTGGATGCAATCGGTATAGTCCTATCTTTTTTACGTCGCTATCTACATATATTCCAAACATAATATATCCATCCGTCATTCATAGTTTTTTTGTGATGACCTAATGGTTATTTCACCGGTTCAATTTATGCATCAACAGATGCTAGTCTTGCATTGAACCTACGTAGAAGCCCTCGACTTTTGGCGCAGGCTCAATCTCAAGAATCTCAACATACACAAAATGCAGCATGTAAGATCTTTTTACTTTTCTGAAGTGGAATAGTTAAATTATTTGAAAGGTATTTGGATTTTTTTGTAAGCTAAATTTGTATGGATGTTGAGCTCTCTCGGTTTATTACAGCGAATCCACTAGGAAGTCGGATTGGAAGACAGGTAGGTCGTCCACGTCGAAGTGTTGTGGGAAGATCTTCTTTCCATAATTGTGCAAGAGGACTTACTTACCAAGTTGGATTTATAAAGTACCATTTGCCGCCATTAGAAACGTGTCCAAAATGTCATGCAGAGCTTTTTTTTTCGTGAATCAGAGAATTTTTGTTGTGGTAAGGGGAAAATATCTTTACCATTTGTTGAGCCACCTATAGAACTTCTGGAGTTGTTTAATGACCAGGGACCAAGAGGAAAAGAGTTCAGGATCAATATTAGATCTTATAACCGTTGTTTTTCGCTTACTTCGATGGGGGTCTACTTTGATAGGGATCTTGCCGATGGTAATTGAAGGAGTTTATACATTCCGCATTCAAGGCCAGCTTTACCATAGGATAGGTAGCCTTTTACCTTTAGATAGAGCAGCTCGACCGCGATATATACAAATATATTTTTATGACACAGACCATGAGATTAAGTGGAGGATGAAGGAAGGTAATGATGTGTTGGATAGGAATGTATTGAAGTTGTTAAGGGAAATATTGAATAGACACAATAGCTTTGTCCATGTTTTTCGTCAAGGTTCAGAACGAGAAGATCTTTTGGATTGCCAGTTGATTATTAAAGAGCAACCTAAAGATCAGTTGCAGTACACTCTTCCAACTGCTTCCCAGGTTGCGGCTATTGTGCCGATATGTAATGAAAGTTACACACATACTGAACGTGAAATAGTAGTGCAGACAACGGGTGGGAATCTCTTGCAAGTCTTTGAGATGTGGTGGTAATTACGATCCTATGCAGTATCCAATTTTACTCCCTTATGGAAGCTACGGTTGGGACATAAACAACAAAGATGCAAACGGAAGAAAGATGTCAATCCGTGGATATTATTCGTACATTCTGCAGGTATTAATACAGTTTTTAATTAAGAAAGCTTTTGAATTCATGTTTTTCTGAATTATGACAAATCGTTAAAGTATACCCTACATGATATCTATATATACCCAAAGGCCCGAACTCACATTTTTAATCAATTTTTTGGGTGTTTTATATCTTTTTAATTGTTGGACAGATCCGAAACAATCATGATTCACTTTTTCTTCGAGGTGGGCGATTGTTGCAACAGTACGTTGTGGATAATTGGGTTAAAATTGACTCCGCCAGACTCAGATGGGTAACAGGTCATCAGAAGGAAATAAGGGCGGAGATCTACGAAGGACTACAAGATGCACAAAGAGCTGGCGAAACCAGCGTAGGTAAGTTACAAATAAAATACATATGTGCATTATGTTTTTTTTTTCCTAACTCAAAGCTCTAGAATCCACTTTAGTTTTAAAAGAAAGCAAAACACTTGGTATGGTTCTATTTTTATATCCTAAGTACATCAAACATGCATGAATTTTTGATACGTTTTTTTGTGTCAATAGACGAACTAGGCAAGAAGATAGTACTACCTTCATCATACATTGGTGGGCCACGTGATATGTACCAGCGATACCAAGATGCGATGGCATTAGTACAGAAATATGGGAAGCCTGATATATTTCTTACAATGACTTGCAATCCTCTCTGGCCTGAGATTGTAGCTAATTTACGTCCCGGTCAATCTGCATCAGATAGACCTGATTTAACAACTAGAGTATTCCGTGCTAAATTTGAAGAGTTGAAAGAGGATATATTTAACAAGAATGTACTAGGAAGAGTAGCTGCTCATGTTCACGTGATTGAGTTTCAGAAAAGAGGTCTACCTCATGTCCATATGTTGATCATATTGGAAAAAGAAGACAAGTTACAAGGTCCTGATGATTATGATCGTATAGTTAGAGCAGAAATCCCTGATAAGAAGAAAGAGCCCGAATTATATAAGTGTGTGAAAAAATGGATGATTCATGGTCCATGTGGCAGTAAGTGCATGAGGGAAGGGAAGTGCAAGAGAGGGTTTCCGAAACAATTTTCTGAATGTACCGTGCAAGGCAAAGATGCTTACCCAGTCTACCAGAGGAGAGATGATGGACATACTATACAAAGGAGTAAGAGCTTCATAGCGGACAATAGATTTGTGGTGCCTTACAATCCTTGGCTTCTTCAGAAATATGATTGCCACATCAATGTAGAAGTTTGTTCCACTGTCCAAAGTGTGAAGTATCTTTACAAGTACGTTTATAAGGGCCCAGATTGTATTTCCTTCCGAGTGCAACCAGTGCAGCCAGAATCCGAGAATAACGAGGTAACACGCTATATCAATGCAAGATGGGTGTGTGCTCAAGAGGCAATGTGGAGGATATACAGGTTTGCGATGAATAAGATGTGTCCGTAGTTCAACGATTGCACTTGCATCTTCCCAAACAAAATAGTGTCCTGTTATATGAGCATCAAACAGTCGATGAGGTCTTAGCAAATGAAAATAATTCCAAAACGATGTTGACGGAGTATTTTGTTACAAATGCATGTGATCCTATGGCTAGGCGATGGTTGTATCGGGAGTTTCCTGAACACTACACATGGGACAAAGCAATTAAGAAATGGCATAGAAGAAGAACAAAACAGAGGGTGATTGGTAGAGTATATTCTGTGCCCCCTATTGCGGCTGAAAGGTTTTTCCGAGGCTCATACTTATGCATGTTAGGGGTGCTACTTCATACGAAGATTTGTTGTGTGGGGACGCCAGAAGATATCATACATTTAAAAGTGCAGCCGAGGCACGAGGATTGTTGGAGAATGATAATAGTTTGAGGGCATGTATGGCGAAGCAACAACAAACAAGATGCCTTCTCGCTTTGAGAACTCTTTTTGGTAGCATATTGGTTTTCTCGCAACTTTCGGTGGACGTTAGAAAGTTATGGGACGAGTTCTTCAACGACATGGTTGAAGATTATGCAAGTTCAAGTGATATAAGCTCTGTATACTTATCAGACCGTCTTCTCAGAGAGCTGGGTCAAATGCTTCATCAACATGGAAAGCGTTTAAAAGATTATGATCTTAGAAAATTGTCGGCATATTAGACGATAATTTACGGTGTGTCTCGATTTGATCGAAGAGGAGGTATCCATTCCGGTTTCCGAAGAAGATATGATGAATGTGGACAAGTTGAATGAATATCGGTCCAAGGCTTATGATACAATTATGGGTGTCGTCCAAGAAAAGAAAGCGAGTCTTCTTTATTGATGGTCCAGGAGGTACAGGGAAGACTTTTCTCTACCGTGCTATTTTGTCGACCGTCAGAAGAAGTGGTGGTATTGCCATAGCAACAACTACGTCTGGAGTTGCAGCTACTATGTTACCTGGTGGAAGAACTGCACACTCGAGATTCAAGCTTCCATTCACCCCGGCTGCAACTTCTACATGTGACATCGCTAAAAATGACAAGTTGGCTGATCTTCTCCGCCAAGCTACCGTGATTATGTGGGATGAAGCTACCATGGCACATCGGATTCTCAGTCGAGGCATTCGATACGACTATGAGAGATATAATGGGTAACAAGAAGCCGTTTGGGGTAAGATTGTTATTATGGGAGGTGATGTCCATTGAGTTCTTCCGATTGTACCAAAAGCTTCAAGGGGGCAAATGGTTGATTCGTGTCTTACCCGATCGGCTTTGTGGAGATATGTAGAGATTCTTCGTCTGAAGAAGAATATGCGTGCAGTAGGAGATACTTCTTATTCTGATTTCTTGATGCGAGTTGGTGACGGAAATGAACCTTTTGTGGCAAATGACATGATAAAGATGCCAGATGATATGTTGATACCCTGGACCGGTGAAGATTCAGTGTCCCAACTGATAGATGCTACCTTTCCCGACTTGGCAGATAATTCTGAGGATCAAGATTACTTGCTTAATCGGGCACTTATCACACCACTGAATGAGCATGTCGACAAGTTAAATGATCGAGTGGTCAGCATGTTTCCCGGGCAAGAGCATACGTATTATTCATTTGATTCCGTGGAAGATGATTTCCAAAACCTCTATCTTCAAGAACAGTTGAACGGAATAGCCCCTGGTGGTTTACCTCCTCATGAGTTGAAATTGAAGCTAGGAGCACCCATTATGTTACTAAGGAATGTTAGTGCCAAGAACGGTTTATGTAATGGTACTAGGCTTATCATTAAGAAGTTCTTTCCAAATTGTATCGATGCAGTGATCCTCAGTGGAAATTCAGCGGGTAAAAGAGTATTTCTTCATAGGATGCCAATGAGCCCGCCAGAGAATCTTGAGATGCCATTCAAGATGATTCGCAAGCAATTCCCAGTACGTATGTGCTTTGCATTCACAATCAACAAAGCACAAGGACAAACAATTGAAAACACCGGTATTTATCTTCCCGAGCATGTTTTCAGTCATGGGCAATTGTATGTTGGGCTTTCACGGGGTGTTTCAAAGAACAACACTAAAGTGTTAATCAAGAAAGGACGCGTTGAGATAAAGTTGGAACATTCACCAAGAACGTTGTGTATAAGGAAGTTCTTACGTCGTCTTAGCTTAAGTAAACAACTTACGAATTAATGTCGTCTGCAAAGTTTTTAATCGTTGTATTTGTTTTTTACTTAATGTTTTTTCTCTTTACCTTTATTATTTTAGTTTTGGTTTCATCTTAAATTTTGGTGTCTATTGTATATGAATTTTTGACTCATTTGAAATGAAGTCGCATCTAATTGACTACAAGAGATAAAATTGTGAAACATTAATTTTTATTTTGAAGGCGGTTTCTGCCTTAGTATTATAGTTTGTTATCCCGTAAATTTTGTAACGAAAGGACAGCTCGGCAGGTGCATCGCACGTGCGTATTTACTAGTACAAAATAATAAAAATTAATGAAATAAAAACCTAACTATTTACAAAATCAGCAATACTGATCACAATATTCCACAACCGCTCCTCGGCAACGGCGCCAAAAATTGATAGGATCCGGAGATGCCTATATAATAAACCGCAATCGCACGGTGTCTAACAAGTAGACAGAGGCAAGCACGGGTCATTCCCACAGGGAGCGGTGGAAATACCAATAATCAATATCCTCAATTAACTAATAAATTAACTAGGAACAATATTTTTGGATTTTTAGAATAATGAAAAGAAATAAAATAAACTAAACTAATAGAAAGAATCCAATGGAAAAGTCGGTAACCAGGGTTTTATTATATCCACCACTATTTATATTCAATTACTGAAATGAAACATAACTTATGAATAATTATTTATCGTCTGTTCTATCGACATCACCTATTATATGTATTAGAGTCGCAAATATCACTGGTATACCCTAAGCATGGCACATCAAAAGACTAAATCCAAGCATGAACCATCAAATTGCATCAGTGAGAAAGTTATACGAAACTAAAATATTGATACACAAATATTATCTGGCTCTTCCAAGCATAATCCATCAAAGATATTAACCCAAGCATGGAATTATCAAATAATGAGACAAAAATATATTATGAACCTAACAATTAGGCACAAAGATTATATGAAACCGGTGAAGCAACAACTCATATTTCAATTAAATCAATAAACAATATCAAGAGTTAGTTTATTCAAATCATAATAGCCTCAAAACCATATGTATTCAAATCGAAGGTGGTCTAATGCTCTAAGTGGTTTCAACCGTAAAAACCCTAGTTATGAAATTTAGCAATACATCAAAATGGGTATCTTAAAACCCATAAAATAAATTACGAGAGGAAAAGATTTACCAAATATGATTGTGTCACGTAACCCTTTGATCCCTTCTTCTTCTCTCGTTGTTCTGCACCTCAACCTTCAACCGTCTCGCCGTAGAAATCTTCTGTATCCGGCCTCTCTCTCTGTTCCATTCTGTCCTATAGATATAGTGTTGCGAGAGACCAAAACAAGACCTACCAGAATTCTGCAAAATTGATAATCGGACCAATCCACCGGTCCAATACTAGCTTTCTAATCTTTGACCCTCTAGGTTCAGTTCCTTCTCAAGTCCGGCTAAGCATCTCTTCACCTATTGCCTTTCTTTCCATTCTTCCTTTTGCGTCTGTGGAACTACCAATTAAGCCAAATACCCAAAACAACATATATACAAATAACCCAACGAGTGTCGACTAATCCAGCCAACATACATACCACTTCGTTTCGCGATTAAAGTCAGTTCAACCAACACCAGATTGAAAATAAACCTTTGTCGATCAAACCCACTTCAGACCATCACCATTCAAACACGTACATCATCACCAGTTTCGATCCAAGCTTTTGCTGCCATCTCCTTTCATCGGCAAAATCAACTCAACCATCTTCGTAACTGAGCCCGGTCTCCTTTGAACCAACAGACCCTACTTCCTGGGAGACTCCATTATTTGCTGCTTTTAAACTTCTCCATCACCTCCGCAAAACTTCAAAGTTCAGCGATCATGTCAAGAACCATCTTGAAGTTTCGATGTTGATATCGAGAATATGGAAATTACCAAACACCAGCGTCTCAACTTCTTTGCTCCTGTTCGATCCGATTCGTATGCATGACAGCCCACAGATATTCATTCAACCTTGGCCACAACAACAACCTTTGCAATAACTCCTCACTTGAGTACAGTCCCGTGAACTGAACTCCATCTGCATCGCGTCTATAACTTCAACCATCAGTACTAGGCGCCTGAAATTCTAGTTTCAGGAAATATCGGAAACTTCTCTCCAACTCTAGACCCGAGCCAGTTTGAGAACCCATTCTCCGATGATTCAGAACCCATACAAATTCTGCCATTCCATCTTCATTGCTTGATCTCGACCCAGCGCCTTACTGCTCGAAATGCAACCATCAGCCACGGGACTGAACTTCATCACTACTGTCGACTGCAATTAGGTAGTCCCAGCCAACGCCGTATCTCCCATTAGTTCTGACTCATGCATCCGCTTTCGAGCACCATTGCGATTCTTTTGCTTAGATTTCTTTGAAATACTAGCTTCCATTTTCCTTTCTCCCTGGCGTAAAACACCTCCATTGGACCAGCTCAACCAATCACCAAGATTCGATCCAAGATTTAACTTCCATCTAGCCGCAAACAAAAACCAGCTCAACCCATTCGATATGAATCTTCAATCACGTCTAAACATTCACGATCAGGGCCAAGGCTACAGACTGAAATAAATCAGCAGCCACTCACTCTTGTAAAAGAATGAGACGTGCTGATTGAAACACCACAGACTGTTGTGATTAGAATCCTAGAAGACGTGTCCCCTATTCCTCTCGGCCCACTAGTGAATCAATGTATCAAGTGGTGCAATACATGAGTTGGCCCGGAATCTTTTGGCATTGTAAAAAGTAAATGCCAATTTAGCTTCTGATGAACCTATTATCTTCCAGTGACCGGATTTGTTTGTACTTTCTACAAAAGCACTAAAATAGTGTTGTTAGCAAAATATCAAGTCCTAGCTAATATAAATATGGGTATAAAATGTAGCGTTTATGTGCTTATCAACACCCCCACACTTATATTTTGCTAGTCCTCGAGCAAAACTAAGAATATATCCGCTAAACAGCTGGATATGGAGTGATGTCTGCTAAACAGCTAGACGGAACCACTAAACAGCAAGACCGAGTATATCCTTTCCATAACGGATAGATAAGTGATATCCGCTAAACAGCTGGATAAAGAGTGATGTCTGCTAAAAAGCGAGACGAATCCACTAACCAGCGGTAGAAAAATGTCTGCTAAACAGCTAGGCGATTTCTGCTAAACATCTAGCTAGACGGATCCACTAAACAGTGGATAAAGATTTCTGCTAAACAGCTAGACAGAAAGACCCGCTAAACAGCTGGCCATAACATGCAATAAAAAGAAAAAGACCCGCTACACAACTGGTCATATCATGCATTTTTTATTTTTTTTTCGTCAAAATTCCTAACAAAAGTGAAAACCAATAAAAATATAAATGATTAACCACTCCCCCACACTTAAACATTACATTGTCCTCAATGTAATTGAGTCATCCAACGTTGAAATTAAGATGGGAAATTCCTAAAATGAAGTGCAAAAAGTAAAAGATAGAGAAAAGGGAACAAATCTGATGGGTTGACTCCCATGAAGCGAAAGGTATTTGTTTCCCTGCTTTCAGTAGCACGTAATCTCAGGAAAGGTGAGGTTGGTATCCCAAAATAAGATGTCAATCATATATATAGAGTCTGCAAAGCTGGGGATCAACCCAACCAATCCGATCAGCTGTGAATAAGAACCTGCACACACTATAAACCTCAAAAAAGATGTGTAAATCCATTCCCAAAAGAAAACAGTCCTTAGTCGAGATAAATAAATCATTCACATGGAAAACAAATATATAATGCGCCTTATTTTCTATTCGGGAAGCACACTCTATATCAGGTTCTAAATCAGCTGAAATACATCTAGTCGACACACTATCTTCACTAGAAATCATCGGAAGAAATGTATTGACAATGCAAAAAGGTACCGGATTATCAAACTCAACACAATGGTTTAAACTTGTATCCAATGTTTCAAGTTTATCAAAATCAGCAACTCCTAAATCTAGTTCTAAGTCCGCGGAAATAACTTCCGTTGTTGAGTTACCTTGATTATCCATTGAATACCGCAATGCATTGACAACGTCAATAAGCATAGGATCATCGGAATCTGCAAAGTGGGCTAAACAAACTGAGATTGGTTCAAAATCAGTAGTTATCTGACCAGTACTAATCGTCTCCACAATCACATCAACAATCAGGAAATCACAAGATGAGTCAGCAAAACAGGAGCTCAATGGAGCAAAAATATCATGAATAATCGCCTCATTATTATCAGTAACTACATGACTCGTAGAAATCTCACTATTTGAATGACTAGAAGGTATCTCATTATGAACGTCTACTGTCTCTAAGTCGTTAGACTCAACAATGGTATCTTCTGTATATACAGATTCTTCTAAATCATCATTATCTGAATAAACAGTGTCTCTAATACAACTCTCGTCCTTTTGAATAGGAAAATAATCAATAAGATGATCATGAGTTGGATAAGATACACTAGATTCGGATGTTATAACGGTATCATTATTCCTAAAATCATTAGTAGTGTCAAGTTCCTCATCATCCTCAAAGTACTGGGATCGATACACACCTGAATAGCCACCCATATAGAAATGACGTGGATTCCAAGTTCCATACCTGAGACGATTATAAGCAAGAACTTCCTTATACCGTGGCCCATACTTGTATACACCAAGCGTCATCTCAGATGTCTGGTGCAAACAATTCATGATTCTCGAAAAGGCACCTGAAAAGAAATACTAAAAAACAGAAAAAGTCAAAAGGAAAAAGAAATCTTAAAAATAAAAACAAAAAGACTATACAAAATAATAAAAATTAATGAAATAAAAACCTAACTATTTACAAAATCAGCAATACTGATCACAATATTCCACAACCGTTCCCCGGCAACGGCGCCAAAAATTGATAGGATCCGGAGATGCCTATATAATAAACCGCAATCGCACGGTGTCTAACAAGTAGACAGAGGCAAGTACGGGTCGTTCCCAAAGGAAGCGGTGGAAATACCAATAATCAATATCCTCAATCAACTAATAAATTAACTAGGAACAATATTTTTGGATTTTTAGAATAATGAAAAGAAATAAAATAAACTAAACTAATAGAAAGAATCCAATGGAAAAGTCGGTAACCAAGGTTTTATTGTATCCACCACTATTTATATTCAATTTCTGAAATGAAACATAACTTCTGAATAATTATTTATCGTATGTTCTATCGACATCACCTATTATATGTATTAGAGTCGCAAATATCACTGGTATACCCTAAGCATGGCACATCAAAAGACTAAATCCAAGCATGAACCATCAAATTACATCAGCGAGAAAGTTATACGAAACTAAAATATTGATTCAAAAATATTATCCGCTCTTCAAGCATAATCCATCAAAGATATTAACCCAAGCATGGAATTATCAAATAATGAGACAAAATATATTATGAACCTAACAATTAGGCACAAATGTTATATGAAACCGGTGAAGCAACAACTCATATTTCAATTAAATCAATAAACAATATCAAGAGTTAGTTTATTCAAATCATAATAGCCTCAAAACCATATGTATTCAAATCGAAGGTGGTCTAATTAATGCTCTAAGTGGTTTCAACCGTAAAAACCCTAGTTATGAAATTTAGCAATACATCGAAATGGGTATCTTAAAACCCATAAAATAAATTACGAGAGAAAAAGATTTAACCAAATATAATTGTGTCATGCAACCCTTTGATCCCTTCTTCTTCTCTCGTTGTTCTGCACCTCAACCTTCACTAGTCTCTCCTGCAGAAATCTTCGTATCCGCCTCTCTCTCTCTGTTCCGTTCTTTCCTATAGATATAATGTTGCGAGAAACCAAAACAAGACCTACCGAATTCCGCAAAATGGATAATGGGCCCGATCCACTGGTCCAAGATTAGCTTTCTAATCTTTGACCCTCTAGGTTCAGCTTCTTTCTCAAGTCCCGGCTAAGCATCTCTTCACCTATTGCCTTTCTTTCCATTCTTCCTTTTGCGTCTGTGGAACTACCAATTAAGCCAAATACCCACAACAACATACAGGCAAATAACCCAACGAGTGTCGACTAATCCAGCCAACATACAGACCACCTCGTTTCGCGATTAAAGTCAGTTCAACCAACACCAGATTGAAAATAAACCTTTGTCGATCAAACCCACTTCAGACCATCACCATTCAAACACGTACATCATCACCAGTTTCAATCCAAGCTTTTGCTGCCATCTCCTTTCACCGGCAAAATCAACTCAACCATCTTCATAACTGAGCCCGGTCTCCTTTGAACCAACAGACCCTACTTCCTAGGAGACTCCATTATTTGCTGATTTTAAACTTCTCCATCACCTCCGCAAAACTTCAAAGTTCAGCGATCATGTCAGCAACCATCTTGAAGTTCTGATGTTGATATCAGAAGATGGAAATGACCAAACACCAGCGTCTCAACTTCTTTGCTCCCAGTTCAGTCTAATTCGTACAGACAGCCCACGCAGTATTCATTCAACCTTGGCCACAACAACAACCTTTGCCTGCAATAACTCCTCACTTGAGTACAGTCCCGTGAACTGAACTCCATCTGCATCACGTCTACAACTTCAACCATCATCTTCCTTTGGACTTCAGTCTTCAATCTTCGAGGGTTATTCAGTGATCTCTGATACTCAACTACAAACCTCTAAACCTAGTCTGAGACTTGATTTACAAGACTAGAAATCAAGATTTATTTTTGTACAAATAATATTGACGACAAGCTTGAGATAACAAAGCTTGTGAGTTCGACCGAGCAGTGCTCTAATAATATATATCTTAATAAATATTTTTGACACTAACAATACCACTTACGTGAAATTGAAATGGCGAGGGTACCGAGTACACCACAATCTTTTCGTGTTAACCTAATACAGACACACCTTGTGTAATTTAATAGAAACAATAACTGCTAAAAGATTACTTCAACAAGAACTTGTATACAACTTAAGTTCGAGAACGAACCAATATATGGGATTGTACCAAGTTTGATTGATGCACGATTGTATTTACATTAAATATAAATTAAGATAAACAATATAATGCGAAAGTAAGTAAATCACGTTGACACACAATATTTTACCAACGAGGAAAACTTCAAGGAAGAAAAACCCGGGACCAAGGCCAGTTTTGAATACTCTTAGAATTAGGACGCTATACGAATTGACTACCGCAATATCGTATATTTGACCAAGTAAACTATTCCTAGTTACTTAGTGCCTTTAGTATCCATCTGCCTACAACAAATCTAGCCTCGCACGTAAATCCCAAGGTAGGGTCCACTCCCTCAAGTTGCTTCACCTTCTGTGAAGATCACTTTTGCTCAATTTATTTGGATCGTAAACCCAAAATATTAAAGGACTAACCTATTCCAATAACCACCTCGTTGTGTATCTCCCAAATCCGAAAATGACCAAAGATAAAGTGGAGTATAAAGGATCTTTCATTCCTTTTGTCAAAGATAAAACCAAGACAAAGATTATAGAAATAATCTATATCTATGGACAAGCTCTATCCAAATAACTCTACATGGAGAAATAACCAGCTAGTTTGTTTGATCTTTCAAAAAGCTGATGTCTATCGACATAAACTGCTTTTTTGAATCCCAAATAATCAAGTATGCATGAAGTATAATAAAGATCAGAAACCAAAAATAAAAAAATTCAATATGCAATCTTCAAAGTAACCCTGCAAAAATAACTTAATTACTATGAATAATTAGCACACCCACAACACAAACTGTTAACGTTGATTGATTAAAAGTTTTATCCATAGATCTTGAATCACTAGATCCGTAATAGTAAATCCTCAAACAAACTTGAGTGTCCATATATCAGAAAAGAAGAACGATCGAGTAATCAAGTTTGATTTATCAAGGATAACTATACCTAAGGCTACACAAGAACCGGTCAGAAGTCCATGTACCGGACTGGAACCGAAAAAACCGTACCGAAACCGGTATAGGCGGTACAGGGACCGGGACTGAATATGAGAACCGGGATAGAACTAGGTACATGGAACAGTTCTTGGGGAGGTACCGGCTTGTACCGGACCATAAGAACCGGTTAATACCAGTCGTTGAGATCAAGATCAGTTTTTAATCTCAGCCGTCCATCCTAGGTATAGACTATCGAGAGTAACTTTCACTCATTATTTTTCTTTTTTTTTTTTTTTCTGAAGAGCATCGACAGCCTACTCTCTTCTGTCTTCTCCGTTCTCTCTATCAGAGTATCACCATCTCAAAGGCTAAGTTAGACTGAGTTTGAGTTGTTCACTTCTTCTTCTTCTTCTTCTTCACCATCTCTGACTGAGTCGGGTAAGATTTGTTTCAATCTTTGTAACTCTCATGGATTGATTTAGGGTTTGAATTGTTTGATTTGAGATTTATTTAGACTTTTAATTTTTACTAAACCCTTGTTCTGTTTGTATTAAGAGATTCAGTATTTGTTTGATACTGATTTAGGGTTTTGAGATTGATTTGGGGTTTGATTGTAGATTGATTTAGGGTTTTTACTTGGGTACAGATTGAAGCTCTGATACATTCAATCTATGTAATGGGCTCTGTTTTATCTAATGGGTTCTGTTTAATTTTGTAAATTTTATCTATTTCTACTGTTTTCATGGTTAGGGTTTTAATAATCTTAATAAGAAGTTATGATTATCTAATGGGTTATGTACTTCTATGATTCTATCTACATAATGTTGTCTTTACTCTTATATGATGCAATATCATATCTCTCTTTTAGCTTGTAACTGTTGAAAGGATAGTAACTTAGGGTATGATTTCTTCTAGCTTAAGTTGTGATACTAAAATGTAGTGAACAACTTAGGAACCACCACAAGTCATGAACCAGGGTTATATTCAGCAAAGCCGATTTCACAACTAAATTGTGACAATAGTTCTGTTTAATCTACATAGTATGAGAATTCTGGGCTTTGAATTGACAACACGATGATTACTGTTTTCAAGTAGACATAGCGTTAGTTGTGAAAACTAGATAACCTCACTAATGATATTACTGGTCTTGTGAATGAGTATGGTATGATGAGTTATGTTTTCAATTGCAACAGGCTAATCACTTGAGTTGCTAAATGGGACATCTATGGGAATACTTTGAGAAACTTGATTCTACAAGAGCAAAGTGTAGGCACTACTCAAAGGTATATAATGCTGATGCCAAGCGAAATGGGACAACTGATATAATATTTCATATACAACAATGCCCAATCCTTCGAGTAATGAAGCGTAGATTCAACCACAAAGGGAAAGAGGACTTAAAGAGAGCTTGATATTCATTGTCGCAGTCTCGCATACTTATGGAATGCAAGTGGAAGTGGTGTAGAATTGTGGAGTTATTACTGTTATTTAGTATTGAATTTTACTGTTTTTTAATGTTGAACTTGCATCTTATGTACTTTAACTTGTTTTAAACTTGTCTTAAGAACATAAGTGGTTAATGTAGATGAATGCTAGGTTGCAGGTTGTGTGTTTGTGACTGCTTGACTGAAGTTGTCAGAATTATTAACGCTAGATTGCAGGTAAAAACCCGGTATCGGTCTTGTACCGGACCGGTCTTACAGGTACAGGTACAACTCCAGGTACATGTACAGGTATCGATCCTCAAAATGAGGTACCGGTCAACACCAAGTAACCGGGCCGTACAGGCTCTTATGCAGCCTTAACTATAGCGTTACTCAATAAAATCAATAATCAAAAACTAAAATAACAATAAGATTTAGTTTCCCACCGGTGGTACTACTAAAAGCTTCTTGATCCCGAAGAAGACATTAAATGAAGGCAACGCAAGAGATTTCACCAAATTAGATTACTCTCCTCTATCAACGAGTTTTCTTCCCACAACAACAGTTCGTCGGTGTGTCAAGGGATGAGTTTGTAAGAATACAGGCTGCACTATTTATAGTTTTATGACCAAGGCTTGTTTGGAAGACAAGGTGTAATGACCCGTCCCTCCACCGATATTATCCCCACTTAGCCATTGCGGTTATCCGGCAGTGTGGGGTTTTCAACGGGCATCGCTGCGGTCATTCAACAGAAACTTCCCGGATGGTCACCCATCACTGGATTGCTTCCGCCCGAGCACGCTTAACTGCAGAGTTTTCTGTCAACTCTAGAGCCAATTGTGCTGAAAAGGCCTCGGTATTGGGAAAGGACAAATCATTACCTATATTCCATTCCATCGGCGTACCAATGCCGAAATCGGGGTATTACATAAGGAATTACCAAATACGAAAATCCTTAAGATATATATTTAATGTAAATTTTCGATTTTGACAAATTCCAACTGTAATCCAACCAGTTAACCAAATCACTGATGCGTGTCGTAGGTGCAATCAAATTAATTAATTAATATTTCCACTCAATTAAAAATAATATAATGGAAGTCAAGTTCGTTCCCACGAGGAGCAAGAGATTCTAGTTGTAAAAATTGTCACGAAAGGGGGGTGTAAAAAGCAAAAGAAAATAAACAAAGCAATTAAAAGATAAAGTTGAAAGCAATAAGAGAGACAAGATCAAGGAATCCTTCTTCGTTGCAAAACAATGAATCAAATTATGTTCTTTTCTACTTGTTATTAGTCACAGATTATCACCAACCGTAGGATAGCAGGTCCGCTTAGCTAGCCCCAAAATCCCTTATTTCACTGAGTAACAAGTCCGCTTAGTTATCAGATTCTATCCAAAAGAACCACCTTGAGGTTCGCTTACAAGATGTAATTCCCTGAATGCATTAAGATTTATGAATTTAGGTTTAGTACTAGTAGTTAAACTCGGTTCGCTTGGTCCACTTTCTAGCGTTGTTTTTACACACAATCGCTCCACGGAATCCCTCCGCAAGGTCTCGTGTTTTCTACTTGTGTAAAGTGTCGAGAACGATTACTTATTCCCTAACTTATACTATATTTAGATTAAACTAACAAATCAATTTAGCGTGCACTCTAAACAATCTATCAATCAATCATGAATGTCATTAAGATCATTCCTATTAGTAAAAACAAACGATAATCATGTGAAAAACCTCAAGATAGAATTGAAACAAAACTCAAATCATATATTAAGAACTAGGAATTCATCCTCAATCAATAATAAAATTAGTTACTCATGCTAAAGAGTTCACACAAAGAATAAAGAAAAGAAAAGTGTTGTGTGTGTAGAGATGTGTGTAAAAGATGTAGAAAACTTCTCTATTTATAGGCTTCAATATTCTCCAAATCTTCCAAGGAATAGAATCCTTTTCCTTTAGCAATTCAATTTCCAAATTCAAGTCTTTCTCTTCTTCCATCTTCTCTTTCCAAATTTGAGCCCAATTCTCCATCCAATTCCTAGTCCAAGTCTTCACACCCATGAGAGAAGTCCATAGAAAATTCTGGAATTTTTGGCTCGCCGGAAAAACTGGTATTATGGCCGGAATCCGGCCGGAATAGTCGCCACCAGCCACCTGAAAATTCTGTCCGTCGACGGAATATTCCGTTACAGGGCGTTAAAGTTAACAGCTGACCTAACGGTCTTCTGTTAGTCAATCAGGTCAAAGGGAGAGATCACTGAGTCATCTAGGTCTAGTCAGAACCGAGTCAGCTGGCTAACTCGGCTGACTGGTCTTGCACTGGTCTGAGTACTTCACGGCTAAGATGGCCATATCACTGCCTCACTCCCAGCCATGAGGGCTGTACCCTGCAATTTCCGCCAACACCAGTCTATTACCATATCCACTTATCTAAGCCATCAGACTCAATTGTAGCACCACTATCTCACTCAAGCCATAGCAACAACCCAAACTTCGAAATCACTCTACAGGTCTGATATCAATCAATTAACCTCCCTGCAATCTCCTCTGAAATTCTCAATGAAACCACTCCAATATCACCTCTTCTTGACCAAATTCAATACTTCACCCATCTCATGCCTGCAGCTGCAATAGCAGTCTTGTCCAAGTTCATGGCTTTAATACAAATCCAAAGCAGCACCTCCCTGGTCATTCATCACCTGCAAAGTTCCTATGGCAACACACCCTCATCTCTGTCCTCCACCATGCCATGTTCATCTCATTGCAGCTGCTTCCACTGCCACCAATCCCAAGTGAAACTCATCACCAGTACATCATTCCCAGCTATTCAGTTCAAAACCCTGCCCAGCTTCAGAAACTCAAGCACCACCTGAAGCAATTACACTGCATACCAACAACCCATGACACTGTAGTACCACCAACTGCAACTGTGACAAATCTCCCTCTATGAGCAATAGAAACATCACCATTCTTTTCTTACACACTCTCAGCTTCAATTGAATCAGCAACAACTCGTCTCTAGCCACATTCCGTCCTATAGAGACTACTAACATCATTTCCAGTGAACACCCAACTCCGTAATTCAATTTCTCCAACATCAGGTTCATCTTCTCCCTGTCATCTCCATAGCTCCTGTTCATAAACCGAGTCATACCTACTAATACCTCTCAGATTCTTGTAATCATCCAACCACTGATTTCTTCTTTTATTCCTAACAAAACCCATCTCTCTGAATCGCTACTCCACCTCAGACTCTGAACCATGTCGTCCTTCTGAGTCTATCTCTGAACACCAAATTCCATCACGGATCCAACTCAAACCATTCTTTGCTTTAACAAATTCAGCCCTTCAACAACAAGCAGACTTCAAATCGAAACCCATCTTACGACAGCGCCATCTTCACCTCTTCCTTCAATTGAATCTCGACCTCTCTGAGGCAATAGTGCTTAAACCAAATCACCAAAACCCCTTTCTGTTCTTCATATCCAGCACCTTAATCTCGACATCAACAACGTCCCAGACGCCACCCATCTTCACTCGACAACATCTGCTTCCATTTCTTCCTGAGCTTCAATCACAGACTCATAACAGCAATCCCATTTTCACCGAACTCAAGAACACCATTAATGGCAACGGTAAACTCGGTTCTCTCTGTGATTCTCCCTTGATTTGCTCTCTCAATTCCTCTGCCATTAATCTCGATCTATTTCTCTCTTTCTCGATTTTGGTCTCAGCTTTAATACAGCCGCTGTCTATTTTCTCACTTCCAGGCGAATGAAGAAAATGAGAGAAAACCATCTCTCAATTAGTAGGGTTAAGAGTTATGGACGGATAGTTACACCCTCTGATATGATAAGGGGTACCCTGATGACAACCCCCCTTAGCCTTGACTGGGCCTGGCTTTAGTACTCCTCCAAATTGGGTTGCCCCTTAACCTTGGCTGGGCTCCATATATCAATCGCCTGTAAAATGACCTTTTTGCCCTTTTGGCTCAAATTGGGTGCTTTCTTCTTCTTTTCCTCCGTGCGACTCCAAAGTAGCTATAAAACTCAAAACAAGCATAAAATACATAATTTACAAGAAAAATAGCAAAGAAAGCATAAACAATAGATAGTAAATAGGATGTATTCTACACCCTATCAATCACTCTTAGTTGATAACAAACATTAGCTAATATACAGTCATATAAGTAACTAACATAGTAACTAGAGATATGCGAACTTCTGTGATATGGTAAGTACATAAATTCGATGTCTAAAAGATATAAAATATTTAGGCTTCAGGATCTTGCCTCGAGTATCAAAGGAAAATACTTGAACACTAAGATATAAGAGTTCTACACATGTTCAAACCACTATGTCAACATTATGTGAACATTTAAAGTTCAATCCGTGTACATCTCGATGTTTATAAAAACCCTAAGATCACCAAACATATAAAAATTTAAACTTGGATTAAACTTCAAACATGGTCGATCATGAATTGGTCCTGAAGTCTCTTTTGACTACAAAACATAGATTGTCAAGTGTACTTCTTTATATTATTTTATAATATTCCTACATTCATAATCCCAAGGGTTGAATTCATTCCGGAAGATCAATACACTAAATAATAACAAGTTACCAATTAGTGTTATGTCGATTCACGTAGTCGATAGATAAACTATATCAATCATATACTCAAGTTGTAGGAACCACTAGTATATCTTTCGTTGATAATTTTGATCATATATAGTATAATGACCAAGTCATGATACTAGACACTAGTAAACAAACTTTACTTTGTATACTATATTTTCAATAAATACCGACTTGAAAGAATAAAAATAAAATGGAACAAGTCAAGCCTGTTGTCAATACCTCAAACTGGAGGATGATGTGGTCGTTGATGCCGATACGCTTTCAGGTTCTTCATGAGTAACAAGAGGGAGTCTCAACATTTGTATGTTCATAGTCTAACCTAAAATTTTTTGACTATAGTAATCAAACCAAGCTGCTTCAAGTTTTGGAACTAAAATATGACAACCAAATTTGACATATCAACACCTGATTAGTTCAACCAAGCAATGCTCTAATAGAATTCTTAACATTTACAAAGACCCCCTATATACAAATTAATTCATTATAGCATCCATTTTTTGAAAACGCTAATTTTATCAGTTAAATGGCATGTCACCCCTCATAAATGTTATTTTACCCTTTCAGACAATTTTCATTAACCCCCATTGATATTCTGTAATTATATAGAACCATTCATTTTTCTTTCAAACGTTACTTTTCCTGTTAAGTTATACATGTGCAGCCAAGTGTAGCCACAGATAGTCGAAGATTGTTACTCATGAATGTTATCAGGTTGGAAATGTACCAAGATCATCTTTTCGACGTTCTTAAAGCGTGCTTCGTTAATAAAAGAATTTGAGCCACGCAGGGAATCATCGTTGAACTTTATCGTTTGAATATGATGTGCTTGTTACAATGGGTTCAATTTTATGTACGAGAATTGTGATGTTTATAGATTCAAAGAACTAATCTTGTGGAGCAGAGACAAGTCCATTTTTGTGCACACTCTTTTGAAGAGTGTATATTGACATGTTAATTTAATTGGTTAAACAGATGACCCATTACCATCTATGTTTAGAATCTCGACCCTAGTCACATAACTCCCAGAATTATATCAGTGGTGGAAATAAAAATATCGCGTACTCACTTGTTAGAGAGTGGACACACAATTAGAGTTATTGAAAATAAGGTTTCATTTATTGATATTAGAGCGTTTTGGTCAGAAGATGAAGACATTTTCAATTATCTATGACTTCAAATGGATGCACATATGTGACTTAACATGGGATTTAATGGTTTTGAAGAAAATTAGGGTTGTGATGTAATTTGTGCATGAGGGTCTTTGTATTATAAATGAATAATATGGTGTTAACAAAACCTAAAAGGGTAAAACTAACTTTCGGGAGTGATAACCATATTAAACAAATTGGGGGCTACAATGAAATAATTGTATAGGAGGATCTTCATATTTCATATAATTGTCGGGGAGTTGTACCCAAACGGCCCTTACAACAACCTATACATGAAGGATATCCTCGCCAAAAAAAAGAAAAAAAAAAACACATGGCTCAATAAATATTGTTAACACTTATGGACTGTATTGTGCGATTTATCTATGGGATGTCAATTCAGATTTGCAAATAAAATGTGGGGTGAATAGAAAGGGGTGAATACTTAGATTTGTGAAATGGGAAAACGAATTTATAAGGTCATGTATGATATGAACTAATGATAGTATTGTGCGATTTATCTATTCCCAGATTTGCAAATAAAATGTGGGCTGAATAGAAATGGGTGTAGACTTAGATTTATGAAATGGGAAAACGAATTTATAAGATTGTGTATGATCTGAGCTAATTCCATGGAATTAGCCATCTTTCCATGCAAATAATCCTTTTTCCCTCATTTGATTTAAAAGAAAAAATCATGATATTTTATAGGTCCATATATAAAAAGACGTGGACTAAAATATGTATTTAACTTAATTCCATTGAAAATCATGCTACTTGCCTCCTCGGGATACTGATTTCATGGGGTATACTTTCCCGGGAATTGTTTCCTTCCTCTCGAATCAAACACAGCATTAGTTTAAACTAACTCGTGAGGTACTCATCATTTCTTATTAAAAACTTATTACATTCAAATGATTAAACACTATGGAAACAATCAAACTAATTAGCATAAATTGAATGTGGAACCCTTATAAGATCGATTCAAACAAACAAACAAACAAATTATATATCCACCGAAAACCCACCAAGTATTACCATAAGAAAAATTCCTGTGACCATTTTCATGTCTAAGAAACTCCCACTCTTTGTTATAGAAACCGAGCTGGAACTCTCTTTAATATCGGCATCATCAGTACTGTTACCCGTGCTTTGTTTAGGGTCATTAAAATTTGAAGAAACAACTGTGTCTGGATTAGGCGTTGAATCATCAGCATCATCGTCATCTCCGGACGCACTTTTTGTAGGAGAAGGTGATGGTTCCGAAGCTGATGGTGTTTTCATACTTGGCGGTAATCCAGATCCGTGTAATACATTAATCTTGAAATGTTGTCCATGTTTACATTGTTCACCATCGTAATCACTGGAAAAGAAATATGTCATGCCTTCTTTCGTTAATGGGATCGCTACAGTCACGGGTAACGGTGCAGTCGCAGAAGGATCTGCAGATGACCATTCTGTTGTATCATCTACTTCAGCATCGTCGGAATTGCAACGTTTGTATGTAGTTACATTGTAGGTTTGTACAACTGAATGATTACTGTCGGTGTTGAATACTGCATTCACAATGAAACAAAAATTGTTTAGTCTAACGTAATCAACTAAATATCAGAATACGAATAGTATTAAAACATTTCCATGATACATAAATTTTATCGATTACAAGTAAGAAGCAAGTGTTACTTAAATGGAAAGAATGTACTCAATACAAGTAATCAAAACTTAAAAAGGATTGTAATGCCAGCCTTTAGCTTTCAATAATCATGAGATGAGATTACTCTACGAAAATAACTCAAATGTGCAATTCAACATACAAAAATTATAGAAAACGGGGACATTTTCGGATCATGTTAGCCCCCTTGCTCCTGCATGATTACTTCCAATAATTCTCTTTTTATATCATCATGTTAGTGGCTCACTAGTGGTCAACATAAAAATTGTTCTCCATTGATTTTCCATCGTCTTAGGCCCTACAATGAAAATATCTATTCACATGTCACCCCTTCTTAATTTTTTTTTCTTCTAAATGTCTGTCTATTCAGATTGCCTTGCTTAGATGGCATGTTAGTTGAAAGATGAAATGCTTAGAATGTGACCATATTTCCACCTTAGTTGAAAGAAAAAAAAAGTGTACTAGTCAAAAAATACAGAGATCACCATTCCTTTCATCCGCTAAAGTGCCAATTCTCTAAATATTTGTAGGGTTTATTTTCAGCATCATTACCACGGAAGTGGGACAGGATATCATTTCTTTGCTCATACTTCAAAGAGTTCGTATAACATTTTGCTTTCATTTTGCTTTACTTTTTCGCATATGCAAATCACGTGTTTACACGAGCTTCAACTTATATCTGGCATATAGTAGCTTCCATTTTCCAACCACTTGTCGGTTAAAGGGAACCCTACAATCCAGTGGCCACTATTCTGGCTATAGTGCTTAATCATTGACTTGTGATTAAAAATTCAGAGTTATCACTTGCCTCCCTTTCCTTGTTCACCTCACCTAGGAAGTGTTAAAAACCACTTTTAGACTTGGATTTGGAGTCTATGCATTTTTCTTAAAACAAATTTAAGTTGTTCTTCGATCCTAATTGATATGTAATAGTAAAAGGTGGAATTGTTGCCCATATTCATCTTAATTTTTTAAGGAATTTCAAAAGAAAAATCATTCAAATAATTCTCTCATTGAGGAAAATAATAACCAAGAAAAAGTAATTCAGGCAGAATCTCAAATTTCCTTAAATGAGTAATCAGAACTTCTTTATCTCTAACTTGAAACTTGCCAATTAACAGCAATCATGACCAAAAAAAAAGAGATACAAAATAGAAAGTAAAATATTATGACAAACTCCAAAAATAGAAACAGGGGATATCATAAAAGGCATGCAATCAAAGAACATAATGCATGTATAAAGTAGAAGGGTGATAATGGAACTTACAGAGGAAATCTCCCAAGCTGAAATCTTTACCAGATACCCATTTTTGATAATTGACATCAGGTTTCATAAGATTATCATACCAACCCAAAGATCCTCCAACTGTATGGTTAGTAGCAGCTTCAACTACTAGTACAGATCTAGAAATAGGATCAGAGAAATAAAAGATGGAGATAACTGAGAAGATGAATATCAGGGGAGTATTGTTTCTCTGTTTCATCGTTTTTTTTTTGTGTGTTGGGAATAGGAGAGTAGTTCTTTTCGGAGATTGGGTTTTTGTTTGAAGGAAAGAATAAAGGTACTGAGTACTAATGATATGAGTAGTTATACTTGTACATAGATATCGTTGCCAGAGCAGTACTGCCAGCTTATTCACTAAATGACTAATTTAGAGTATAATTTACAAAAATGGTATTCTCTCTTTGTTTTCTTTATGTTCTGTAAAATGTTCACATGGATGATGTAACAACTGCGCAACACAATTTGGATGACTCACGATGCTTTTCGGCTCAGTGTCATTACATTTTTAGAAAAATATCATCTAGACCTATTAGAGCATCTCCAATGCAAGAGGTAAGAGCAGTTCCTATGGGTTGAACAAACTCAGAGTTTGTTAATTTTGCTCCCATTATGGAATGAACAAACATGAAAAGTGGATGTTCAAATCAACAGATTGTTTAGTCGGAACATCCGGCGCGCGTCTGTTATAAGGACGCGCGTCATCTCTACTAACGCTGGCGTCAACACGAATAACGCCCGCGTTTTCACTACAAACGCGAGTTTTTACTTACAGCGCCAGAGTCCTTACTAGAAACGCCAGCGTTTGACCCAATGGCTCCATCTGAACGGCTGAAAAATCGGTGATCCAACAACTACATTTTTTGAATTCTATAAATACTCCTCATTTCAACTCTAAATTCACACATTCTACACATTCTTCTCTCTCAAATCATCTACAAAAATGCCTCCCAGAGTTCGTGCTGTTAGATTCACTCAACAAGAGGATTTAGCTATTTGTAGAGCCTTTGTTTTTCACACACAAGATGCTGTCATGTGTAATGTAGCCGATTCAACGTTGATTTTCTGGGAGAAAGTTTTCAGAATGTTCGCCGCTAAAACGGGGAACATCCATGGGCGTGATTCTGGAGGATTGCAGCATCGTTTTAGTTTAATTAGTACGAATGTATTGGAGTTCGTCGCCCAACTAGTGGAGAATCGCCAAAACAAGCTCAACGGTGAAGCCGAACATGAAGTGTTGCCCAGAACTCTAGCGATGTGGCCAGCATCTCACCGCGGTCGTCCTTTCGACTTCCATGCTTGTTTCAACATTCTTAGGGTGCTCAACAGATATGATCCCTACATCGCCCTAGGAATTCCACCACCCGCCGAGAATTGACGCATATGTAGTAGTTGTTTTTGTAACAACCCTTAAGCTCGTCAACGCTATTAGACCGGTCAAGAGACGTTTTAGTCGCTAATGACTCGATTAATTAGAGATGAACCTTAATTAATAGAAATTAATCTAACAATGATTTAGATACGAAACTAGTATCACTAGATAGATCTCGAAAAGTTACGAATTAGACTACTCGAACGTGTCATTCGGAGACCGGACGCAGAAGATATCATCAGATTAGTGTGATACTATTTTGCCTTAAACCGTATTGGCTTCCCATATCTTTTGGGTGGGTGCTTTTAGTAATATTTCCTTGGTCTTATCATCAAAATCCATCGAGATAAACTCGATCCCAGCTCATTCTTATTCATTTATTCTTTCTTCTTCTCTGTTCTTTCTTTTCTCTCTGTCGAATTCAGTTCTGCTGAACTGAAATCAATTTCGGTGTTAATTATTCATAGTTAGCTTGTAGAGTTATGATTAGAAGGAGTATATGATGGAGCGGTGATTAATTGAACTCAGGAAGGAGAAGAAAGTGTTAGTGATGTGAATCAGTTAGGGTTTAATTCTTGATTTGGAGGGATCAACCGAAGATTGAGTTTCTGTTAGATGAAGAACCGAGGGGTTTGAAGAAGTGGAACTTTTCTGGTGTTGTATCAAAACCAGGTAATTTAGGGTTTCTGTTTAATTAATTTCTTTATGAAATTTAGAGTGTTTTGATGTTTTAATTCTTGGGTTTGTTATTAATTAAGGTAGACATGATTGTTTAAGGTTTAATTCCATTTTCATAGAGAGTTAGGGTTTCAGTGAATTGAAAGTGAAGATTAGGGTTCTTGAGTTGGGAGATTACAGATGAAGAGGATGAATTGGATAGAGATGGGTGAAGATGAGAATTGTAGAACGGAAAGGAAATGGATTTATGGCAGTAGTTTAGGTATTGCTGTGGTACAGGGAATGTGAAGTTAAATTTGAATCGAATGAGGTGGCTTGGGCAGTCACGGGGTGATTTGGTGATGGGGGTCTGCTAATGGAGATGGAATTGGGTTTTGTTGATTAAAAGAGATGTGGAGGAGTTATAAGAATGGAGTTGTTGTTGATCTGAGTTGTGGTGGTGATAGTTGAAATTACTGGTGAAGTTGTGAATCTAAATGAAGATGTTGAGTGTGATGATGTTGTGGTGGATCTGTAAGGGAGTTGATGCATATCAGTTGGAAAAGGATAAACTTTAGATGAATGTTAAGTTGAAATATAAATTGGTGAAGATATTGTCTTGAAACTGTGGTTTGGATGAGTGCAGGCGTGAACTGAATTGAGAATGGTGTACTGAGATGGTAATGTTGAAGATTAACTGAAGTTTGAGACTCTCAAATGGAGTCTGGTGGTATTGTTGCTGCTGTAAGAGTTGTTAGATTGATGTAGTCTGCCTGAATTTCTATTGAAGTTATAAGTGACGATGGTTTGGTGAAATACAGAGTTTTGAAGAGGGTGTTGGAACTGAATGAATAGTGGTGTAAATGCAATTAGTGGTAGATATTGCAGTTGTAGTGGTATCATGGGAGAATGAGCAGAAGGTGAGAATGGTATTGCTTTGTTGGTGGAGCTGCAGTTTTATTTCGGAGAAAGTGATGTTTTGCATTTGTGTTTTGCTAAGAAAGTTAGAAATGCATTTGATCTTGTTATGCTTTGTAGTGCATCATTATTGTCTTGGCAGGTTAGGTGTTGCACCAAGATAGTGCTTTAGTGCTCTTTGGCCTGAGCAATGGCTCTGGCCTGTGCAAGGCTTTGACCTTGAGCTTTTCAGCTTAGTCAGAACCTGACTGACCTAGCTGACCCTGACTCAGATATCTAACTGAGCCGAGTCGTGTTGACTCACCCAGTTTCTTTCTTGACCTGAGTCGACTCAGTTGACCTGATCTTAGACCCGTCGACCATTGAATTGACCTTGACTGACGTTGGCCGTTAGTCTGATCAGTGACCGGAAGTTGACCGTTAGTTGACCAGTTAGACCAGGCCTTGTGATAATGGGCCGAGTTTAGTGGACTTGAGCTTAGGCATAGTTTTCCTATTTTGATATATTGGACCTTATGGTCTGAATTAACCTTTGGTTCCTTCTACAAAGTTGTAGATATTGATAAGACATATCTAATGGGCAATAAACCATTTTAATTGAATTAGCAAACCTTAAATATGATAAAGATAGATAATGAAAAGGTATAGAACCATAAATGGGCTTACAACCATTAAATAATTCACTTGGCCTATAATTAGAGAATTGTATGAGATTGTGTTTGAGCCTTGTGTGAGCCTTTTGGCTAATCTTTAGAGTGCTTGTGTGATTAACAGTTAATCTTTATTAACAACGAACGATCTAAATAATGAACCAGTGAATTTTGGATCTCAAGGTATGCAAGGCTTGTCATCAAAAGAGGTGGGAATTGATAACGATCTCTCTTGTATTCATTATTGTTTTATAAATATATTTATATTGCGAAATGCATGCATATCTTTGCTAGTATATGATATGTGTATGCATGTATTATTTGTGTGTAATACAAACTAGTTTTCTTTTACATTTTGGGATGGGGTTGGATCTTCTGAAACAACTAATACCTGTGTTTTTGGGAGTATTTACTTATCTTCAAAAAGTGATTCTTTCCATTGACTGGAAAGTGGTTACATTCTTTACTTATTGTTAGCATGAAAAGGAGAAGGTTCCTTTTGATTGGTGTGTGATGTGGTTGCACAAAATTTATATCTATATTTATGCGCTAAAGGAGTGAAAATTGCTTCCAACTAATAAGCTATCTAGGTGTGTACTCGTGTCACCGAATATTATTTCCCTATTTCTGTACGGGCAACGCATGTCTCATACGTGAATGTTTATTATTTCTTTTAAATTTCTTTCAAAAGCTATTATATTATGTTTTGGTGTTTAGAGAGAATGATGTTGAGAATCTTATATCTGATTGTTGGATTTGACATGCGAGAGGTATATGGTTCTTCATGTTAAAGTTCTTCCGTCGGCTATACCGTTAACACCATTAGATCTCTTGAGATACTTGCTATGTAGAGTGCGCGTATAATAAAGTATTGGTAAGGTACAAATCTTATATGACTACGGGGTCGCCAAACCTCAGGGCGCTTTAATGATCATTGAAGAATCCGCAAGAGTCACGCCTTACTACTCTGAAGGACTGCGTCGCTTAACTATTATTTCTGTTGTGAATTTGTGCCGCAAGATTGGTTGGTAGAACTTTATATTTCAGTACAACTTATTATTTTAATATGATTTATCTGTTTTCCGTATTTTATCGGTTTTCAGTAAAACCTGCATTGTCTTCAAATCATTCTAGTGATTACATGAAAGTTAGTTATTATTTCTACTGGGCACCCCTTTTAGGGATGATGTGCTCACCCATTCCCACTTTCAGTTTCAGAGACAGGTTTCAAAATGTGCACGTGGCGTCGAAAGCTTCGAGGAGTTGGTTTCGTTAGTTGGTTAGCTTCCGCATTTGTGTATTTTTGTGTTTATATTATACAAGGGCTTTTAAGCCCGTGCAAAATGCACGGGCTAGTGTCATAATGGGGGCTTAAATTTATTTGTCTTTTCTTAATCTTACTTAAGGGTCTGTTATGCGTACTCAATTGGTTACTTACAATAAAGCATCAGTTTGCAACATATATATAAGCGCTATATCCTGTTCGTGGAAGAATTTCTTGTTCCTTGTGCTTACTTCTGACAACTCCTCCCCACATAATATTTCGCAAAAATTTATTTTCTCTCTAGATTTCAACTACAAAATTGAAAAGCTCAATTCGATTTGTTATTATACAATTTCAAAGATGGATCATAGCCAAAAAGAAGAAAATGAGGTAGATGAAACACTCAATGTGATTTTGAGATTAGGATCCCAAATTCTGATTGCATGATGTGCTCCATGAAGAGTACAACATTCTTACATTTAGTTGTGATGCAAGCGGGCATAATAATGCTTCTTGTTCACTTCCGTTTTCTTCCACTACATTTCATTCCTTCAGTAAGCTTAATTGTATCTTCCAATCTTTGTAGAACTCCGTAACAGTTGTTATATTCTGTGGTATATTTTTTTGGAGTTCGCATCTCTTTGTCAATTTTTTCCCCAAGTATATATGTGAATTTGATTTATATTCATCAAATAAATACAAACCTTTCTCAGAATGGTAAACTTCACATATTTCCAGATTGAGACATATCCTTGTTCCATTAGTTTGTTGCTGACCATTGGCATTTTAAAATGTCACGTTACTATAAGGCATAATTTGACAGCACTGGTAATCCACAACCATGTAAACACTTATGTTAGTCACTAACAAAAGAAATTAAGAAAAAGAATACATGAAAGCTTAAGAAAAGATGGCTTCGAAGGGCTCTTTGTAGGCACATCATCATAAAACCCTTCCACAACCCACGAACCGGTGATATGTTAATATATCGAGGAAATTGGTTCGAGATGGCAGCCCATCTTCTCCTTAATAACCTACATGCACCAAAGAAAATTCTTCTAATATCGCCAAAATCAATTAGTCATCAAAGTATTGTTGGGAGCCCTCAAATCTCGAATCTATATTATACGAAAGATCTTGTGATTATATTGTTTCCTTATAGGGAGTCGCATCTGTTTTGAGAATACATTCGACTGAAGTGTTTCAGATCACGTGAACTATCCGAACCACAAAGATTCATAAAGCAACTGACATTAAAGTCTACGCACTTGGTACATAATAGATAGAAAATCACAGTAATCTAAAATTGGGATGATGTTTCTCAATGTGCCGATTCTCTTCAAGATAATTTAACGAACACATTAATCAAGAACAAATTGAAACGACTTACAAAACGATACCTTGAAACAGTTTGATACATAATCAATTCTTCCTTTTTTCTTTCTTTTCTTTCATTGTCCAGGATTCTAACTCTGTTACTTAAACTCTGCATCAAAATCTATCTGACGCTGATATGGCATGTTCATGTTGTAGGGAGTTTATATAGTTGGGAAACGTGTCGTTTCTGATACGATACTTCTAACCACGACGATTGTTCGTCCCAGAATGGGCATCTCGAAGTGTCACGTTGATATTTTCTTCTTCTGTGGATCATGAATATTGACACATTCGCTGCCACATGGCACTCTAAATGTCCTGCATTTGTGAGAATAAATCTTGTTGCGCCACATCAGCATCAACATTCCCCTTTATATTAAGAAGAATTGATTTGTAAACCAACTCACTATTAAACTTGAGAGGAGTTCTTGTATTTTTTTCAGAGACGGTTAGATTCGGGTTAATCCTTGTTTAGAACTTGGTTAATATTTGTTTAGAACTTCCTTCTAAATGTTTAAATAGATGTATTTGATCGTTAGTGCCTCAATCTTTAGCTAATCTCTTGGATTAGTCAGCTGCTAGCTTAGGGGGCGCTACAGTTTTAATTTAAGTATTTCTTTTATTCTCATGTATGATGTGGTTGTTCAATGCAGTATGTTTTTATTTATGAAATTGATGGTGCAATGTTTAATCGAAGAAAAATTTAAATTACTTGATATTGATGGTTTTAGATAATCATAATAACACATAATAAACAATAAATTAAATAACATAATACCATAGTGAATCAATTTGTCCTACAACTTCAATCAGCCCACTCCACCAAAGAACACCTGGGACATTCCTAGAAATGCCTTCCATATGTGTCTTCTTCAGAAGAAGTCCGCAAATGCATAAAAGTCATGCAACCGGGCTTTGAGCATGAACTGATTCTCTGTGGACAATGTTTGTATTCGTGATATCCATATCCACAATGCTTGTAGTGTAATAACTCCTTCTTCAATTTGGCTTTAAGTTTGAAGTTTTTGCAAAGTGTTGCAATCTTTTCTTCTTCTTGTTTTTTAATCTTCATAGCATCATTTAGCATATATGGTTCCTCTGGACAATTGGGATCTTGACATTGCAAATACCTGAGCTTTTCCGGTTGTGATTCAATCACCATTATGATGCGTGAACAACCTTCCCGCGGACACTTTGAATACATCCTAGGACATTGCATAAGAATGTGGTTATCCATGAAACATAATGGGCATACCTATTTTGCTTCGACACATAATATTTGCTTCGCTTTGCCTTTAGAAAAAATGGTGGATGATGAGAAAGAAATTGGTTGGTTTGGTTTAAAATAAAACCTAGTGATGTATTTATAATAGAAAATAGGCGTTGGTAATTCAAGAGGGTGCTCAAAGGAAAATCGCGTGCGATTTTACTACAAACGCCAACGGCTAAATTTCCATTTCCAGCGGCAAACTTTTCTTTCTCGACCTATAAATTTCATTCCTCCCATCTCCAAAATCACATCTTCTTCTTCTTCTTCTTTTTTTCGTACATCTCTCCTCCTTTGCAGAAATGTCTGTTAGAAATCGTGGTCCCAAGTTTACTCAAGAAGAGGATATAACTCTATGCAAAGCATATTTCTTTCATATGGTAATCACTGGTGTTGTTATTTCTCATGAAAGTTCTTTTTGGGAGAACGTTTTTTCAATGTTCGTCTCATTGACGGGAAACCCAAGAAACCGAGATGCTCGTCGATTGCGTGCTCGGTTTCATTCTATTAGGCTTGCAGTCCAGCCATTTCTTGCTCTGGTAATAGAAATTGATCGAGAAAAGTTCAGCGGTGTAACTGAAGATGAAGTGATCCAAACAGCTCTGGAATTCCCCTGCCGGAATTTACAATGAAAGAAGATGTTGCTATTGTTCGATGTTGGTTACATCGTATGGTGAGACCAATGAACAATGACAATTTCTGGGAAAGAGTATTGGGACATTTTGTAGCATCGCGGAACGAAGCCATAAGAAACAGTAAGAGCCTAGAACTAAGAATTGCATTCATCACTAGTGAAGTCAAACATTATACGGAAGTATTGTGGATGGTTCATCGTAACAATTCTGGATTATCTAACGAAGAACTGGAAACCATCGCTCAGACCAAGTTTACCGAAGAAAGCGGGAGAGAGTTTAGGCATTTTGAATGCTATGAACTTTACAGAGAGAATGTCATTTGGATTTGATGTAGTTTGATGTTTTTGTTGTGGTTTATTAAAATGTAGTTTGATGTTATTTGCAAGTTTAATAAATTGTAATAAATTTCACTTAATCTGAAGTGGAAATCTATTTTAAAATATAAATATTTTCATTCATTGATATTACTGCCAATTCTTTTACAAGATATAAACTTAGACAATAATAAAAACTTCAATAAAAATCAAGTACAAGTTTTGGCCTCCTGTTTATCTTCATTTGACGTATTTTCCATTCAACGCGCTCTTTGACAGTTTCACCTTTGTTTTTGAATTTTTTGTTGTTAACTTTCAAAGCTGGATCTCTTCTTTGCCTTTTAGCGGAACATTTTCTTGGAGCCACTTCTAAAACTTGCACTTCCCTTTTACAATTTTCAATCTTTTTAAAACTCCCACATATCTTAGAAACAGCAGCTTCAAGTTTTGCATCGCAAAAAAGTGTGATCGCCTTTTCAGCCATTTTTTGAAGAGAAAATTCACTTGAATTTTGGTGTGAGTGAATTGTTTGAAGATGGTGGTAATTTATCGAATTTTTAAAAACTACCCGTTGGCGTTCATGGCAAAAACGCCGGCGCTTTTTCTTCTGGCGCCGCGTTGGTTCTTCCGATGCCAGCTTTTGTCCTCCCGTCGCCTGCGTTGGGTCTACTGACGCCAGCGTTTTAAGCTGGCTCGCGTGCCTATTAGTCTAACGCGCACTGCTTTACCATAGTGGAAAATCTAGTTTGGCCATCCACCTGGCTGAACAAAAGAATTTGTTTGTTCATTCCCACAGGAATTGCTCTAAAGGTCCTAAAATTGAATGACACCTAGGATTTAAGACTTTTTGCACCAAATTTCCATCTCCAACACAAGGGTCAAGGTCATAGAGATAGATGACATGGCTAAATGGGGGTAATGGAGAAAGTGTAAATAAGACTTTCTCTACGACCTTGGGTCTTAAAGCCACATCATTATTTTGTCTCTAAATTCAAATAAAGTTTGTTAGATAATACCTTGGGGGTTGGAGATCAACTTGAGGTAAAAAAAATTATATTAATTATTTTTTTTGTCATTTAGTAATGACCCACACATAAGAATGTTTTAATAAGACCTCCACATAGGATGACCTTGACCCTTTGCATTGGAGATGCTCTTATAGCAATTCTATAAAATTTAAGGTTGGACAAATACATAATAATACCACGGCTAAACAAGTAGTTTTGATATTCTAGTTATCCTCCCTAGTCCACAAGTGGTTCCGTCACTGATACTAAGGCTAACCCCTATGGGCTAGATTGAGCTGCTAGATTGCCCAAAAAGTGTAATAAAGTGTGAGAAAAAAGTTAACACTACTTCTCTCTCCTAGCAAGTGCTCGCAGTTTAACTAGCAGCGAGATTGAAAACGCTGAATGATTTAGCGCTCAAAAAGTGGTCCCAACGCTGAACGATTCAGTGTTTTGGGAATATTCCAGGGCATCAGCGCTGAACTATTCAGCGTTTTTCTGGACGATGTTCCATTCAGAGTTAGAGGTTGGCGCTGCACCATTCAGCACTTGACCTTTTTTTTTTCACCAACGGCTATTTTTTTCCAGAATTTCATTTTCTGAATATTTGGCAATTTGTTCCAATGGTTGTTTGTTTCAAAATTTGAGAATTTACCAAAGTAAGGGAAATCTTCCATTACATTGCAAAACAAGGTTACAATATTTTTTGAAGAAAATTAAAAAAATACATTAAAATTAAAATAACTTAAAACATAAAAACTACATTGAAGTTGAAATCTTACTTCTAAATAACTTAAAACATAAAAAAGTACATTGAAATTGAAATCCTACTTCTAAATAACTTAAAACATAAAAAACTACATTGAAATTGAAATCCTACTTCTAAATAACTTAAAAAACATAATAATTTAGGGGATAAGTGGCAATCCATGACGAGTCAAAATCTCGTTCTTCCATATTTTGTAGACGGGTTTCTCCCATTCATGTAATTCATCCAAGTTTTGTCGTAGGATCTTCACACTACACCAAATTCCCGGATTCGTAATAGGAATTCGTAACGGCTTATGGGCCGTTACGAATTTCCGGTTACAAAAGGCTCGTTACAAAAAAATCTTAACAGGCTGAAGCCGTTACTAAATTTTTCAAAAATTAGTAACAGAGCTAAGCCGTTACTAAATTTTTTATAGGTGTGCCACTCACACGCTTGGTCACACTTGGGTCGTAACACCTTGAGTATGTGCGTGTGCCACTCACATGCGTACCATTATATTTCCACCCACGATGAGTTATAGCAGGGTATATTTCCTCCCCACGAGTGTGCCATTCACATGCGTGAATTCTATGGATAACCTAGCAGTTGAAAGAAAATTGGGGTTCAGTTTCATTTTTCATTTTTCTCTCTTCTGCTCTGCATCTGTTCTTCCTCTGAGGCGATGAAACTAGGGTTTCAATCACAGAGATCGTATTAGCCGAGAAACATCACAGAAATCTATTGAATCTTTTCAATACCTATCAATCATCGATCTGTGTAAGTGTTAACCGATTTGTTTTTCGATTTTTAGGGTTCATTTTTTTTTAATCGATCTGTTTTTTAGGGCTTCGTTTCATCTTTATTTTTAGTTTTTCCAGTTTTTAATCCGTGAATCTAAAACGGTTTGTTTCATATGAAGGAAAGGTGTTGGTTTTGAATCTTTTAGTTAGTCAATCTCAGTGGTCGATCAGAAGAAATCAAAAGGGAATCTTTGTTGTTCTTATTTTGGGATTGAAGGTACGAATTCTACCTTGAAAGTTTTTGTTTCGGCCGATTGAATTGGGTAAGATGATTTATTGATTATTCTACAATTCTTACTTTTGCATAGCTTTCTCAATATGTATTTGTGAGACTTAGGGTTGCTATTGAATTTGAATTCTTATCTATGTAGTTCTGAGTTGTGGAAGGACATGATCATGTCTGATTCTCTTTGCTGCGTTTGTGCCAAGATTGAAGAGCTTTCCATGTTCTTCTTCAGATACTCTTCCTCTGTTTCATACTTGGCCACTCTTTGTGCTTGTGCATTTTCAAGAAGTTTGATGAGTTTATCCATTTTTTCATCTGATTTCTGCGATGCTTTAGCCTCACGAGTCCTTTTCTTTGCTTCATCTCTCCCTCCACTTCTAACGTCATCTGTTTGTTCGAAATAACGTCTTCTCTTTGATATGTCCGAGGTTTCAGAATTATGAGTAGATGAAGTGCTACCAAACCTTGCCATATTTTCCAAATCTTCATCCATATTATTAGCTTCATTTTCTTGAGTAGCTTGAGTCTGTTGAGTAGGTTGACTGGAAGTACCAGCTCCATCATCATTATTCACCATTGGGTTGTAGTCGGGTTGATAGGTCTTCAGGATCTGGAAAACCGATTCGTGCTTCCAAGGTTTTTCAATCACGTCTTCATAATGTTGTTGTCCACGACGATACTGGGAAAAAAATGTATTAGACAAAGAATTTAGAGAAAGAAAGAAAGAGATCAAAATTGGAAGAAAAAAAACATCAACAAAAAATTCAGGTAATTACATAATCATGTTCAGTCAACCCCGTAGGTTTGTTTCGGAAGTATGGCCTAACATGTGAAAGATATCTTCTCACTCCGGTTCTCAATGTGTTGCACCTTGTTTGCAATGCCTTTTTTATCTCTTGCGGTACCATTAGGGCCTTTTTTTTATTGTACTCTTCAATAATTTTCCCCCAAAATATTGCACCTTTTTTTATCTTTTCCATGAATCGGATCGTTGCTTGCTATAAATCAACCATAAATTAGTGCATGATCATCTTCTTTTGTAGTAAAGTGTGTCATAATTTTGTATGAACAAAATTATGTGAAGAAGAAGAAGAAAATCAATGAAGAAGATAATCAATTGATTTTGGTGTGAGGGATGAAGGAGAAGTGTTCTCTATTTATAGGGTAGCCTGACATACTTCAATATCCTTCAAACTACCTCTAAAGCATAGTTTGCGAGGGGCTTTCATAACATCTTGACATACATGTCTATCACAATTCTTTGATGAAACTATATCCAACCGATCTAGCAATTCATCCATACTCATACTACAATCAATAACAAACATGAAAAAAAATATCAATCATACAAACTAAATTATCATACAAATTATCAAAAATAATTCATTATCATCATACAAATAATCAAATTATCATACAAATTTACCTACAATTTTACCTATAAACTAATCATATAAATTATCATTCACTTTCATTACAAAAAACAAAATTTCATTTTTTGTTCATCACAAATAATCAAATTAAACCCTAAAAATTCTAAAAATCAATTTCAATCACATATCATTTAAATCACGTAAACATATCATCTAAATCATGCATTGTATCAACTATCAATCATCAATGTCATCAAATTTTCATCATAATCAAAAATCAAGAAGAAAAAAAAACTAAAATTTTAAATCCTTACCTCAATCAATTTCGTGGACGGAATTGAATGAAAATACTCTCAAACGATCAAGAATTCGATGGAGAATAAAACACGGAAGGATTTGAGAAACAAATTTCTAGAATCATTGATCTTCAACATGCATTTTCGGGTGTGTTTGAGTGAAGAAATGAAATGGGGAAGAACTGAGGGAGAAGGGCTTCTGCTCTGAAGGAAACCCGATTCTCAGACGTTGATCCATTCAGCGTTGTCAACCTAGCTGACCAAGTCAAGCGCTGTTCGGTTCGGCTTTCACGTGCACGATGTACTGTTCAGCGTTCGACGCTGAACTATTCAGCGTTTCGCTTCTATATTCGCCATACCATAGGACTTAGGAGGTTTCCCAGGCTGACGTGGATGGCCAATCTAGCTGCTAGATTAGAAGACCATAGGGGTTAGCTTAAGAAAAAACTTAAGTTCCCGAGTTATCCTTCGTCGAGGATTATAACCACACTGAAAACCCCGAATATACAATTACACTAGAGATAGTGTTATATGCTTCTTTGGTTATCAAATGCGTCGTATTGTTTGCCTCTCTTAGAACACGGCTATACCTCCAGGGCTCAAAAGAAGATAACGAAACTAGACAATCACTAATGATAGGAATCGTTGCCCATTTTATAGCAGAAACTTTCCCATATAGAGCAGCCACCACATTTATTGATGTTATCACCATCCAACTGCAGGTGTCGATTGTTCTTCACTTTTGCCCAAATAATAGCTTGCAACCCTGCTATATCGGCTTGCTCCTATTTGATGCCATCAATGAGATACTTGATGTGCCTTCACAATCACCTATAGAAGATTTGAATATTATAGTCCAATTCCACATTTATCAACAACATCATGAAAACTAGCATCAAAGTTAGCTTTACCAAATGGAAAAGGAGGTGTACATCATTTATGATTTTATTGACTCCAGCAATTCCAAAAATCCTATTAGCAACAAAACAAGAATGACATTTCTCCGACTCTTAGCTAAATTGCTTGATCTGATTAACTAAAGTAGCTACTTGTATAAGAGTTTTCTCAAAAATCATCGTACATCTACTCTTCTAGATCTACCACATAACTATCGTTACGAACTGCACTATTTTTTTTCTTTGCAATCTACGTCTTGGCATAATAGAAATCATTCACTTAGTAAAACATGATTATCATCATTCTCGATATTATTATAGAAACCAGGCTCAATAAGGGTCCAACTTTTTTTTAGCATAGTTACAATCTAGAAATAAATGTTGCATTCTCTCATCATAATTCTGCAAAATGGGAAGATAATAGCATTATGCACCAATCAAATAAATGTCTACTCTAACAAGGAGATATTCATGAATGCATTTCCAATGAAAATCCAGAATGCATTTCCAATGAAAAATAGTAAGAATCTTATGAGCTAGATTAACCAGCCAAAACATATTCCAAGGTATGTTATTATTAGGCACAACAATCAAATCAATCATATTATTCAACATAATTTTATATGCGATTAATTAGGCGTTATCGTGCACAATCGTATAAAAAATTCCATTATTATCAGTTCGAGTCCATCTAATTTTTTCAGTTCCCTGAATTGAGATTCTAATATGTTATATTTGACCCATCGTTTGGTCATCGAATATGGATTTCAAAGTATCAATTTTCCAAGAATTAGTATCTTTGTCTTTAAGTTGGCTTATAGTTTTCGTATCCATAGAACTCATTCTAGAATCAATATATGCATTTAGTTTGGGAACCCACTTATGTTTTCACATACCTATACTAATATCATCAGGGGCAGCTATTTCCCATAGTATTTATCTTTAACTTGTATAGCAATCCCCAAGGAAATCCAAAGGTTTCTGGTTTCCCTCACAGAAGGATAAGGTTTCAGTCAAGGTAAATTGACGGACATAGTCAAATGGGTGGTAGAGAATCGGTATGAAATGACGTTCTAAGCCCTTGGCCTAACCAAACCGCACATACTAGTTAATAAAGCTCTTCTGCTCTGCTACTAATTTTTGTTGTGCTCACTGATTCATGCTATGAATCACTATTTGAGGAGATTATTACAGTTCATATATCGATTTCAGTGAGGCTGATGCTATCAACATTAAGATATGGTAAAGATACATTATCCTAAATTATTTCTTATAATGTTCAATCTTGTTTCTCATAATCTCTTTTTCTCCACTTTCATTTCTATAAGTTGTTTCATTATGTGAAGAGATGGGTTTGTTGCAATAGTGATTTGCTGGGATAATCTGAATTTATCGAAGTATATCCATTTGAATTTAAGATCCAATTTTGTGTTTTATGTTGAATGTGTAAGTGCGCATGAAGTGTTCGATAATTTGTTGGAAAGAAAGAATTTTAGTTGGATCTAATCGGGTAATTTATTGAAGTAATTCATTGCATGAACCATTAATGTGAAAACTGTGCGGAAATGGGTGGAACTTCATCTATAAATGTTCAGGTTTAATTTTGGTACCATATCTTATCTTGGTATTGTCTTTTTAGTAATTTAGTTGGACATCAGATGCAGGATTCAACGCACTACTCTTGCCAGCCGAGATGTAGAGTGTTGCTTGATTCCAGAGTCACTTTTTTTTTAATCTTGAAGGACCCTAGGGGACTCTTTGAATATATTAAAAGATGTCTAAAAGAAAAGGGACATATGGTATTGTGATGGGTGAAGGGGCAGGATATGACGTTCTTGTTAAATAGAAGAATATGGTGCTTCAGGAAAAAAAGTTCTCAAGTATATAGGTTATTCTCATGTCTACTTGACTTTGTTCTTCCTGCTCTAGCATTTTAATTATATTGAATCTTTGGCAGTAATCTCATTTGATCACGTAATCATTCTTGCTGGTCATGATGATCATTTTGCTCTGGTATTGATCTCAAAGTTTTAAATTCTTTAATGAAATCTCAATTACTGCAATTGAACGGTGACAAAACTTATTATTATTGCTACAATTTATGGAAGTTGTCTTGCCTCTGTAATTGGTCTAACTGCATGTGATGTTAGGACTTGTACTAAAGATGCATTTTTCCATGTGAAGGAAGTTCATTTAGCTATGAATGGTGCATTTTTGTGGTTACAGATTATCGGCGGGGATCGAAATGCTATTTAATTAGCATTGACTGCATGGAAATTCACGGGTTAGGAACCGGTGGATTTGGTTTGGTTTCTGTGGTTTTATCCAAGAATGCAGTAGATGAGGGTGTCAATGCTATTGCTAAGAGGATGCTTTGGTCTTTATCCTCACTCTTTTTTATTCCCCTTTGAAACATAGTTCATATTTACACAACGTCTATAACCTACACTGTTCGTTGTTTATAGTTTTTGGCTTCTAGATAGTCATTCCTACATTGAATGATTGAATTTGTGATTTCAATTTTTAAATGCATAAACTGTTTGTAAGAATTGGGTAGGTTCCATCTACGTGTTTCAATGTGTATAGAGTAGATACACTTTTTGTGAACTCGTGATAAAGACGGGATTTGGAACTGATGTTGGCCGGCTTCTAATTCAATTTGTTTAGATGAATATGATATCATATTTTATGCTTCGTCAGTGAAAGGGGCTCTAGGCCTATGGTCCGATTTGAGTTTAGATCAAAGTATGAGAGTAATGTAAAGTTGGCTGTATATGTTAAAATAAAGAGAGAAAGAGAGATGGAAAAAGTTTGAAAAGAGAGGTTCTTGTTATTGTATCACTCCCCTACATTATATGTTATGGATTTGTTAGCAAGGATAGAAGGTGAACATAGCCATACAGGTTTTCTTTTGTATTTGTTGCCTCCTACATCTTGAGTTGAGTTACATACTGAAAGTTAGAAGGTGATTAGTGTGAATTTCATATGTCGGTTAGTTCTTCTTTCTTTCCCACTGGATTTCGTTACTTTTTTCATGAGAGAACTTTTGAACTTAGATTCCTTAAAGATTGATTTTGGTCAGCCAGTTGCACCTTGTTACACTCTGACTGGAAGAAAAAAAATAAGGGTAACAAATGAAATGTCAGGAGTATAGGCATGCTTTTGCATCAGTGATTGGATTACGTGACCTGGGATCCTGCTATGCTTCCATCTGATGACTTAACAGATGCAATCTCGGGCCAAATTCAAACAAGGAACCCAACCTTCGCCAAGCTCTAAATGACTGGTTCTGATGCGACATTTTTGGAGATACAAAAAGCATGCTAATAAATCACCTGGTATTTTACCTGTTTATCCTTTTTCTTTTTCTTCTTTTGTGGTGGGCGAACAGTGACTTTTTGTAGTCTCAGGCACGTCCCCTATCATTTTGTTGTTGTAATGATGATAGAATGATAGGTGAACACTTGCAAATTGTACGCCTTTAGTATACATCTTTCCTTTTCTGATGCAATTCTATTTAAGAACTAAGAATCTGTCAGTGTAAATTTGCTTCATGCAGTAGTAAATGATCAGAAAGCTTCCGAATCCCTTTGGAAATGTTTGAATTATGTCATTACTTAAAATTAGTATGTAACAAGGAGACTTTTAGTCCCAATTGGTTGCGCCTCCACATATAGAATTTTGATTTTTAGTTGAGAGAGCAGCATGTTTTTTTGGTCTAAATGGAAATACTTGATTTCTTTTGAATGTGAGAATGTAGTAAACTAGTTAAGTGATTGGTCACACTTCAACAACGCTATGACAGCACCAACCTGAGGTTAGCTGTAATAGGATGGCTGGACTAGTTTTGAGTACTGACAGTGGATGAGATATCAACTCTGCAGATGGCGGTGCTGGGTTCCTTTCCATAGATTACTTGGATAAGTGCTCTTGTGCTGTTATTCTATCTACTGAGGTTGGTTCTTCAGAAGCAGGCAATTTTTGTTATCTGGGCAGGACTGGAAAAGGAAGTGGAACTAAAGCTATCCCAGGTGAGCAAGGAAAGTTATGCTTAAATGTTTTAATACTTGAACCTAAAAGCAGGAGGTCTCGATGGCTGATGTCTTTCTGATGCTTCAAATAAGGCATAAATTGTATCAAGGAAGTTACGCGGGGTTAACTCATACAAAGGAAGCACGTTTGTTGAAGTGATGATGTTTGGTTTTCCATCGAATGTTTGTTGGGTACCCCTTTGTGAAGGTTGTATAAATTTATTGGGGATCCCTTTTAGAATGTCGTATAATATAAATTGGAAACCCCTTCGAAAGGCTCGTATAAAATAAATTGGGTACGCTTGTGTGTTGGAAGTATAAATTAAAATGGGTAATTGACAATTACGGTCTTAAAAATTAAAATGGGTAAAGGAGTCGGTTGATACTCAGAACACCCGAAGTTACAATATACATCATTGTCGGAATCAATCAATTGAACAAAAACTAAATACTTCTCATAGGTTGTCATTAAGATGTATAGCACACCTCCGCAGTTTTCTGTATGTATCAGTGCTCAAATAATTTGATATGCCATCATTGCGGTGACTGTAAACATCAAGGAAGTCCATCTCCTTGGATTTTGACAAACAAATATCTCGCATGAGCAACGCCGTTCGTCATCTTTCACCAGTTCAGTGAGCAACGTCTTTGTATGTTCCTCCAAGCCGATAACATCATCATCCTCAACATGTAGATAGTGATTTCTCAAATGTTGTTGCATCATTTGATTAACTTCGTTGCCGCGTAAATCGTCTATCCCATATGTAACTCTACTGTCAGAAATAACTTTGAGTCTTGACCGGATAACATGGATCTTCATCCCAATGCTATAAAAATGTTTGCAATTTTTGACCATCAAGACCATTCTGATAAAACATTTTAGATTCCTCCATATTTGAGGGTTGAGTCAATTTTAAGTATAAAGGCGTCAATAACATCTTCAGCATCATAAGCGACATTTCTAATATTAGCGACCCAATTGCGAACACGCTCTGCGTCTGCATCTTTCAAGAAGCATTGCATTCTTCTTAGTTCATCACGCAACTCTTTGACTTGACTGCACACATCAAGTAAGAAAACTGTTTCACCAATAAGTGCATCACCCAATCTCTTCACGGCAAATGAAACCACAACGTCTACCATTTTCTTGACTCAGTTAAACTTATAAGGAACTCAGATAATTAAGAAAGAAGATGAACAAGTTAAGGTAACCGTAACTATGTCCATGTGAAGGCTCATAGTTCCCTTGACTTGTTGACTTCAAAACAAAATCTTGCAGGTTCACAGCAAATTAATTACCTCGTTCTTTCCAGGAAAAATGGCCTTTCCATGAAGAAGCTCTGCAAAGATGCAACCGACATACCACATATCAACAGCAGGACCATACTTGGTGGTTCCAAGAAGCAACTCAGGAGGTCTGTCAAAACCATTACGAACCTAAACGAATTAGTGGTGCGTATTGTAAAGATAAAAAGGATGGCTAGCAACCAAAAGAATTTGAAATATACAACAACTGCTGGCACCTACCACAAGGTAATAACACTATTTTTTAGATTGGCATTGTGATCATTAGAAAATGATCGAGCCAAACCAAAATCTGCAAGCTTCAGATTTCCTTCATTATCTATAAGAAGATCCTGCAAGCACGCATATAAACTGGAAAAATTCATGAACCACATTAGACTAATAACTAATGAATGTCAGCTTGATAATAACCTTTAATGTCACGATGCAGTACTTGATTGGCATGACAGTAGTGAAGTCCTGTCAAGAGCCGCTTTGCTTATAGCACTCGACAACAAAAGACGTGTTTAGCAGAAGAAGCTTACCGACTAAATGGAGTACAACACATCAAGTTATGTGCACCTAAGGTACCTTGATTTGGGGAATTGTGAATCACATACCAGGATGATCAGCAAGACCCGTCAAATCGTGGTCCGTGTATTTAAAGACCATATAGATGCTACCGTTGTATTTGTTACCATCTGCAGTTCCAGAAAAAATTTGGTCACCATTAAAAACTTCTACTCATGATTGCAGCCATGAGATACATGTACGCAAGCTACATTGAACTAATCACAGGCCTCCCTTGCTCATAACTTCCAGGACCTGCAAGACAACCCCCAAAAATTAAAACAAATACAATCCAAGACTGAGTACAATGCTCATCACGAAGAAATTGAGGGAAAAGACTCAAAGCTATAAGAAATTCTGATTACTGAATTGAGTGAACAATGTAAAATTTCAAGAAATTCATTCACATGAAATTCTAGAGAGGATGAGAAGTTCACATCTTTGCATAAATTTCCAATGGAGATTATTCTTCAAACCAAGCCTTCTTATAATATGATCAAGAAATGGAAGTGAAGTTATCTTCTAACGCGGTGAAGAAAGTATAAGAGTTTCATCCGTTGAATTCTTTTTGCCTCAAGCACATACTTAAAATCCTCAACCTAATCATATCAAAACAAACCCAAATCAATTGATACATAAACATAATAACACCCCGCTTATTTAAGATTGAATGAACAAAACAGAATGAAAGGAACTTACTTGAAAATACCTAGGGTAAACATGCTCCTGTTCCAGAGAAATCCATTAACCTATCGGGTATCAGTATTACTCTATCTATATTCCAAACCTATAGGAGAAATAACTACGGTTACCTTATTAACTATGGTTTAGGGGTAAAATTGGAAGGAAAATAACGAAACTTAAGAAATTTAAAAGGACAACCGATTTTGTCCGTCAACAATGGTTGACTGAATCTTTTTCCTTCTGTAAAGCTTGACTCAATGCTTTGGATTTCCATGAGGATTTCTCTAGAAATATCATCTCCTAGCCTTATCCAAATTCAACAACTATGAGTCAGGAGCTCGTACCTAAATGGGTCAAGCTTTTGGAGTATTTATGCTTAAAGACAGTTTTCTTTAATGCATTTGGCTGATGCAACATCCTCCAAGCTAACCTTATCTGTAAAGTTTCATTAAAAATGTCAAACCTTTTAAAGTTAAGATAACCAAAAATTTTGGGGATAACACATAATCCCATTTTCTTAGGATTAAACTCTAGTGTCACGTTCCTAGTTCCATCATAAACACATCTGGATAGAGTAATTTTTGCTAGTGAGTTTTTTTTTTTTTTTTTGCATGAAAAATACAGCCATATGATGGGAGGCAATAGAACCTAAGACGGTTTGTGTAAGAACAGTTTTTACTTGGTCTTCCATATTCCAAGTTTGTCTCTAAACTTCCCTAAAATGGGTTCAAATAAGAGAGGAACACCTAGTTATTTGTCTTGAAGTTTTATCTTCTTAATTCCCAAAATGATGACAATATCATTCTTGATTTTTTTTTTGATGGAAAAGGTTAATATATTAACTTAACCAATGTAATACAGAAGATCTACAATTTCATATTCATCAAAAATATTAGAAGTAATACTCTTTTTTCGCACTCGTTGACACAAGTGTGATGACATATGATGAAGTCTTATGATCCTTGCTTCTTTTGCAACTGAGTCCGCTGCATCATTGTAGTCCATGTTTATAAATTTAACTTGTGCTTGAGGAAGTTTATCCAACAAGTAAATTGATTCTTTAATAGTATTCTCCGCAACCCATGAAGCTTATGTATCTTGTTTGGTGATAGAATCCCGAAGGAGTTTACAGTCCGTGACTATACAGATGCTAGAAAGAATATTATCTTTTAGACACTTTAAAGCATCTAACAGTGCTTTTGCTTCATCATGTAACGCCGAGGAAGCCCAATCATAGCCAGCTGAAATTTGTAGGAAAGCTTCTTGGTCTGCCGAGTATAGAATGAAGGCATATCCCATGGATATATTTTCTTTTTTAAAGGACGCATCAATGAAAATTATCCAATCTAACATGATGTTGTTCCACACGTGATTGGTAATCTTCGTTTTTCGGATGCCTTGAGATTTGGTCTCTTCCTTGATAGCTGAAGACTGGATGAAAAATTTTATCTGCTAAATTAAATAGGAGGGATCCGGAACGGTTTTACTGAACACAACCTCGCATCTATATTTCCATATGAACTAAAGAATGATTGCAATTTGTTCACTAAATTGCGAGAAGTTTTGATCGGCGATCCAAATTCAACCCACTTGCTAATCACATCTGTGTTAACTCGCGAATTGACCGCTTCCAAGGAGCAACCAAACCAAACTGCTCTGGCAAAAGGGCATGTTCTAAAAAGATGATTTTCCGTTTCCATAGCTTGGTTATTACACATTTGACACTCTAGGGAAACCTCTGGGTTATGAGCTGCTAATCTACTCGAGGTCGGTAAAGCTTTTTGAATTAATTTCCAAATAAACAGACTGATCTGAGGTAGAGTCCGCAGCTTCCATAGTTTTTTCCAAGGGAAATCCATATCATTCTCATTATCAGAATTACGATTAATGAGAAAGTTATATATATTTTTTGCCGAAAAATTTCCTGATTGGTGGTGAGCCCATCTTATCCTGTCACAATCTTCTTTATTTGGGGTAATAGCTAGAATTTTTTCTTTTACATCTGAAGAGAAAAAATCATCTAGCTTTTCCGTGTCCCAATATCCTTCATTATTTATTAACTCTTGAACTTTTTGCGACAAATTATCATCTCTGTCCCTTGGTTTATTTAATTTGTCCGTGTTGGGAATCCAATTGTCCTCCCAAATCTTCGTATCAGCTCCATTTTTCACTTGCAGTTACCTTTAATGATATTTAGACCTTTCTGAATGCTTGTCCAAATCCATGATAGCTCATAGTTTCTTGTAAGATCGAAAGGATTTGAATTATAGAAATATTTTGCTTCTAGAAGTTTAACCCATAACTGATCTTTTTCCATCATTAATATGCTAGCTAGTTTTGTTAAAAGGGTTATATTAAAATTATGAGGATTTTTTATTCCCAATCCCCCTTGTGTTTTTGGCTTGCACATGCGTTTCCACGCCTTTATATAACCACCTTTACCTTTTGACCTATCTTTCTTCCACCAAAAATCTCTCTGGATTTTATCTAATTTATCCAAGGTTTCTTTAAGAAGAGCTAGCATCTGCATCTGATATGTCGGGTACGCTTGAAGAATGGATTGAATTAAGATTGTTCTGCCCACCTGAGATAGCAACTTTGATTTCCAACCTTGTAAGGTGTTATAATATTTTTGAAGTAACGGTTCGAAATTCTCCTTCCTGTTTTTATCAAAGAATAGAGGAGTTCCTAGATACCTGTCTTTTTTAGTCATCAGCTGGACTTTAAGGATTTTTGTTATTACTTTTCCGTGTTTGGGATGAATTTTGGGGCTAAAATATATTCCCGATTTTTGAAGATTAACCATTTGGCATGTAATTCCCCCAAATTTAGATAAGATATCCAATAAGTTTTTCGCTTCTCCCAAGTCCGCTTTGGTGAAAAGAAAACAATCATCGGCAAATAAGAGACCGGATATGGTAGGGGCATGTTTATTATTTGAAGCCCCGAGATTTTATTTTCTCTTGTTGCTTTTTCAAGGAGTCTTGAGAGGATATCCATGCAAATTAAGAAAAGATAAGGGGATTGAAAAGGTGAGGGTACCCAAATATACCTCAAGCTGAAACTTTTCATACCTATAAGTCCTTTCTCCGAAAATGATTGTCTATGGACTGAGTCGAGATAATGCAACTAATCGGTTCACACTTCGTGTGATCGTCTATGGATACAAGATCGAGACAATACAAAAACGAAGTATGTTTACTTGATAAGAGTTCTGGTCTTAACCAAACACAATAGGATTACTATCAAGTAAATTAGGAATTAACGTTTGTGTAATTTACTTTAAATTATAATAACAAACAATTATAATTGCGAAAAATAAAAGTAAATGGCACAGCAAGATTTTGTTAACGAGGAAACCGAAAATGCTGAAAAACCCCGGGACCATGTCCAGAATTGAATACTCTCAGGATTAATCCGCTACACAAAATTAAACCAACTTCGTATAGTTGAGACCAAGCAACTAAACCTATAGTTCACCTAGTTCCATCTGTATTCCCACGCCTCCAACTTATGAATAAGTCACGTACTTGGAACAATTCCTTTGGTTCGTATTCCAAACAGTAAAGGAACAACAAATCTGTTTGGTAGCAACTCTCTTCAACAAACTGATGTGAGTTCGACAAAGGCTCTTCTGTTTATCTCAATAAACTCCTTCGTCAGGTTCTTAGATTTATATTATTCTCAACTACCAAAGGTAATTGTTAAGATTTTACAATCAATACTTTTAATCACAAAGAATTGTATTGATGCCGATCTACACAACTAATCAATCCAATCTACCACAAGGATAAACCGATTATAGTTGGATCCTCTATACCGAAACAAGTATTGTGCACACCAAAGATTATGAACCCCAAATCAGAAATCTTCAATATCTTCTATGTCTTCAAATCTTCTTAGATCTTCAATAAAAGCCTGCACACAACAACTTGAATCTCTTGTAATCAATCACACACAGAACGGAGTCTGTTAATAATGGATTATCACAAGACGTCTTTAGATCTACAAACAGTCTAAAGATACCTGTTGAAACTTCGATCTAGTTTGAGTGAATCTTATATCAGAAGAGAAGATTCTCAAGCATAAACAAACTAGGTGCAATCAAAGTTCAACCACCGTTAGTAAATCAAATCAATCGAAAATACAAGATAAACCGCAATTATCTAGTTTCCCACCAACGGTACTAATAGAGCTTCTCAATCCCAAAGAATACTTTAAACTGAACGGCCGTAAGAGATTTCGCCTAATTAGGTTACTCTCCTCTCCGAATAGGCGGCTTCACCAGTAACAACACAACCGAGGAAGTTTGCTGTCATGAAGGATTAGTTTGCTAGAAATGCAAACTTCAAGTATTTATAGAAAAGGAAGTTTGGACACCAAGGAATTTCCAAAACCGAAAATATTCTCAATATATGCAATATATTCCAAATTCGGTTTCCATAATTCCTGGAAATGCTCTGTCCAAAATAATGACCGAAAATCTCTTTGGGAAATCTTCAACTAGTAAATGCACATTACTAATTCTCGTTTTTCCTAAAATAAATTTAAAAACCTTAAATAAAATATTCTTAACTTATTTATGTTTCGATTCTGGGGCTTTCTTCCTTTAGCTATTAAGGAATAACTTTGAACAATTAAAGATAAGCGTTATTGCAAATGTTCAAAGTATGTCGACATCCTTACTCTGTAAGTCCTCTTTCATACTTACAATCTTGAAACCGATTTGCCACACTTCCAAACAAGTTTAGAATTGGTTCATCTGACTTTCAAGAACACTCAATCACCAATCATGGGTTTAACGGTTCTACCAAAACAAGTTTCGGTTCTACCTCCATGTGAGTACTGTGCATAGTCACACTAGCTTTCCAAAATTCGGTTGACTAGGTAATAGGATCGTTTCCCCACATATATATGGTATCTAACTTGAATGTGTTGCACATGTCCATAGGATCGGTTCCCCTCTGCCTAAAAACGTGTTGCACATGTTCATAGGATCGGTTCCCCTTTCTGCTAAAACATGATGCACCTCATACAAGGATCGATTCCCCTTTGTGATGTGTTTCCCCTCTTACTAGGATCGGTTCCCCTTTACCCAGAGTTGGTCTTACACAAAATCACAAACTCGATCATACCATCTCAGGTGATTACTTAAGATCGGTTTCATTAATAAAAGTCATACCAATACATAAGTCAGGCCTTTGTGAATAGTTTTACCAAGAACACAAACAAGTCATGAGCGGTTATACTAATCACACATATTGGTTGTTCACAAGATATGCAATGAATAACAATGCCAATAACACCTGGCGATTTCCTTTTCGATTCACAAAACAAGTCCATGAATTTACTTCCTTAAAACACATGTAAAACATTGTTTCCTAGGATGAAATCCTCACTTCATACCTATACATAATCACAATAGGATTTAAACGATTATGTCGATGTCTTATCTACAAAGTTTAATGGTTAAGAAATAAACCTCGTATTGTATTCCTTAATACTGTGTCTATCTAGAGTGTTCATGCTTCACAGTTTTTTTTTTCCATATGCACGACTTGAAAGATACGTTAGGGAATGAAACAGTTCAAGTCAAATATCACTAACCTCGAGTGGAAGGATGATGTTGTCGTTGTAGCTTCTTACTTCTTCACTTCTTCAAGTCTTCGCAATACTTGTAATATCTCATATCCTAATACTTTCAAGCTAACCTATACGAAATTGACTCTAGTACATAATCAAGCGACTCTTTAAATGAGTTTTGATTCACTAAAATATGACAACCAAACTTGACATACCAACGCTTGGTGGGTTCAACCGAGCTATGCTCTAACAGGGATAAAGGATCACCTTGTCTTAGACCCCTTGAATTGGAAAACAAATTGGGCCTGGGGATCCGTTTAGAAGGATAACAAAGGAGGTAGTGGACATGCATTGAAAGATGAGATTAACCCAGTCATCACAGAAGCCAAATGAGGATAAAGCTTTTCTAATAAAAGGCCACTCAACTCTATCAAAAGCTTTGGAGAGATCTATCTTAAGAGCAAAAAACCCCTTCTTTTTTTTTGGAAGTTTTCATAGAATGAATCAATTCATGGGCTATGATAATGTTTTCTGTAATTTGTCTCTCTGGAAGAAAAGCCGACTGATTGGGTGAAATTATCCTATTCAATAGGGGTTTTAATCTATTGGCTAATATCTTGGAAATAAGTTTATAAATCCTATTGCTGAGGCTGATCGGTCTGAAATCCGCTGGGGTTTGAGGTGTTGATATTTTTGGGATAAAAGTAATAAAAGAATGGTTGAATTCATGTGTCATAATCCCTGTTCTAAAAAATTCTTGTATGGTATTTGTAATATCGGACCCCAAGATTTATCAATTGGCTTTAAAAAACCCCGTTGAAATCCGTCCGTGCCAGGAGCTCCCCAAGGGTTCATTTTCGAAAGAGTGGACCAAATTTCTTCTTTGGATGGAATTTGGGTTAGAGAAGAATTTTCCGAATCTGAGATACAAGGTTGGATTATTTCTGAGAGGTCGACATTGTAGTTACCCATTTGAGAAGTTCCAATTTGGGTGAAATGATTGATCAATAAATCATTGGTTTGGTCTCGGTCTGAGATCCAAAGACCAGAAGGTTCTCTAAGAGAGTGAATTGCATTGATCCTTTATTTATTAGAGGCATAAGCATGGAAATATTCGGTGTTTTGATCATATTCTTTAAAGAACTTATCCCTAGATAGTTGATGGTAATAATCATTTTTTATCTTGTACCATTTCCCCAGTTCAACTTGGAGGTTCTTGAGAGTATCAATTTTAGAAGAGAAGTTCTCGGATTTGTGAATATTTTCTATTTTGTTATCAAGAGTTTTAATATTTTATGAATATTGCCGAAAACATCGGAATTCCATTGAGCTAGGTCTGGGAGAGAGATTTTAGGTTAGAGGCTAAGTTCCTGTCATGGGATTTTGAGGAATGGAGGTTCCAAGACGCTCTCACTACTGTTGATAACGTAGGGTGCGAAAGCCAGGATCTGAGGCATCTAAATGGTTTGCTAAGTCTTTTTGTTTCCGGGTTGGAGTCAAAAAGTATAGGGGTATGGTCAGAACCAACTCTTGTTAGGTGATTTACCTTTGTGTTATGGAAATTCTGAATCCACTGGTAAGAAATTAAAGCTCTATCAATCCTTTCGCAGATATTAGCATCTCCGCTTCTGTTATTTGAGCAAGTAAATCAGTTCAAGGCGTGATACATGACATAAAAGTAACTAGTGATTGTCCTTCTATAAGTCATCGATTTTTTATAGATGACTTGCCTAATTTTTATTAAGGCTTTTTTTTTTTTGATGGAAAAAGAGAATATATTAACTAGCAAATGTAGTGCAAAAGATTTACAATTTCACTTTTTTCAAAAACATTAGACAAGATGCTAGCTTTTTGAACTTTTTGAGTTAACTGAGTCGACATTTGCTGGAGTTTTTTAATTCTTGCTTCCTTTGCGATGAAGTCTTCTGCAGAATTATACTTCTTTGCAATAAAGTTGACTCGAGCTTAAGGGAGATCCTTCAAAATCGTCTTAACTTCCTGCATTGAGTTTTCTGATGTCCAGGAGATATCCGCGCTTACCTTATTAATTGAGTCTGCCAGAGTCTTACAGTCAGTGACTATTGAGACACTAGATAAGATATTCTCCTTTAGCCAAGAAACCGCTTTTAGCAAGGATTTTGTTTCTGCATGTAGGGCTGAGACAGCCCACTCTGTTCCCGCTGAAAGGTGCATGAAGGCCTCATGGTCCATTGAGTACAAGATAAAAGCATAGCCCATCGACATATCCTCCTTTTTGAAAGAGGCATCTATGAAGATTATCCAATCCGTGTTTAGCTTTGACCATGTTTTACTCGAGCAATTAGTTTTCTGAGTAGATGAAATCTTTAAAGGAGTTGGTGGAGGGGTAGATTCCAGGAATCTATTAATTTGATCAATTAAAGTCTTCGGCTCTGGTTTGATTTTCTCAAAAACCACAGAGCATCTATATTTCCATAGGAACCATAGAATAGTAGATATTTTCCCCGTTAAAGCCGAGAACTCTTTATCCGTGATCCACCATTTAACCCACGAAGTGATACAGCATGTCGTGCAACTCCAATTTAAGTTTCCAAGGGAAAACTCTCAAATTTAGTAAAAGGACACTCTAAAAAGATGATGCTCCTCCCCTTCTCTTTCTTTTGTTCTTGATTATTGCACACTGCAAATTGTTTCAATATCCCTAGTAAAAGGACACTCTCTAAAAAGATGATGCTCCGCATCTATATTTCCATAGGAACCATAGAATAGTAGATATTTTTCTTGTTCTTGATTATTGCACATCTGGCAAATTGTTTCAATATCAGGATTGTGAGCTCCTAGTCTGGAAGAAGTTGGAAGGGCTTTTTGGATCAGTTTCCAGATAAAAAGTTTAATTCGAGGAATTACTGGGATTTTTCCGATTTTTTCCCAAGGAAAGTCTATTTGGGAGTTAGTATCAATGTCTTGCTTCGCCAAAAAATTGTAGATATTCTTGGCAGAAAATTTTCCTGAATGGTGATGTTTCCATTTAATGGTATCCTGTTCTTGGATTCTTGGAGTTGTTGCAAGTATCTTTTTTCTATTCTCCGAGTCGAAAAAATTGTCCAATTTTTCCTTGTCCCAATTGTTATTCTTCTTTTATTAATTCTTGAACCATAGATGGAATTGGAATTGGTGGATTTGAGGGTTTGAGAACCAAGTCGGTATCTGGAATCCATTTGTCTTCCCAAATTTTTACCGATTTCCCATTTTTGATTTGCCAAACGAAATTCCCTTTGATTAGGTTTAATCCTTTTTGGATGCTTGTCCAAATCCAAGACAAGTTAGACTTTTTGGACGCTTCTAAGGGATGTGAAATTGGGAAATATTTGGCTTTAAGAAGCTTGACCCATAGTTGATCATTTTCGACTATCAGTCTACTGGCTAGTTTAGTGAGTAGGGCTATATTGAATTGATGTGGGTTTTTGATCCCTAAACCCCCTTGGTGTATGGGTTTGCAAATAGCTCTAATGAAGCCTCCTTGCTTTTTTTTCTCTTCTTTTTTCCACCAGAAGTTTCTTTGGATGCGATCTAGTTGATCAAGAGTCTCTTTTGGAAGCGCAAGAACTTGCATTTGATAGGTTGGGTAGGCTTGAAGAATAGATTTTATTAAGACAGTCCGACCCGCTTGAGATAGGAGTTTAGATTTCCAACCTTGAAGAGTTGAATAATATTTTTTTAGGAGAGGTTCAAAGTTGGCTTTCCTATTCTTGTCAAAAAACAACGGGGTACCCAGGTATCTATCATTTTTTGTCATCAAGGGAACCTTTAAGATTTTTGCTATAATCTTCCCATGTTTTGGATGAATGCGAAAATTTGAAATAAACACTAGATTTTTGTAGGTTTACCATCTGGCCAGTGATTTTCCCAAAATCCGTTAGAATGTCCAGAAGGTTTTTTGCTTCTCCTAAATCCGCCTTAGTGAATAGAAAACAGTCGTCCGCAAAGAATAAATGTGAGATGTTGGAGCATTTTTGTTGATCTGGATCCCTGATATTTTCTTTTCTTGATTAGCCTTTTCAAGAAGTCTGGATAGGATTTCCATGCAAATTAGGAAAAGATATGGTGATAAAGGATCACCCTGCCTTAGACCTCTCGAGGTGTTGAAAGTGGGTCCCGGAGAACCATTTAGGAGGATCGAGAAAGAGGTTGTTGATAAACATTGCATAATGAGATTTGTCCAGTTTTCGGAAAAACCAAAGGCTGTGAAGACCTTTTCAACAAAGGTCCATTCTACCCTATTGAAGGCTTTTGACAGGTCTAGTTTTAATGCTAGAAATCCCTTTTTTTTTTTGGAAATGTTCATAGAGTGAATAAGTTCATGGGCAATAATGATATTGTCTGTGATTTGTCTTCCAGGAAGGAAGGCTGATTGATTTGGGGAGATTAACTTATTAAGTATGGGTTTTAATCTATTAGCTATGATTTTGGAAATTATTTTGTAAATGGTGTTACTCAAGCTAATGGGTCTGAAATCTCCCGGGGTTTGAGGTGTGGAAATTTTTGGGATGAGGGTTATGTAGGAATGGTTGAAATCTTTGTTGAGGACATCTGATTTAAAGAAATCTTGTACTGATTGAGTGATATCTTTTCCGAGGGTGTCCCAATTTGCTTTAAAAAAACCTGGTTGAAAGCCATCTGGACCTGGGGCTCCCCACTGGTTCATATTAGAGAGAGTGAGCCAAATTTCTTCTTTTGTGGGGATTTCTGTCAAAGAATAGTTTTCCTCTTGGGTGATGCAAGGTTTTATTATGCTGGAAAGCTCGAAATCGGAATTGTTTATCTGGGATGTTCCAATTTGTTGAAAATGACTAACCAGAAGTGAGTTGATTTGATCTCTATCTAAAAAATTGAATCTAGACTTTTCGTGGAGCTCTGCGAATCGGACGACCGCCGAATCGACTCAATCCTCCCCGATCCACCCAATTTTGAGATCCAATCCGTCTGCATGTTGAAATTTCAGGATTAATTTCTCTCAATCGCTCAATATTCTTTTGATTTGATTTTTATTTCATTTCTCTGAATTCTCTTAATACCCTAACTCTAAAAACAAAAAATGTAAAACCCTTCCATGTCCGGCTAAAGTTCTTTGGTTTACCGGCCATGTACTCCCTTTAGGGGCCATTGATTCTGTTATAGTATATGTGTTGTAAATGGCGAGGTGTTTCTTCAACCTGTTGTTGCTCGTTGGATATCTGCAGTTCATCAATTCAGGGGTTTCCATCAATTACTCTAACACATCTGTTCGATTTTGGGGGTCTTTGCCAATCTCTTTTATGAAATTTCAGGGATTCCTATCACTCCTCAAGGTTTGATCTTTCTAATTACACTTGGACTTCTATAGTCTTAGGGGTTTCTTTTGCTGTTTAATCTAAATTTCTTCTTTGCGACAATCCGTCTTATGGGCTACAATATTATCAACTGTTTGACTTATGTTCCATGATATTTTTTTAGCACCCAATGAATCATGCGCTCTCAATCGCTCAATATTCTTTTGATTTGATTTTTATTTCATTTCTCTGAATTCTCTTAATACCCTAACTCTAAAAACAAAAAATGTAAAACCCTTCCATGTCCGGCTAAAGTTCTTTGGTTTACCGGCCATGTACTCCCTTTAGGGGCCATTGATTCTGTTATAGTATCTGTGTTGTAAATGGCGAGGTGTTTCTTCAACCTGTTGTTGCTCGTTGGATATCTGCAGTTCATCAATTCAGGGGTTTCCATCAATTACTCTAACACATCTGTTCGATTTTGGGGGTCTTTGCCAATCTCTTTTATGAAATTTCAGGGATTCCTATCACTCCTCAAGGTTTGATCTTTCTAATTACACTTGGACTTCTATAGTCTTAGGGGTTTCTTTTGCTGTTTAATCTAAATTTCTTCTTTGCGACAATCCGTCTTATGGGCTACAATATTATCAACTGTTTGACTTATGTTCCATGAGATTTTTTTAGCACCCAATGAATCATGCGCTTAAGTTCCTTTGTATTAGTCTTAATCTTCCATTTCATCTCCTGAATTTTTTCTCCCTTTCTAGATCCTATAGAGTTAAGAGTTTGTTTCCTAATTCCATAGAAATAGGAACCACTTCTGCTGGCTTTTAAGTTTTTGTGTCGACTTTATGAAATATCTTCATTGTGATTTAACTATTTTGGTGCCGTGTCAGATTCATTAAAGTCTGGTTTTTCAGTTTTCTTATTGTGGAATAGTTAATTCAAGTGGTTTGTAGTATTTCTGTCGACGCCGCCCTAGTTTTTTCTCCTCTTGGTTTGTAACTATTTTGGTGTTTTTGTCGGACCTCTCTAGTCTGGTGTTATGTGTGGTTTTGGTGAAATAGTTTACAACCATTTTCTTCTTTCTTTTCATAGCCAGTAATTCATATTAATATCCATCAGTTTTTTTTCTCTTTACATTCTCTTAGTTTTTTCATGGTTTCCACTTCCTTTATTTAGTGTTCTTCGTAGTACATATTAAGAATCTCTCTGGTTTTTGGTCCATACAGTTGATACCTTATTCTTCTCAACTACTTTTAAGACGATGTTTTCTTAGCAAGCCGTTACATGAAGCAGCATTTGATTTTTTCCTCTTATAACTTTGATAAGGTCTCCCCTTCAACTTTTGAATATCGTTGTTTATCCCTGAATAAGCGCTTGATTGGTATCTTTCCCTCCTTTAGTACCCAGCAGCTATTTTCTTTGGTACCCCCTTTGACCAGCAACATATGGTTCTCCTCGTCATTTCTCCTACCAGATACTATACAGAATTAATAGTTTGCGTATTGTGGATACAGGGTCGGTAAGCTGTTTCTTTTATATAGTTCAACTTTCGGCTTTTCTTTTGTTGGTTTGGTTTCTTGATTAGAGCGTACCTTTCGTATTTTAGTTTTTGCACTGTTGTTTAGTTTATCTAATCTTCTACCATTTTCATTATTATTAATCTAATCTCCGTATCTTAAAAGTTTATATGTCCTCCCTTTATATCTTGAGGAATTTTTCAGTGGTGTCGTTCATTTTGGTTGCTTTGTTTCCTTCGGTTGTCTAAATTAGTTTCCTTTTATTTTGGAGGGGTTTAATTCATAAGTTTAGTACTCATTATCTGGCCACCTATAGTATTTCATCCTTATTCCTTTCCTGGCCAAAGTTTTCCCTTCTTTCACGATAAAATTTCTTTCTTGGAATGTCCAATGTCCAATGAATAAGGACACCTATCACTAGCGATCATCTTAATCATCTTTTTCATTTTTACAAACCGGATATTATTTTCTTATCCTAGACAAAAGCCCCATTCGAAAAAATGGATTTTCTTTAAAAAAAATCAAATTTTCATGATTTGTTCATAGTCCCATCGGTGGGTATACCTAAGGGGTTAGCAATAGCCTGGCACAATAATGTAGAGCTAAAATTATTATCGGCGCATTTAAACGTTTGCCATTTTGAAACAACAATTGGTGAAAAAGATATAGAAATTACATGTGTTTATGGTGCAGTTGAAGAAGATGAAAAGATAGCCCAATGGTCTCATATTTTGGAATTATCGAAGCAAGTTAAAAAGCCATGCGTACTAATTGGTGACCTGAATATAATCCTCGACCCGGGAGAAAAACAAGGAGGCAATAGTACAAGCTCAAGAAGCAAAACATTCGTAACTCAGACAATAGACTCTCTGGGATTACAAGATTCGGGCTATGAAGGCGCTCCATTTACATGGTCAAACAATAGAAGTGGAGAGGCTAATATATGCGAGAGAATTGACAGAGCTTTAATATCATATCAATGGATTCAGATCTTCCATAACACTAAGGTAAGTCACCTAACAAGAGTTGGCTCTGACCATACTCCTATATTTTTCGACTCAACCCGGAAACAAAAAGACTAAATAAGCCCTTTAGATGCCTTAGGTCTTGGCTCTCTTACCCCACGCTATCAACTATTGTGGAGGCGTCTTGGAACCTTCATTCTAATTCTTCATCTAAAAACCTCTGTTCAAACCTGAAATCCCTTTCCTCGGATCTAGCTCAATGGAATTCAGACGTCTTCGGGAATATTCATGAAAATATCAAAAATCTTAATTTCAAAATAGATAACATTCATAAATCCGGAAACATATCGTCCAAAATAGATATTCTCAAAAGCCTTCAAGCTGAACTGGGCAAATGGTACGAAATTAAAAATGATTATTATCACCAACTTTCAAGGGATAAATTCTTTAGAGAATATGATCAAAATACAAAATACTTCCATGCTTCTGCCTCAAATAGGATGAAAATCAATGATATACATTCTCTTAGAGAACCATATGGTCTCTGGCTCTCGGATCGAGATCAAATCAATTCCCTATTAATCAACCATTTCACCCAAATAGGAACTTCGCAAATAAACAACTACAATGTGGACCTCTCAGAAATCATCCAACCTTGCATCTCAGACTCGAAAAACATAGCTTTAACCCAAATTCCACCAAAAGAAGAAATTTGGTCAAACTCTTTCTAACATGAATCCTTGGGGCGCTCCAGGCCCGAACGGTTTCCAGCTGGGTTTTTTCAAAGCTAATTTGGATATACTAGATCCTGATATAATAAAGGATGCACAAGATTTCTTTAGAACAGGGATTATGGAAAAATATTTTAACCACTCGTTCATTACTCTCATACCAAAGTATCAACTCCACAAACTCCGGCATATTTTAGACCTATCAGCCTTGGCAATACAATTTATAAACTCATATCAAAAATCCTAGCCAACTGAATAAAACCCATTTTAAATAGGTTGATATCTCCAAATCAATCAGCTTTTTTATCTGGGAGGCACATTACGGATAATATTATCATAGCTCATGAACTGCTTCACTCGATGAAAACCTCCAAAAAGAAAAAGGGTTTCCTAGCTCTCAAGAATGATCTATCCAGAGCTTTTGATAGAGTTGAGTGGTCTTTTATTAAAAAAGCTTTATCTTCGTTTGGGTTTAGCGATGACTAGGTAAACCTCATTTCTCAATGCATTTACACCACTTCTTTTTCCATCCTGAAATGGATTTACAGGCCCAAAATTATCCAACTCCAGGGGATTAAGACAGGGTGACCTTCTATCTCCATATTTATTTTTAATCTGCATGGAGATTCTCTCAAGACTCCTCGAAAAGACTACAAAAGACAATAAGATATCAGGGATCAAAATAAATAACCATGCCCCTACTATCTCCCACCTTTTTATTGCCGATGATTGTTTCCTATTCACCAAAGCGGACCTTGGGGAAGAAAAAATTTATTGGATATATTATCTAAGTTTGGGGAAATAACGGGGCAAATGGTAAACCTACAGAAATCAAGTATCTATTTCAGCCCTAAAATCCATCCCAAACATGGAAAAATAATATCAAAAATTCTTAAAGCTCCGCCGATGACTAAAAAGGACAGATACCTTGGAACTCCTATCTTTTTTGATAGAAATAGAGAAGAGAATTTCGAACCGCTTCTCCAAAGATATTATAATACTTTACAAGGTTGGAAATCAAAGCTATTATCTCAAGCGGGCAGGATTGCTATTTCAATCAATACTCCAAGCTTACCCGACATATCAGATGCAAATGTTAGCTCTTCCTAAAGAGACGCTAGATAAATTAGACAAAATTCAAATGGATTTTTGGTGGAAAAAATATAAGTCAAAGGAAAAGGTGGTTATATAAAGGCGTGGTCAGGCATGTGTAAACCAAAATCTCAGGGGGTTTGGGAATAAAAAATCTCCATAATTTCAATATAGCTCTTCTAACGAAGCTAGCAAGCAGAGTAATAACAGAAAAACATCAACTATGGGTGAAACTGCTAGAAGCAAAATATTACCAAGGTTCAAACCCTTTTGAACCAACGAGAAACTATGAGCTCTCTTGGATTTGGACAAGCATTCAAAAAGGTCTCAATATTATAAGAGGAAATTTTGTCTAGCAAGTGAAAAATGGAGCTAATACGAAGATTTGGGAAGACAATTTGATACCTAATACATACAGAATAAATAAACCAAGCGACAAAGTAGACTTATTACCGCAAAAAGTTCAAGAGCTATTAAGTACTGAAGGGTCATGGGACACTGGAAAACTAGATGAATTTTTCTCGCCAGAAATAAAGGAAAAAATTCTATCTATTACTCCGAATAAGGACAAGAAAGACAGATTCAGATGGATATATCATATATCTGGGAATTTCACGGCTAAAAACATCTATAACTACCTTATCAGTCAAAATTTAGATAATGAAGAGATTATTGATTTTCCTTGGAATAAATTATGGAAGATGCAAGCAATCCCGCGGATTAGACTATTTATTTGGAAACTCTTTCAAAAAGCACTTCCAACCACTAGCAAATTGGCAGCTCACAACTCTGAAATCTCATATGAGTGCCCTTTATGTAATAATGAAGCGACAGAAACAGAAGATCAACTATTCAGAAAGTGTCACTTTGCTAGATCGATTTGGTTTGGTTACTCCATGGATGTCGTTAATTCGCAAATTAAAGCAGACTGCATTAGCAAGTGGGTGGAAAGTTGGCTAAGGGATCCAAGATTTGCGAAATATTGCGTGAAGATTGCAACAATCCTATGGTTTGTTTGGAAATATAGATGTGAAGTGGTGTTTAGGAAAACCATTCCAGATCCAACTTCTCTGATTCAACAAATCAAGAATTTCATCCAATCACCACCAGACAATACCCAAAAAAAAAAAGATATTCAGCAAAAGAGTTCGTCTAAACATTATTGGAATAACTTAAACGCGGATTGGATAATATTCACAGATGTGTCTTTCAACAAAGAGAACTTATCCATGGGATATGCTTTCATCCTGTATTCGTCCGACCAAGAAACTTTTATGCATTTATCCGTAGGTTCAGATTGGGCTTCTTCGGCTTTGCATGCAGAAGCAAAAGCTCTTCTAAAAGCGTTATTTTGGCTAAAAGACAATCTTCTCTCTAGTGTTTTTATTGTTACAGATTGTAAAGTACTAGCGGATTCCATCAACAAAAAAGGATCTGATATTTCTTGGACAACAGAGAATACCATTGAAGAAATTATGTCTTATTTAGGAAAACTACCACCAGTTAAGGTAAGATTTATAAACAAGGTTCACAATGCAGCTGCAGACTCAGTAGCTAAAGAAGCAAGGATCAGAAGACTACAACACATGTCAAAGCATTTGCAACAGCAAGTGCAAAAAGAAAGCATTATATCTAATGTTTTTGATAAAAATGAAATTGTAGACCTTCTGTATTATATTGCTTAATTAATCTAGTCATTTTTCTATCAAAAAAAAAATGTATCAAGCATTTGCTTTTTCAACCGATAACAAGCTTTTGAAAAAATCCATACACAAAATAAAAAAATAGGGACTTAAGGGGTCTCCTTGCCTGAGACCCGTTGCAGGGTAGAAAATATCACTAGGGAACCATTGAACATAATAGAGGTATGTACCGTCGAGATACATTGTTCCACAAGCCTGCCAAAATACTTCTGAAAGTCAAGTTTTTTCTGAGAGTAAATTACAAAAGTCCCTCTGACTCTATTGAAAGCCTTAGACATATTCAATTTTATTTTCATTAAACATTGCTTGGATTAATATACTTTCATACTGTCAACTAATTCATGGGTATAGTAATTTGACTGCAAAAAAAAAACGGCTTGGTTGGGAGAAATTATCATATCAAATATATGCTTAAGTCTATTGGCGATAAATTTGGAAATAAATACAAACTGGTAGGCCTGATTAAGAGGCATTTTTAGGATAAGAAAACTTTAGGAATAAGAAAAATAAAGTTGTGATTACACAGTTAAAGTAAATGTTTAGAATGAAAAATTGTTTGAGCCATACGAACAATATCCTTACCCACCACCTCCCATATTTTCTGATAAAAGTCTGGTGGGAAACCATCTGGACTCGAGAAGGTCCGAGATTTTATTTTGATTTCTTTTACGGTTGGGATAGCTAAAATATTATTGTATCAACATCTCATGTACAAGCCTGAATATATCCCATGAAATCAGTGGGAATGTGTGGCCTAGAAAATCTACCTATACAAGAAAAATGATTTTTGATATCACTAGCGATATCAAGTCTGTCTATCAGCCTGAATTCTAGATTATTATATTGTAGAGTCTTTATGCGTGTCTTCTTTCTCCTGTAGTTACCTCATGGAAATATTTAGCATCCATATCATCAAGAACACGATTTTCATCTTTCTCTCTTTAACTCCAGTAATCAAGTTCCACATCATACCTGTATTTCAGTTTAATGGTGAGTTCAACAAACTTATTAGTATCGACAACATAAGAGGATGACTATTCACGTAATCACCTTAGTGTCCCTAAATATGAAATCACCATAAGCATAAGCATCAACATAAATATAAATATATATATATATATATATATATATATATGATAATTTATAACACGAACGGATAAAACACAATATCCCGGGGTGATTATTTACGTAATTACCTAAGTGTCCCTAAATATGAAATCAGCATAAGCATCAACATAAAAAAAAATGATAACCTATAACACGATCGGATAAAAGACAATATCCTTGAAAACATTTGAAAGTTCGATTAGTCGGTTTTTATTTTAATCGATAAACAAAAGCATTTGAATCAAATATCAAAAGTACAATAAAATCAAAATAAATAATTTATCTGGGCGATTGATACTGTGGGCTCCCTGCATACCAATGTAGATGTGATATTTTTACTTTTTCTTCAATAATTTTTTTATTTAAACTTCTATATATGTTTAATATTGTACTAAAACAGTTAACAAAAATTCACTGAGATTGGTGAAAAATCTGCATAGAATAGTGTTGATGGTGGATTTTCATTTAGGGCTGAAATTGTAAAAGCCAAATTATGCGCTAACATCTTGCAAAAGATAAAGCCATTAATAAGTGATGAATACTTCTTTACTTTACTAATTCACCTAGAATAGAGCATGCGGCAACAATCCCAGTATTATGTGAATTAAATACACAAAATTCATCCAGGTTGGAGCATGTAGCAACAATCCCATATACCTTGTGAATTTACATCATTATTAATCAATGCATGACCCGCCTAGTATTTCCTGTACTCATTACCGATGCGGCATGACGACTGAGTGTTGTTCTCAGCAGAGCAACACGAATCTCCAAGCATTAATAATAAAACATGTACGAAATACCCATATAGGCTACAACTCTCGGTGTGTTATACTAGCCCGATTGAGCATGTTTGAACCTGAACTGACCATATCAGTCTCAGAAACGATCATGACCATCCAACTTCACCGGCATGATTGGATGGCCCGGATCGAATCCATAACCGTTAAGCAGGTATTGGAGTATTCACCACCGACTCAATGCGGGCCCCGCATGGTCGGCCTCCCCAAGAGGGAAGCAACGCTTACCAGTTTGTCCAGCCAAAACAACATGGACGTGAAGACCTAAACTAGGGTTACGGCGCATTACATGTGTCGCAAATCAGTCTCAACCATCCATCTTCGCAGGCATAGATGGAGGGTGTAGATGTAGATTCAAATGACCCGGAACATGTTAACACAAACACCGTGGGCCCGCCTACATACATGAACAATCGGTCAGGACCAACCATGTTTGGTTATCCCAATTCGTGCGTGCAAAACAATGCATGAAGCACGGCCGGCAAAAACCCTAATTAGGGTTTGTATCGATCACGAGCGTTCGTTTTCTCCTGATCGAATGAGGGTCTTAGGAGACAATTGAGCAGGTCCAGTGAGCATAAGCATGATCACCGTGGAACTATCTATCTCCTCACCCGACCGACCAAGGCATACCATGCCTGGTTTCTCCAAAACGCACGCCCAAACTAGTGTGGTCGCGCTTCCCAAATCACAAACTGATCTCGACCACTCAACTTCTCCAGACAAATTGAGCGGCTTAGATCACATTTCTATGAGGCAATGAAATACAGGCGTGAACACCAGCTTACCACCCACACACCGAATCAATCGGACGGAACCGACCAGGCTTGGTCGTCTTGAAGCGCGCGCCCGAAGTGGGCATGATGCGCGGCTTTTGCGGCACCAGATTTTTGTTGCAAATCGATCCCAACTGCTCCTATTTTCCGGTCAAATTGAGTGGCCTAGATCGCACCTTCATGGGACAGTGAGGTACGGACGTGTACACCGGCATGCCCGGTCGGTCCTTTCCAAAACACCTCCCATGCTTGGTTTCGACCAAGCTGAAGAGTGATGCCTGCACACCTCTTCAAAAGCCCTAAAACTTCATCAACGGTCGCAGATGAGTGTCATAGATCATCTCGTCCGTCCAACTCTACCAGCTTGGTCAAGCAGCCCTGGTTAGGAATTAAGAGACCAGCAAGGCATCACCACAATCACCGTCCACTACTCTGTCACATGAGATGATTGGCCAAGTCAGGGCTTACCTGTATAGCCTCCAAACGATCACTCGAAGATGGCTGAAAATGATCCTGTTTTAAGACGCTTAAATTCGTGACTTACTCCGGTAAGCCTTAAAAAACAGTGATGCTTCATACATGCTGAGTATACTCGATGCAGTACCTGCGTAGAATACACACGATACTTCACAAGTATCGACTTCCTAAATAATTTAGTTATTTAGTCTAGCATTACATGCTACTTTCCGTGGGTCCCACGATCCACACACTCGAGACATCAATCATGTCACAAAGGCGGGGATACATACGGGGTATTGGTCTCGGCGGTTTACGGTGTGCGGCGTGCAACGCGCCATCACAAGAACATGTCGGGAAGTCATGGACGGTTAGAGATACGGAGAAGTGGGCAAGACTGGTCGTGTAACACCAACACACAACTCCACTACTCCATCACTCCACTTCCTCCACTTCCCACGAGAGACGTGAATAAGGCTCAAATGACTTGTATAAATAGGTTCTCCTCCCTATTTCCAAAAACAACAGAACAAGTCAAGACAAGACATAAACCAAGTGTTAATACAAAACGTATTCAAACACTCATAACCTGCTTGCATCAATCGTAAGTCTGCTCACCTTTCTGTTATAAGTCATAAACAAGCCTACACCTTCACAATCTCAACACCTTCTTCGCTTCCCTCCCTAAGATCAACCCCATCTCCTTCACTTTGTGACCGAAGCAAGTATGGAACGGCCATTTCTTGGTTTAGGCCAGATTTGTACATATTGATTTCTCGAATCACAAGCACTCACCGCGCAGTGCATTTGTTTAGGGTTTAGATTCATTCCTCATCCACACACCCCAAATTACCAAATCCGGCAGGAATAGTTTTCATCCATAAACAATTGGCGACCACAGCGGGAGGTTGATCTCTCGGTTACAAAAAATTGAATTCTTAAGTTTTCAGTTTTCATCTCGCGATGTACCCTCACCCAGAGACCACAGGTAGTTCAGATATCATGAGAAGTGTAGCTAGAATGCTGGAGGATGTCTTGGCAAATCAAGCCGGTATCGCTAGAAGACAGAGCGAAACATTCCGACTTTTGAATGATATAACATCACAATTACAAGAATGGTCGACAGGCATCTACTCAGACAGTGCAAGAAACGCTGGATCCTTAGTCAGGAGTCACACCTTTACCAGTGGAGATGCAGAAAGAGCGCGTAATCACAGGGGACTCAAGATAGATGAACAACATGGTCCAGCCGACAACGAAGACTCGAGGCAACTTCACAGAAGAAAAGACTTGTCCGGGGTACCACAACGTCTGCCGGATAAAGAAAGGGAGCCTGCAGCTTATGGGTCCCTGCTAGAAGATTTATATCTCAAGACCCTTTTCAAAGACCAGAAGACTGTTCAATCCGCATCGACCTTTCAACCAAGTGAAGAAATGCTTGAGGAAGGAGAGATCAATCAAGGAACACGTGAGTATAGAGGATGGGAGCGTTCAATTCGATCACTCAGCAGTGATATTACGACACCTTCCACACCCTGTCACCAGGGCAAACGATCCGCGGATATGATGGCACTCACAAGTCTTCCAACTTCATCTCTGAAACGTGTTCCACATCAAAACCATATAGAGACACCACAACGCCCACGAACGCAGGAAGAGCTAGACTCGAAGTACCTACACTTTCTGTTCCCAATGGAAAAGATTTTGGAGTTGCTGGAGGCGTGGGTACGAAACAGAGAGGTGGAGCTACCTCCTGTATGGCGTCCACCAACTGGTCAAGAAGTAATGGACCCGAGGTATTGTCATTTCCACCGGTTCCTTCACCACCCTACCAATGAATGCAACGCTTTGAAACGCATTGTTCGGAAGAAGCTTAATTCAGAAGAATAGCTTTCCCTATCTGGGAGATTAATGCGGACGATTTCCTTAGAGAGGCTACTTCGGTTTGGTACAAGTAAGGCTTCAAAAGCAAGTAAGTTCCACTCAACAATTTTACAAGAAAGATAGTTTTAGAATTCACTGGGGACTTGGCATCCCGCACATAGAGAAAGAGGCTCAATGATCAAATGCCATGTTTGTTTCCATTCATACTTCCCTTTTATGCGACATTTGCAATTCCATATGACATGTGCAATCATTCATGACCAAGATGCAAATTCCATTTAAAATAACCTCTTTCAGAAAAGTTATTCACAAAACTATTAAAATAAACCAATTCAATTACCTATTAATTCAAAACCGGAAGTCAAATTATGAAAGGAAATCCTCACTATCACTCAAAAAGAAAAACATCTAAAAGAAGAGACGAGTATATGACACGAATCCTTCAAGGAAAGTCCTTCAAAGAAAGAAACTCGTCCTTCTGGGCAAGAGCGACTTTCATCCTTTGAAGTACAGCCTTCTTCAGCTTCAACTCCTTAGACAACTTTTCAACCTCTTCTTCCTGGCGAGTAACATAATCTGCAGAAGGGACTTCATCTTGTAATTTTTGGAGCTCCTAAATCTCGGAGAACCCTTTGAAGAACCAAAGAGCATTGAAGTCGTACTGCACACACACACATCTTGATGGCACTTCCAGTCTTCAATCATCTCTTCAGAAACTGTTCGACCAGTCGTGACGCTCATCCCTTGGATAGAAAATAAAGCTTCCTGAACACGGTTGACCAATGCAAGACGACTTTTGAGCTTCCTAGTGGTAGAAATGTGTCCGTGCTTCTCCCATATCGCCGTGTACAACCTTTCGAACTGAGCTGGCACACTGAATCCTCCAACCAACACATGACCTGGATAAGGGACAATGAAAGGAGGATCGAACAAAGCTCCAGGATGCGCTACCAATACTTCACCAGTCACAGGAGCCTTGTTAGTTGCAGGAGGTCTTTCAGAAAAAGTCACCACGATAGCTTTATTGATTGGAACCTGCTCAGAACGTTCTTCAAGGGGAGCCACCTCAACAATAGCGGATGTTGCCTCCCTTATATTCCTCCCGACATCTACTTCGCTCTGGGTGTTAATTTACATCACGTCCCCATCAACAAATTCACTTAGGGAGGCACCTTGTCCAACCGAGCTTGCATCATCTCTGTCATGGTCTGGAAAAGGAGCGGTTTCGCCAGACTTCTCAGCATAAAGATCAGTGTTACCAGACTTCTGAGGATCAGTACCGCCAGACTTCTCAATATGAAGGCCAACGTTACCAGACTTCTCGCTCTGAATGCGCGCCAACCTTGTGAAGACATTCTCTTTCGGAATTCCCTAATTTCAAGCAAGGATCACTCTTAGAAGAATTTACTCTAGAGAAATGAAGGATCAACAGAAAGAGATCTAAATACCTGCATATTGGAGGAATTGAGGATCACCGAACCACATGCATGCCTCTTAGATCTCTCTCCTGGTTGGGGACTGCAATCCTCAACTCTGGTCCGTTTGGCTGGAAGTGGCTTCAACCGGAAATGCTTCTTCAGGACGTCAGAAGATGGCTCACCACGGGAATCTGTCACAACATCCTCCGAGAATTCTTGGAAAGCCAACAGTTGCTTCCCCAAAAATTCCTTATACTTGTCGAGACAGTCCTCACTTCTCCTTCATCGTTGGTTGCCCTTGTACATTTCTTCATTTTTCTTTTTCTCAATTCATGTTAATCAAATTCCTTCCAATTCAATCTCTGCCTGTCTTTACCACCGAGTTTCTCCCAATATGCCGAAAGGAAGACTCTGCGATGCCAAGAACACGTCGGCATCAAAGATACCCGGGAGGAGTTCTTTCGATGAGCCTCCGACGGACGGATAAATGGAACACCCGGTCAAATCCCATTTGGCGAGCAGCCCCTGTCAATGTTGTACGGAGTCACAAAGAAGAGCTTCGTTGAATAAAGACGGGATATATCCCGGAATGCACTTGTGCGAGATAAATAAGTTCTCCAAATTTCATAGTGTTGGCATCGATGACGCAACGCAACATCAGACCGTCGAAGCAATAGCAAAAGTCTTGGCTGAGCAATGGAAGAGTGGATCAGCCCCCATGGATGGAAATTTACGTAAGACACATTATCAAAGATATCCACGAGTTTCGCACCGGTTCTGGGACGCCTCCTCTGCCAACGAAGTATTCTCGAGCCACCATACAAATTGCCGAGCGAAGTTGCAGGAACAGGAGCATAACTTTTGAAATGTTCCCACAAGAATTCCTGAAGAAAAGCGAAATAGACATACGACTCCACCTTCTTGTACCCGTTGGAAACATGCATATCCATTGCTAAGGCGTCCAGATGAGAATACAATGATCCAAGGAACAAGGCACTTAAGGGAAGAACTTCGCCTTTTGCTAGCTTTATAGCAATCTTAACCAGAACACCCCTTATGGTTTTCTTTCCAGAACCGTCGTCATATATATCTCTCGGATAGCCACAAAGAGGGGAATGCAATCACGCTGAGCTCGTTTTCCAACTCCTGATCCGGCTCTGGGTCTACAGGAGACCACTCCGATACCCACCATGTGTAAAAGCATCTTGTATCTTTTTTCTCCTCCTTTTCCAGATCGTCGAATTCTGCCACCTTTTGGAGTATAGTGTCATAATCACGTTGTTCCGTGTAAGAAAGTTCATAATAAAGATTCCCAGCGACAGGCAGGTTCAACAATGCAGCTACGCTTTCCAGAGTAATAGTCATCTCTCCCCATCTAGATATAGTTGTATGAGTAGAAGGGCGCCACCGATAAATGAAAGTAATCAAGCCTGCAGCATCTTTCTTAATTTCAAGAGTAGCAGATGCCATGACTGCATTGAGGATTTGCGCTTTGGTCAAATTGGCTTTAACTTCCTTATTATTCAACATGCGTCTCATCCATCCTTCATAAGAAGCCAGCGGAGTATGACAAGTCTTGAAGTCGATAGGAGGAGGCGGATATTCATTTCTTCGAAGACAGAACCTCATCACAAGTGCCGAAGAAGAAGATGGATCAGCTTCCATATTTTCTGAATCGGAAAGCAAGACTATCATGTGAGAGGGATGTTTCCTAATGTTTAGAAAAGACAAGGTGAACAACTCATCAGCAATGTTCGGCATATCTTTGAAGATGTCAACACTTCCCGACTTGGCACTTTTGACATTATCTCCAGAAGACATATCAACAGGAGTTCTTTTCTTCATTCTACAATAAAGACAGGAGTCAATACCTGTATAAAAACACACGATACGTGTGCGAACCGCATTCACGTTGGAATGCACAAGCCTGGGATTGGGTCCAAACACCGGCTCAAGTTTCAAGTCCGGTATTGGTTTCAAGTCCGGTATCGGTTTCAAGTACCGGTATTGGTTTCAAGTACCGGTATTGGTTTCAAGTCTGGTATTACTCAAGTTTCAAGTCCGGTATTGGTTTCAAGTCTGGTATTACTCAAATTTCAAGTCCGGTGTTGGTTCAGGGCACAAGGCTAGTATAAGGTCGACTTTCAGTCAAGCATATGTGGGTGGGACCCACGTTCGGATCAAACGCACATGGTGGGACCGCATTCATATGCATGTATTATAACACGGTTTTTCTTATGAGAATTGTGTTTACGAAATTCAAGCCAAATTTCTCTCCAAGCTACAACTCAAGAAGCTAGGTTTTGCATGCAATGATGGAAGAATAAGCAAAAACGGCATATTCATGGGCTCGCGGTACTAAACAATTCTAGCAAAAATGGGTGGTTTTACTATCAATCTTGATGGGAAAGCTGAGCATGATGTATCTATCAAAAGATTTTTACCTAAGAAATTAGGGTTTTTCCTAAAAAAAAAAAAAAAAAAAAAAAAAAAAAACGAAACTTACCTTGGACGGACGGACGGCGGCGGACGTCTGGCAACAGCAACTCCGACAACGGCGGTCGGCGGCGGCAGTGGAGATCACGCACGGGAGCTGGCCGAACACAAAAAAAAAAAAAAAAAAAAAAATCTCGTGAGAAAAAGGAAAAGGGTCGCTCCCTTTTATAGACAAAATTTGGAAGAATCCTAGTAGAACAAGGATTCCTCTTTTGATTCAAATACCCAAAGAAGGGAACCGGTCCCACCAAAGGATTCCATAGAAGCACAACGGCATGGACAACTAGCGGTCGGTCAATACTCTTCCGGGTAAACTTCCTTTATCCTGTCTTTCTCACATATATTTGTCACCATCTCATGCCTACCCCACAATAATAAAACCATTATGTGCTAGGCAGGGGACTTAATGTTGATGGTGGATTTTCATTTAGGGCTGAAATTGTAAAAGCCAAAATTATGCGCTAACATCTTGCAAAAGATAAACCCATTAATAAGTGATGAATACTTCTTCACTTTACTAATTCACCTAGAATAGAGCATGTGGCAACAATCCCAGTATTCTGTGAATTAAATACACAAAGCTCATCCAGGTTGGAGCATGTAGCAACAATCCCATATACCCTGTGAATTTACAGCATTATTAATTAATGCATGACCAGCCTAGTATTTCCTGTACTCATTACCGATGCGGCATGACGACTGAGTGTTGTTCTCAACAGAGCAACACGAATCTCCAAGCATTAATAATAAAACATGTACGAAATACCCATACAGGCTACAACTCTCGGTGTGTTATACTAACCCGATTGAGCATGTTTGAACCTGAACTGACCATATCAGTCTCAGAAACGATCATGACCATCCAACTTCACCGGCATGATTGGATGGCCTAGATCGAATCCATAACCCTTAAGCAGGTATTGGAGTATTCACCACCGACTCAATGCGGGCCCCGCATGGTCGGCCTCCCCAAGAGGGAAGCAACGCTTACCAGTTTGTCCAGCCAAAACAACATGGACGTGAAGACCTAAACTAGGGTTACGGCGCATTACATGTGTCGCAAATCAGTCTCAACCATCCATCTTCGCAGGCATAGATGGAGGGTGTAGATGTAGATTCAAATGGCCCGGAACATGTTAACACAAACACCGTGGGCCCGCCTACATACATGAACAATCGGTCAGGACCAACCATGTTTGGTTATCCCAATTCGTGCGTGCAAAACAATGCATGAAGCACGGCCGGCAAAAACCCTAATTAGGGTTTGTATCGATCACGAGCGTTCGTTTTCTCCTGATCGAATGAGGGTCTTAGGAGACAATTGAGCAGGTCCAGTGAGCATCAGCATGATCATCGTGGAACTATATATCTCCTCACCCGACCGACCAAGGCATACCATGCCTGGTTTCTCCAAAACGCACGCCCAAACTAGTGTGGTCGCGCTTCCCAAATCACAAACTGATCTCGACCACTCAACTTCTCCAGACAAATTGAGCGGCTTAGATCACGTTTCTATGAGGCAATGAAATACAGGCGTGAACACCAGCCTACCACCCACACGCCGAATCAATCGGCCGGAACCGACCAGGCTTGGTCGTCTTGAAGCGCGCGCCCGAAGTGGGCATGATGCGCGGCTTTTGCGGCACCAGATTTCTGTTGCAAATCGATCCCAACCGCTCCTCTTTGCCGGTCAAATTGAGTGGCATAGATCGCACCTTCATGGGACAGTGAGGTACGGACGTGTACACCGGCATGCCCGGTGGGTCCTTTCCAAAACACCTCCCATGCTTGGTTTCGACCAAGCTGAAGAGTGATGCCTGCGCACCTCTTCAAAAGCCCTAAAACTTCATCAACGGTCGCGAGATGAGTGTCACGGATCATCTCGTCCGTCCAACTCTACCAGACTTGGTCAAGCAGCCCTGGTTAGGAATTAAGAGACCAGCAAGGCATCACCACAATCACCGTCCACCACTCTTCCACATGAGATGATCGGCCAAGTCAGGGCTTACCTGTATAGCCTCCAAACGATCACTCGAAGATGGCTGGAGATGATGCTATTTTAAGACGCTTAAATTCGTGACTTAAGTATACTCGATGCAGTACCTGCGTAGAATACACACGATACTTCACAAGTATCGACTTCCTAAATAATTTAGTTATTTAGTCTAGCATGACATGCTACTTTCCGTGGGTCCCACGATCCACACACTCGAGACATCAATCATGTCACAAACTGGGGGATACATACTGGGGTATTGGTCTGGCGGTTTACAGCGTGCAGCGTGCAACGCGCCATCACAAGAACGTGTTAGGAAGTCATGGACGGTTAGAGATACAGGAGAAGTGGGCAAGACTGGTCGTGTAACACCAACACACAACTCCACTACTCCATCACTCCACTTCCTCCACTTCCCACGAGAGACGTGAATAAGGCTCAAATGACTTGTATAAATAGGTTCTCCTCCCTATTTCCAAAAACAACAGAACAAGTCAAGACAAGACAGAAACCAAGTGTTAATACAAAACGTATTCAAACACTCATAGCCTGCTTGCATCAATCGTAAGCCTGCTCACCTTTCTGTTACAAGTCATAAACAAGCCTACACCTTCACAATCTCAACACCTTCTTCGCTTCCCTCCCTAAGATCAACCCCATCTCCTTCACTTTGTGACTGAAGCAAGTTTGGAACTGCCATTTCTTGGTTTAGGCCAGAGTTGTACAGATTGATTTTTCGAATCACAAGCACTCACCACGCAGTGTATTTGTTTAGGGTTTAGATTCATTCCTCATCCACACACCCCAAATTACCAAATCCGGCAGGAATAGTTTTCACCCATAAGCAAATAGAAAAACAAAAAAATATAGTGCCACTCTAACTTGATAATTTAGGGGTTTTTCCTTTTCTCTTTTTTGGTACCAAAATTAAGTTCACAATAATTTTATTCCCTATTCCGAAAGATTTCCAATAACACTTTTATATCATATCTATCAAAATAAGTGTTATAAACGGATAATATTTAGGACAATTCTAGATTAAACATTTATTTTCATTTTACAACTTCATTAACACAAAATTGGTCAATTAATGCAATAACGACAATTCCTGGGTGAAAAAGACGTGTAAAATTTGATACTGTTTAAATGGACGAGAATGTAAAAATAGCCAGGATGTAAACAGTTTCATCCTACCCATTTTCAAATATTTTTTCTTATTTTTAATTTACATCAGGATGCATCCAGTTTCACCTCGCTATTTTTTAAGTTTAAGGCGGGATGAATCCAGATTCATTCTTGCTATTTTTTTGGTGTCCATTTCACCCATACTAATTTTTAATCGTCCATTAGAACCACGTTTTAAAAAATATTTGGACAATTGACCCAATTTCTCATAAATTAATGTTTGCAAACTTTTATTATCAAGTAAAACCGGATGAAACCGGAATTTCCTAATTGTCGAATCCATAAATAATATAAGGCTATTTCTACTGGCTACACCTACACCATGGTATCAGTCCAAATGACTTTCGTGTTTGTTAGGTTAAAACTGACAATTATGCTGATTGCCTCTGTTGGGGATCACATTAATATAGGAATTAGGAATAAGATTATTAGCAGTAATAATTAATTTGGTCAGGTCATGTGGGACGGTTTGTGGGCTTGATTAATTCTTGAAAACTGGATTTTATTTTTGAATATTATGTGTACGTTAAGAGAATAATAGATATAGTAGTTGATAATGCTACGTATACCGTGAGGGGTACCGCAACTATTACCGTGGTGTGGAGAGGGTGGGACCCACATTTCAAAATTCTGCCCTTTTAAGATCCAAATGCTAAGCACGCTTACATCTCCGCCCTTTATTTCCTCCCGGTACATTCCACGGGATTAGTATCTAAATTTTCATTAATTAATATCCTATCTTCTTCAGTGTCAACTGTCAACATGATAAAGAAATATTAATGTCGGTAGTTTACAGGTTTAAACATGTGAAAGGGTTAATTGATATTTGGTACTTAGATTATGTCCAACATTAGTGTTTGGTCTAACTTTTGTCCAACTTAGGCTTTGGTACTTGGACTTGACGTTGACTTACGTTGATTTGATTGAATTTTATTTTAGTTAACTGATATAAATTATTTTATAATGTGTTATGCAAGCCATTGATCTTATACACGTGGACGGCCACTAAAGTTTCATTATACTATAACCTAAAATCCCTTCTTCCTCGTTTCTTGATTTTATCCCACCACCACCACCCTCTTCTTCTTCCTTCCACAACCACGGATACAACCAGCCACCTCTATTTCTTCGTACCATTTCTAATCACGATTAAAAAAAAAACTTATTAAGCAGTGATATTGAGCAGTTGGCAATTAGCTAAAGGAATTTCAATATCGGGGTTACTGATTTCAATCGACACATCAATTTTCTAGGGTTTTCAATCAATTAGCTAGTCAGGGATTGAAATTAGTGAAAACCCTAAATTTGGGTTAATCTGTGGTTTGAAGTAAATAGAGAATCGATGATGGAGAAGGGTGATGATGAGTGGTTGGCAGTAAACAGAGAATCAATTGATATGGTAAAGATCGATTTGGCTTTTCTGTGTGGTTACGAATGGTAGTCTACGAATCTGGGTGTGGTTATTGTCAGTTCAAGCTTCAGTAAATACCCTTGAAGAATGAAAATATATGCGAATAATGGTGACGCTGTATATTATTGATCATGGTGGTTTCGAGTTCGATTGGCAGAGATGAATTAAAATGATTCTAACAAATGGAGTTTTCTTTGATTGAGATGTAAGTGATGATGTTGTTGATGGAGATAATGAAAATGACAGATATTAAAGATGTGTTATCGAGGTGATGATAAACTGTTGATCGAGTTAGTACATGAAATAGAGACAGATGGTGGTGGCGGTGATCGGAGAAGATGGATTATGTGAATCCCAGGATAGTGAAGGTTATTATAGTAAATTCGTATAACAATTTTCTTTTCTTTTATTTTCTATTTATTAATTTAATAATTTCTAAACAGAAATCCATACTTAACCTAGTCAACTTAAGTCAACGTCTAGTCCAGGTACCAAAGCCTAAGCTGGACAAAAGTTAGACCAAAGACTAATGTTGGACAAAATCTAAGCACCAAACTTCAATTAACCCCATGTGAAATTGCAGCTATCTCATAGCTTCCCTTCCGATTGCTTGTATGTCACCATTACTCAACAACCGAGAACTAAACCATGAGAACAAAACCCTTGAATGAGAATGAAGAGCATCATATCATATGTATGGTCAGGGTCCTGTCTTCCATACCGTAAAATACTAAAATACGACTACTTTTTCGGTTGTCAACCAATATTATCCACCGCATGTTAAACCCGGCTAGTTTGGGCCTAGTCCAGTTATTTGGAGCCTATCAAATTCCTCTTTCACCTTTCACAAAAGGTTATAATAGGGTATCATATTTGACAGTGGGAATTAAGTGTTTGGCCCTCACCTCACTCTTTCTTATTCTTATGGCCTTGGGCTTAAAGCCCATTTAAAAACTCTTTTAACATATTTTATTGAAATGACCCTTAAAAAAGAAGGAGGGTCATATGAATAAAGATGTTAAATGATGTTAAAATTTGACATAAACTAAATTCTTGAAGAGTATAATTGTCAAACCAACTTCAATATAACATATCTCACAAACCATACGTAGGAATTTGACAAATTTTATATATTCAGAAAGGTTTTTGAAAGATCAATCCAATGAGCGTAAATACAAATATCAAATTATTCGTATTTTTAGAAATTTTTATTCCTTAAATGATTTTTATTTTTTTTCTTATTTGTGTGTAGATATTATCCACAGAATTTTTTTAAAGTACAACTATTATTCAAAGTAATTTTTTTTAGTGTGCAGATATTATCCACGATTTTTTTCGGTGTGCAGCTATTATCCACAGTGTTTTTCTAGTGTGCATCTATTATCCACAATGTTAATTAACCTTTCATAATGGTTTATACTATAATATGTACATTAAATAAGTTTATAAAACCATTTTTTAAAGATGAACAAACACATTGATATGAAGTTGTGTAGAAAATATCCACGACTAGAATCCGTGCTGGAAATATGCATAGCTAGAATGTGTGCAGGAAATATTCACAATTGTTTCAGGGCCAAGAGAATAATTTGCATTTATTTCTATGACCCCAAGGCCAAAAGAGTAAGACATATGTTTTCTAGGATCATACGAATAATTAACCCGATTTGACAAAAGACTAATTTAGCCCCTAAAAATTATCCATATAAATACTAATCCTTACCATTTTCAGTAAAAAAATCAAAAACATAAAAACTAAAGCAAAAAAAAAAACTTTTTATTCTCATCTAACCCTTCCAAATTCCATAAACCCTAATAAAAAAAAATTGATCTTCTTCTCCAACGATCTTCGATCCATCCAAGAAAAGGTAAATCTCCATCAACACATTCTATGATTTGCATTTCTTCATTGATATACATGTTTAAAACTTCGATTTTGAAAAATCAAAATCTCTGATTTTCTCAGTTTTTTGATTTATAAGTGCATTTTCATAAGTTTATAAGTGCATTTTCAAAATCAAAATTTCTTCATTATGAAAAGACATCACCTAAATAGGTTTATAAGTGCATTTTCATAAACCGATTTTTGATCTATGTGCTCTTACAATCGGTTTTTATTTACGTGGTAATACACCGATTGTGAAGTTGTCTCTTCAGATTCCATTTAACAATTGTTTTTTATATATGTACCACATAAACCGACAGGGGCGGAGCCAGAAAATCCTCTAAGGGGAGGCAAACTTTTTTAGGGGTAGGCAGGAAGGCAAAATTAGGCTTTGGACATCTAAACTTTTTAAAAAATTAGGGAAAACGGACTTGGGAGCCAGCCCGGCAGGGTAGGCAACTGCCTACCCTTGCCATGGCTGGCTACGCCCCTGTAAACCGACTCTTAATGTTTGAAATTCTTGTATGTTTTTGTGGTTGGAATCGGATTACATGTATTGTTTTATAAACCGATTCTGTGGTTTGATTGTTTTGTTGTAAATATGGACTTAAGTCATCTGAGCTTCTTTAACCGCCCCATGGAAAAAGAGGATGGTACCAGAAAACCGGAGATCGTGGAAATGAGCATGTACAAGTTCGCCTTTGGAAGGGAGACCAAGTTGGAGAAGTCGTTGAAACTTTTGGACCAGCTTTCAATGGAAGATTTGATTGAGGCCATCCGATTTTCCAGAAGGAGGAGGAATGAAATTGCAGCACGGAGGGAGGCGGACGCTGATGATGATATCATGTGGGAAGAAATGTTCGTTGTTATTGCAGCGGGTGCTGCTGAAGATGCTGCTGCAGATGCCGGTGATGCTGATCCTGGTGCTCCATGATGCTGATGCTGTCTTTTAGATATTAAATGTTTAAGTTTTAAGTTTTTAAGACTTTGGGTGGTTTAAGTTTTAAGTTTTTAATACTTTTTTTGGATGGTTTAATGTTTATTTCTTGGTTGATCATGGTTTGTACTTAAATGCACTTAAAGTGTTTTAATTATAATTATGTGTATAATGGATCGTAAAACAAGTTTATGCATGGTCAAAATTCTGTTTTGCAAATACAGGCCAACAACCGGGCTATACGACTTCTGACATAAACCAATTGTCTAGGTTCCATAATGGAATCGATTTATGTGGGGGTCAGTATAATCCGATTCTTCATGCCTTAGAAATGTTTTTTTGTCTGTATTTTTTCTAGTGAGAATCAGATTACATGTGCAAATATATAAACCCATTATAGTTGGTAGAAAGTTCTATTTATTTTTTTTTGTTGATTTTCAGGCACAATCGGTTTATGTTGCCATATACAAAGACCGATTCTTTTGGGCATGAAAACATAATCTGATTCTAGTGAGAATCAGATTACATGTGCAAATATATAAACCCATTATAGTTGGTAGAAAGTTTTTTTTTTTTTGTTGATTTTTAGGCACAATCGGTTTATGTTGCCATATACAAAGACCGATTCTTTTGGGCATGAAAACATAATCGATTTATATGGACATTATAGAAGACCGATTGTTCCAAATTATTTCACTTTTTTCGAAAAACTAGTCATTAGGGTCTTTCTCTTTATATATATATAGACCTCATCCTTGGACCAATTTTATCCCAAAATTGCTCATTCTATTCCCTCTCACTCTATATACTCCACAACTAATCATTTCATATCTCCACATACAAGAAATGACATCATTTGGCTCCGCGAAAGATTTGGCAATCACCAAAGCATGGTACGTCGAAAGTCGAGTTGATCACTCCTCGTCCGAGAGCTTTTGCGCGAAGATATATAACAAATTTATGCAAGATTATGGGAACCCGAATATAAGAAGTCTTCAACAAATCCATGATAAGCACCAAGTCATCCTATATGCGATAGTTGCTTATTTAGCTATCCAACAACGGATTTTAAACGCTAGCCACTTTAGCATGCCCCTTCAACAATTTGTGAGTATTTTTTATGGTTTATTCTACATAATCTACTTTTATAAATTTGTAACTAACAAAGTAAGCTTGTGTCGTGTTTGTGTAGCACGAAGCCGTGAAAGCGCGCTACTTGGAGGAAAAGGGGAAAGCATTCACATTTGATGCAAGATATCACTTCATGGTATCTAAAAATTCGGAGTACGGGCCGGACTTTATTGTGGGCGAATCGGACTCGGATTCCTCGGACGAAGATTGATAGTTTTAGTCATTTTTGTGTAGGTTTTGTGGGTACACCTCTAGCAAACCCTCACGAGACTATAACTCGTCCACTAGGGTCACCTAGGGGTTCAAAGTCTTGATGCACGTGCATCCGTGATTCCTACAAAAATGAGTAGATTTGAAATGAATGAATTTTTTTCCTACGAATATGAAATAATCAGTTTATATATGACGCCAACAAAGACCGATTATGAGAATCGGACTTCATCTACGCAAACATAAACCGATTCCTAGTTTTCTCATTAATACCAAAGAACACTACCCAGAATCGGTTTACAAGTGCCTGAATGTAAACCGATTCTGGGTAGTGTTTTCGAAAAAAAAAAATCAAATTTTTTCAGTTGTTTGGTGTTCTAAAGATCGATTTGCATTAGTTGATTTCACATCTAACACGATTAATTAACACCTAATATGATTAATTAATGCTAATTAATCAGGGTAAAATAGGTAGTAAGAAAATAGTTGGATAAGGGGTTGTGTGAAATTTATTTCTAATGACCTTTTTGTCATCTAGTAACAGGCTCCAAATAACTGGACTAGACGCCAAACTAGCCAGGATGTTGAAACGTGAATAATATATGGACTAGGGTACTGAGATTTGAATGACTTTAGTAAAAAAAAAAAGTTCCTTGTTAGTTATCAGAAATTGGTTTCCTGTACGTCACAGAAATTGAAGTTTGAATAAAAAAAAAAATCCTTTCAAATATGATTAATCGTTATTAGATTGTTTCTTAAAATTTCTTTCAGTGAGAATCTATTAATCGTTATGGTACTGAGAAATTTAAAAAAAAACTTTGGTCTATAACGGAACGATGTAGAGATTAAAACCTCACCCATAAACTCGCATACAAATCGGATTATTAACGGGTTCGTAACATGTAAAAAGGGAGGGTTATGAGTCGGGTTTGGCTCGACCCATAACCAGATCCGATTCAACTATGGAGTTAACTTTTTAACCGAGTTGACTTATTGAATCGACAATTTGTTTGTTTTTTCTTTTAAATCATTTATATAATGTCTTTTGTAAAAAATTAAAATTTGTCATTTATTGTGTAAAATTCATCTAATTTTTTTTTTAGAAATTCCTTTATTAAAAAACAATCATAAATAAATAATTTTATTATTACAAGTATAAAAACATATACTATCCCCTATAAAAAAAAATGCATTTTCCTCCTTTAAAGTTTTTGGAATCTAATACAAATTATTTTTAAAATTAAGAAAATTAAATTATGCAAATGCAAGAAAAAATTATCTAAATACCCCTCAAAATCTACCTTTTAAAATATATCCTTATTAAACTTTCGATATACCCTTACCTTCTAAAAGTGGAAGCAACTAGCACAAGTTGTTTCTAGAAATGGACGCAACTTAATAAAAGTTATTTTTACCCTTTTGGAAGCAACTTTCTCAAAGGTTTTCCCTATTTCCTATCCCCGTTTTTCCTATCCCCCATCTTTCTTAATTCCTATCCCCAATTACCCTAAGTACCATCCAAATGAATTTTCATAAATCCTAAATACTATCTTTGACTTTTTATTTACGCCCAATAATCTACCACCAAAAAATAAAAAACCTTGCTAACACCAAATCATGTTTCCATGGTCTCAGTCTTCGTCACCGACCATTACCTCTACTGCTACATCTCCTTGATTCATCACCGGTTCCTCATAAATTAATAATAGAAAAAGCTTATGCATGAATCTTCCAAGAGCCGAAGGAAAATTCTATTATCATGTACACAATTGAAATTAGAAAAATAACTTGATCAAAAAAATAAATAATAATAATTAGAAGAAAAAAAAATTAGTCATGGATTATCATCATCATAATGCACTGAACAACACGCAAGAGGTGGAACAGAAACGGACAATAACAATTTTCCAAAAAAAACAAATGTGTAACTTTGAATCAAATTATTTCGTTTATGACAATAGGGAGGTGAGATGGTTTGGAAATCCGTGATTAATAAATTTAATCATTACTGACCTCTAAACATTTTCAACAAATGGGTTTTCAATTGAATAAACATAATCTTTTCAGATTTTCAATCAAACTAAGGTTGAGATTTTTTACCCTAAATTTTTAATAATGGAATCTTCCACAATATTGTTTCACTGTTTTTTTTTTTAATAACAAGGAGAGATTAACGAAGAAGAAGACGACACATTAAAGTAATAATAGTAAGAGTTATGTCAAAGTTAATTTGACTTTTATAGATGGTACATAGGAGAAACCAGAATTGAAAAGTAAATTGACTTTAGAAATTGTTAAGGGATGGGAAATAGGAAAACTAGGGGTAGGAAATAGGGAAAACCTTCTCAAATTGACTCCAATAAAAGTCATTTTTACCCCTCAGGGGTATTTATGTTAGGTCAACCAAAATGGAGGGTATCTATAACATTCCCATTTAATTTTTCCTTAAATGACCCACATTATTATGCAGTCATTTAGTTGAGTTTAGGATGGATGGTTTATTTGGTATGCAATTTTTCGGTTTTGACAATATTCCAACTGTTATTCAACTCATATACCGAAATCTCTCTTGGATGACAACTAATCTTATCTAGCATACGACATATACTATACTAATATAGTAACATGAGATATAGTATCCACTGCGATATGGGAAGCACATAATTTTGAATATCTAAAAGATATTTGGAATATTTTGGTTTTGGGGACTCGCCTTGAGTATCAAGGAAAATACTTGAACATTAAGTAATAAGAGTTTAGCACATATTGTTTAAGACACTATGTTGACATTTGTGAACTTTCCTTTTTAACCAAATACATTTTCGATAGCTACATAAACCTTAAGATAGTAGACGAACAGAGAAAATGCATATTTTGGTTATATAAGATCGGTCCTAGTAGAGATCCTTGCTTAAGGGATCGGTCCTACTACATATCCCATTGAATTATGTTTCAACTACGAAACCTGTTTGTAAAATCTTTCCTTAAACTATGTAGTTGAACTTAATTCCTTGGAATGGATTCAACCGGAAGCCAACATTAAGTAATAATGAATTACCAATTAGTGTTATGTCGATTCTACGAAGTCCATAGATAAACTATCAAGAGTATAAAGCACAGTTTGACTAACTTTGCCTATGTAAGTGGTGGTTCAGATTTGTCCTCATAAGAGATAAATCTAGGGATGTAATCGTTTGTCATAAGTGATGGTTGTGATTGGGATTAGAAATGCATCTAATGGACAAAATTTATCATGTCATTAAGGTTCCATAATTCTTCATAATAAATACTCTATTTAATTTGCCATGAAAATATTTTATTAAATGTCAAATTAAAAATGATAATATATAAATTATTTTACTAATGATGATAATAAATATATGGATATTTTTATACTTAGGATTAGTTTGGTATGCTGCGAGCTTTACAAAAGTACTTCTCCAATGTACGTTATTGTGCCTAGCTATGTGAAAAAAAGCAATTGAATGGTTTCCGATGTACGTTACTGTGCCGAGCTCTATAGAAAAAAACTATTGAATGGTTGCACATTATAAACTACAGCGAAAGCTTATTTTAATGGGAAAATATCAGGTTCAGCTATAGTTAGTGAGAAAATGATAAAATCAGACATTTCTCTGAAAATTGTTTATTCTATTTTATTGTGCTTAAAATAAGTAAAATTTTCTACTATTAGAGTACATATATGTAATATTAAATTTACTAATTAGTATTATTACTAAAAATATTATTTTTCTTATCCACTTTTTAAAAATCAAAAATTGCTTAATATTTATTGTTGATAAATTAAAGTATATTTCAGTGATACGGTATAACATAAAATGTAGTTTGAAATTTAAAAAAAAAAAAATCTTTAAAGAATAATAAATAACGAATGAAAATTGGTGATATATAAATTCAAGGATAATTTTTGTCGGTTATAAAAAAATGGGATAAAATTGGAAAATAAAATATGAAATTAGGGTGAACTACAGCATTTGCTTTTGAAGCTTTAAAAGCTCCTTCTGCCCCACTTTTAAAATTGATAGATTTTGGAAGTATTTTGCATAAAAAATACTTTATGAAATCTTTACGAAACACTAGGATGGAAAAATATTGCCATAAATATGTGTTCAAAGTACTTTTTTTTTAAAGAAAAAAAGCAGTATCAAACTTAGTTAGATTGGTTAACAATTATTTAAGTGGACCATAGTGACGGAGGCAAGTATTGGTGCCCAGTGAGTAATTTCGCATCGTCTCACGTACTTCTAGATAAATGGTTTAACGTTATTTTTATTCAATGATGATGGATAACATAGTTTATTGTTAGTAGAGCGTGTTGTTATTAGGTTAAGTACTTAACAATTTGACTTACTAACTAATCATGGTTTTATTATTTTTATGCAACTAATAACCCACATTTGGAAAGGTAATGTCATAAAATTTAATGGCCTGACCCTCTACCGATAATGTCCTCACTTAGCCATTGCAGTCATCTGACAGTATGGGGGCTTTCAATGGTCAACGCTGTGGTCATCCAGCAGAAGCTTCTCTGGAGGTCACCCATCCCAGGATTCTTGAATACCGAGCATGCTTAACTATATATATTTTAGCCAACTATGAAGCCAATTATGTTGAAAAGGTCTCGGTGTTAGGAAAGGACAAACCATTACCATTTGATGAATTCTACCTGCCGAGTCAGAGTACTATGATACCACCAACTTAATTTGGAGCCGTCCTCGGCTCCGGAATATGTTTAATCCTTGACTCTGGCTTTTCTTGCTCATAAGACCCTTTCCTGACACAATCCGTCAAGCATACTCTTTCACCCTCGACAGTTTACCCATGGTCGACTCTAATACCATTTGTAAGAACCTGATCCTCCGCCAATACTGTCCCCACTTAGTCATTGCGGTTATCCGACAATGTGGAATTTTCAACTGACACTGATGCGGTCATCCATCAACAGTTTTCTTGGAGGTAGCCATCCCTAGATTACTCTTTCCCGAGAACGCATAAATACAGTGCTTTTTACCAAATCTGGATCCAACTATGTTGAAAAGTCCACAATGTTACGAAAGGACAAGTCATTACCTATATTCCATTCGGTGAACTCTTCCTGCTGAATTGAATTACGTACATAATATATCTGGGAATTTTGAAAAACTAGAACTACATCGTATGTGAATAAAATGGACGCCATCATAAATGACTTAACATTTTAAAATATAATTGCTTAAGTGAATGAATTAGATTTTCATTATGTCATTGATTGAAATTGTAAGAACATACAACACATTATGTATTGTAATGTGAATTCTGAGTTTTACTCTTTTCAGACTATTCTTAAAGGGGAAAAAAGCAACAAGGATCCGAACATTGTTAATATCTATACAATTATTCTTAAGACGAATGAGTTCAGGTGCTGTAATTTTGTTACAACTTACATAGTTTAATGTCTTGGTTCTGCTCGGTTGTTGGAGTATGTGGCGCGATAAACCGCATATATATATAGCTAGAAATAGTCCCTCATGGAATAAACAGGAATACATGTGGAGCTTAATAAGCTTGGGCATCTCCATACATAACACCGAGGCCTCTTATCTCAAGGTGGTCAAGTGGGGTTCGGGGTTATGTGGTCGGGCCTTGAGTAGTGCCCGATGGTCCGTGAAGATCCTAACAATTGGGATCACAGCCCATGGTTGGGGATACTGTCCGAACGTAGAAGTGGTTGTGGATGTCACCCGGTTTAGGGCGCAAGTGGGAGTCAGACTCAAGGTGGAGCAGCTAAGGCCCAAAGTTGAACTGGTGCTCAAGGTGGAGTTAGTGTCTCACCCATTAACTTAGGTGGAGCAGGGTTCTATATCGCCAAGGCAATGCTCAAGGTGGAGTTAATGTCAAGGTGGGCAAATAAATGGTCAAGGTGGAATTAGTACTTGCCTTCTCATTAACTCAAGGTGGAGTAGGATTTCAGGGCGCATAGTGAAAATAATCATGATCGATGAGTAGCACATATAGATGGTAATCATATGATGGAGTCTGATTGGACTGGTGAAGTGGTTTAATCTCGCCAATGTGGAGATTGTTGGAGTATGTGGCGCGATAAACCACATATGTATAGCTAGGGATAGTCACATGGGAGAAAGATAAGTACATGTGGAGCTTAATAAGCTTGGGCATCTCCTTACGTAGCAACGAGGCTGTTTAGATTAAAACAGTGATAAACACATTTTTGTGTCTGATATAATCTCAATTGTATATATTGTTAGTGCTCGATTTTGTATTTATTTTGGCTTTTTGCGTCTTTGTAGGTGTTTTTGGAGAAATAAGCTTTTGCGGGAAAATTGGCTCGAAAAGTGGTATTTGCGCTCGTGGGAGAAAAGTACTATTCGGACCCTCAGTTTGGATAAGGGGCACCTTAATTACTAAGGGGCGACCACTTGCTATTCGCACCTCGGAAATGGATAAGGGGAGGTCATCCCCTACCTTTTGAATATTGAAAATGGCGGGAGATATTTGTGCAGCGAGTATCAAATTTGGATTCGATTTCTACTCGCGTTCCAGAGAGACTCAATCACTGAACTACCTCGGGATTGATTCGTTAATGCTAAACAGGGTTAGTAGATCGACCAGAATTGCTTAAGTAGGGCCAGTTCTTCGGTTAGAAGTGAAACAGGGAAGGATGGTTTGTTCGCGGGTTTGTCTGGTGTGTCTGAGAGAGACTCAATCGCTGAAACAGGTTGGGATGGGTTTGATAACGCTAAACAGGCCAGGGTATAGGTCTTTGGAATGGACCCAAATTGGCTAGATAATCCGGAGAGGAAAACAGAGAATGAAAGTTTCTAGGGATATCATAGCATATATTTGGCGATTACGTGAGAAGTTGGAGAAGAAAATCATACCAAAGTATATTCTATTCTATCTTGGGAAGGAGAGACGGTGGATTAAAACCGGGAGACGCGTGAGGTTATAAAGTGAGAAAAATCGTGACTTAGGTGAAAGAAAAGCCGTAACTTTGGCCGTGCGGAGAAAGAGGAGAATCGAGGATTTCTTGGGATTCTTATCAACCCTGATGTGTATATAAGAGCTGCTAGGAGTTCTAGAAAAGCGGTCGAGACTTTGGGGGACCGAACGGAGGCAAAAAGGAGAAGTAATCAGAGCTGCAGAAATTGTTGCTGCTGCTGCAAGAACCCTAGAACACGAAGAACATTGACGCACAGGGAACAGTCGCAGAAAGCTATCGCTGTTCAACAGCAGAACCGTAATATCGTTATTAGGGCAGACTTATTTCTCTGTAATGAGTTCGCACCTATTGTAACAGCTGTTTGTAACGCCTTGAAGCGTTGCAAACCTGTCCGCTTAATTAGTTTACTCTTGTTTTTCACCTATTTGAGCTATGAACAATTATTTTGAGCACGTGAATAATATGAGGAGCTAAACCCCAACACTGGGATGACGGAGGAAGCCATATTTCATGCGTGTGGTAATTATATTTAATTCTTTCATGACTTTTTGCATGGATTGTTAATTGTTTTATGATTTTTATTGAATGGTTGTGATTTCAATTGATGGGTTATACTTAGGTTAAGTCTTTTGATATCCCATGCTTTAGATATACAGTCGTTGCTTTTCAAAAATCTACCTTGGCAAAACATAGAGTCAATATTTTATTATTATTTGAGCTATAATTGTCTAGAATAAATATATGAATCGCATGAATGAATTTTATGGTGGAATCCTGAGTCCTAGTACCTCTCGATATTTGTGACAAAACTTGTGTACATATTTTCTTTGTTTTTAGTATTTTTTTGAAACCAAATCTTTACAAGTCTGAGTGAACGACAACCTTTATTACCACTTTCTACAACAAAATTAAAATCACATCAATTTTTGGCGCCGCCGACGCGGACTTGTATTTAGATTTGTTTTAGGTTTATTTTTATTTTTATTATTTTTGTTCTTTTTTACGCCTTTGGTATTTTTCGATTCTTTTCAGATTTGGAGCGAAGCTACGAGGAAAGAAAAAGCGCTATAAAAGGAAAGCATCGCCAAAGAAGGAAAGAAAAGAGGAATCCAGGGCGTGAAGAAGATTTTGTACATATTTATTTTATTTAGACTTTATTTCTTTTTAGAAACTGTAAATAGGTTGTATTTTTGTAATTTTTCTTTTTATTTTTGGACATTTTATTTTTTGGACACTTTTTGGACTTGGACTTTATTATTTTAAACCCTAAGGAAGGGTTAAGATTAAATAAAGCTGTTTTGTAGGAAGGACGACGATTCACGATCTTGTCTCGGCCCCTCGGGTTCGTACACCGACATCGGAGTCGGTGGCCCGAGTCGACTTCAACGGTTCATCGCCCGTCTCGGGTACGGGAGGTAAGACTCTATCCACCCACGAATCCCTTGTCAGTGGGTTTTAATTTTGTGTGACAACTCACACCCCTGCGAATAGAATGTCGAACTGGTATAATAATAGCCAATACAACGAATATCCGATTGAGTTTCAAACTGGACGTTACTACTTTGACCATAGTGTTAATAGTGGTTGGGAACATCAGCCTTTTCAAGGTTATGGCTCATACCATGATGAGCCCAATTACTATCCACACACGCACGGGTCATACGAGCAAAATTCCTATAATTCCTCTCTACTAGAGTCCGCATGTAAGTTAGCTGAGTCGACACAAAAGTTACTTGAGTCAACACGTAGTTCAGATGCAATGAATAACTTAGTTTTGGACGAAAGCAATGCAACGTGTGAACCTTCTTTCCTAGATGAAATCAGGAAGTCATGTGAGTCGACTCGAGAAAATCTTTGTTAGAGGCCCAGGAAAGAACTGCTCACGATAGTCTTAATTTCCAATATAGTGTTTCCAATAGTACCTTTGAAAATGAGGATAGTTATTTGCATAATCAAGATGACGAGGTTAGAATTGGTAACACTACTTTAGATGAGGTTCAACCATTTTCATGTTATTACAATGATGATTATGATGAGGATAGCATTGATAAATAATTTGAAATGAGTAGGCATAGTGATCAGGAATTTGTTACTCCAATTGAGCTTAACAACGATAATATTATTTCTACTTCGAATCCAAATAATTTTAATAATTATTCACCTATTCAAAAGGACGAGGATTTGACTAGAGATACCACCGTTTTAGACGAGGTAGTATTTCCTTATGATTACGAAGCCGATTATGGTTTAGAGGAACGAGTTTATTATGAGAATACTGTTTTAGAGTCTAGCGATTTAGAAACATTAGTCTTAGACAAAGAAAACGAACTCGTAGAGATGAGTGAGGATGAACCTGACTTAGAAGAATCAATTGACCATTTTCAGGAATCAGATGACCTTGAGATTAGGGAAGTTGTGACTAGTCTTTCTAAAGACACTGAAAACTCTAAGTTTGGGGGTGATTATCATTCTCCATGTGCTTTAACTCTTAGAAAGGTCCCTCACTTTGGACTTGACATATGTGCCTCAACCATTTTAAAAGATTATCTTCATACACGTTTTCCTGAACCTAGTGATGTCCATAGGGAAGTTCAGTTGTTAGAAACCCATCCTCTCGGTTGATGTGGTTAGCCTTGGGCTATGATACCCAGATTGACTTTGTTTTCCCACCAAATATTTTTCAACCAATTGTGGGAATGTATGAGTTCAAAATGTGTCACTTATTAAGTTCTGAGACCAAACCTAATTATTTTAGGGGAATAGAAATGACACGTTTTCTTATGATTGACCGCCAGTTTCGTCGTGGTCAATTGTGTGAGTCAAAACTGATTGACTTTAAGGATCCGCAATTATTCAGGTTATTATTATGTGCTTCTAAGTTCTTATTTGAGTTTTTACAGACTTTACAACCTGAACCGGATCTTAGCTTTGAGGAAATCCAACCCATGAAAATATTTTATTTGGACCCAGTTATAGAACCTGAACCTGAACCACAACTAGATGTAGTTGTCTTAAACAGGAAACTAGACAAGGGTTTGCTTTATTTGTTAATTTTCTTGGCAGGTTGCAGATTCCTTTTACTTGTGATAGCTCTATTTGGTTTTGATGACCCACAGATTTTTCGGCTATTACTTTATGATTTTATGAGGTGACTAATCCTTTGTTAGTCTAGCTGAAGACGTTAAACTTAGCACTTCTTGGGAGGTAACCCAATATTCATGCGACACGGTAATATCTTTCCTTAACTCTTTTACTTCAAATGGTAACAGTTTCTCCTTGTTCATGCTTTAATTTTATCTTTAGAACATTGAGGACAATGTTAGCTTTAAGTTTGGGGGTATGGGAAAAACATTTTAGTTGCATTGTTAAACTCCAGAGCCTAGAAATTTATGCTTATTAAGGATGGCACTAACCAATCTAAGTGGATGGAAGCATTTTGGTTGTAGGAGTTGAGGAACCAATCGATTAGATGGAAACATCTAAAGAGTCTATTCATAAAAGCACGAGCTCGGGTGTTAGAAATAACATGATAGTTTCACCAATCTCGTTGAGTCCTTTTTCACTTGTTTTTATTTTATTTTGTTTTTAAACTATGTTTCTCTAAGTGATTAAGTGGGTCTCACGATTCAAGTTGTTACCACTGCTAGGGTGAAATAGAGTGATTGATTTACTAAAAAAAAAAAAAAAAAAAAGAGACTAGACCAATTAGACCAAACGGAATAAAATTAACACTTGGGAATAGCAATATGTGTGTGTTTTCCCTGTCTCCGTCGCCTAAACAAGCGTGGAATGCAGGATCCACGGGAACTATCATGTAATCTGGCCGACAAGAAGCATGCGCTTGGATCCAAAAGATCTAATCATGCGGTTAAAAAAAAAAAAAAAAAAAAAAAAAAAAAAAATATTAATGTTCGGTGAATAAATCGACCATTTGGTTCCCTTGTATATGCCGGACGTGTTGATCTAGAATTAGGATTGTCGACCACTTGGTTCCCTTGTATATGCCGGTTGTGTTGATATTAGTCGGACAGTATCTCAGTCCATTAGGATAGGTTCATTTTGGTAGTGGCCTTCAGACAGATATGAGAAACATCGTTCACTTAGTAAACATCAAAACCATCTATGTTTTTCTCTATATCCATCTTCTTGATCTATCCATGTGATTAGTTTTGACTCCGGGTATTGATGTCCATAGTGCGACTATCTGAGTAGAGCTTTGTGACTTCTATATGAATTTTAGTATGCTTGAGTGCAAACTCGTGTACGACAAGAATTGGAATTTCGCATCGTGGTACTTCCTCCCGTAGTCAATAAGTAAGCCAACCAAGGAGATTCTTTAGTGCCTTCCAAGGTTCTCGTAGATAGTTAGAGTCCTGGAGTAAAGGTTTTGTGGGTACACCTCCGGTAAACCCTCCCGAGACTATAACTCGGCCACTAGGGCCACCTAGGGGTTTAAAGGCTTATTGCATACGCTAAATGCAATCGACGATGCTGCGATAGTGAGTTAGGATTTTATTTTATTTGATTTGCTCGAGGACTAGCAAATAATAAGTTTGGGGTATTTGATAGACACATTTTTGTGTCTGATATAATCTCAATTGTATATATTGTTAGTGCTCGATTTTGTATTTATTTTGGCTTTTTGCGTCTTTGTAGGTGTTTTTGGAGAAATAAGCTTTTGCGGGAAAATTGGCTCGAAAAGTGGTATTTGCGCTCGTGGGAGAAAAGTACTATTCGGACCCTCAGTTTGGATAAGGGGCACCTTAATTACTAAGGGGCGACCACTTGCTATTCGCACCCCGGAAATGGATAAGGGGAGGTCATCCCCTACCTTTTGAATATTGAAAATGGCGGGAGATATTTGTGCAGCGAGTATCAAATTTGGATTCGATTTCTACTCGCGTTCCAGAGAGACTCAATCACTGAACTACCTCGGGATTGATTCGTTAATGCTAAACGGGGTTAGTAGATCGACTTAATTGCTTAAGTAGGGCCAGTTCTTCGGTTAGAAGTGAAACAGGGAAGGATGGTTTGTTCGCGGGTTTGTCTGGTGTGTCTGAGAGAGACTCAATCGCTGAAACAGGTTGGGATGGGTTTGATAACGCTAAACAGTCCAGGTATAGGTGCTGGAATGGACCCAAATTGGCTAGATAATCCGGGAGAGGAAAACAGAGAATGAAAGTTTCCCGGGATATCATAGCATATATTTGGCAGTTACGTGAGAAGTTGGAGAAGAAAATCATACCCAAAGTATATTCTATTCTATCTTGGGAAGGAGAGACGGTGGATTAAAACTGGGAGACGCGTGAGGTTATAAAGTGAGAAAAAATCGTGACTTCCGGTGAAAGAAAAGCCGTAACTTGGCCGTGCGGAGAAAGAGGAGAATCGAGGATTTCTTGGGATTCTTATCAACCCTGATGTGTATATAAGAGCTGCTAGGAGTTCTAGAAAAGCGGTCGAGACTTTGGGGGGACCGAACGGAGGCAAAAAGGAGAAGTAATCAGAGCTGCAGAAATTGTTGCTGCTGCTGCAAGAACCCTAGAACACGAAGAACATTGACGCATAGGGAACGATCGTGAAAGCTATCATTGTTCAACAGCCAGGAACCGTAATATCGTTATTAGGGCAGACTTATTTCTCTGTAACGAGTTCGCACCTATTGTAACAATTTGTTTGTAACGCCGTGAGCGTTGCAAACTGCTCGCTTAATTAGTTTACTCTTGTTTTTCACCTATTTTAGCTATGAACAATTATTTTGAGCACGTGAATAATATGAGGAGCTAAACCCCAACACTGGGATGACGGAGGAAGCCATATTTCATGCGTGTGGTAATTATATTTAATTCTTTCATGACTTTTTGCATGGATTGTTAATTGTTTTATGATTTTTATTGAATGGTTGTGATTTCAATTGATGGGTTATACTTAGGTTAAGTCTTTTGATATCCCATGCTTTAGATATACTGATCGTTGCTTTTCAAAAATCTACCTTGGCAAAACATAGAGTCAATATTTTATTATTATTTGAGCTATAATTGTCTAGAATAAATATATGAATCGCATGAATGAATTTTATGGTGGAATCCTGAGTCCTAGTACCTCTCGATATTTGTGACAAAACTTGTGTACATATTTTCTTTGTTTTTAGTATTTTTTTTTGAAACCAAATCTTTACAAGTCTGAGTGAACGACAACCTTTATTACCACTTTCTACAACAAAATTAAAATCACATCAAACAGCACACCTATTATCCCAAGGTGATCAAGTAGGGACAACATCGGTGCTATGTGGTCCGGCCCATAGTAGGTTCTTATGGCCCATGAGGAACCTAACATCGTTCACTAAAATAAGGAAGATGTAGAAAGGTAATACCGTTTTAAAGGATTGATAAGATATCTTTGTAAACTAAAAAACATATCAAATAATGTTTTTTGGGGGGGACAAAATATGTAAAAATTAATTCTGATATAATTTCATGGCTGGCTTGAGGATGCAACTCGAGAAGGAGAGGCATAGTATGGGAGATTGTCAAGGAGAAAAATGCTAGAAAGAATTTGAGTGAAGAATAAAAATATCTATCGGGTTTTTCTTTACTTTTGTAATGATAAGAAGGGTAAACTTGATATTAATTAATATTATATTTAGTATTCATATGTCAGAAAATGCATAACTAAATAAAAATTATGCCCGTGCCATTACGGCACGGGTTAAGCCCTAGTACTTCATATACCAAAGTTGTATGAAACAACTAGTATATCATTCTGTGACACTTTGATCATAATAAAATGACCAAGTCACCAATATTAGAGACAAGTAACAAACTTTGTTTGTTATGTTTTCGGTACAAACTGACTTGAAGGAAACGTAGATATAAATGGAACAAGTCAAGTCTGTGTTAGTAACCTCGGACGGTGGATGATGCGTTCATTGATGCCAATACGTATTCAGGTTCTTCAGAATAACAAGAGAAAGTTGTTAGAGCACTGCTCGGTCGAACTCGCAAGCGTTGCTATCTCAAGCTTGTTTGTCAAGTTTAGTTGCCAAAACTATAAGTCTTGATTTCTAGTTTACTTATAGCTAAATCTCGGATTATGATAAAATGTGTAGTTGAGCTTTAGACTTCACGGCGTTCATCGATTGAATACGAATAACTACTAAGGGGAGCTTTTGGAACTTCATCAACAAAAGGTATGTGGAGACTTGAACTAATCTATCACTTGGAAAGTCTATTTCTATTCTATCTCCTATTGAGACAAAAGTCGTATTGCTATTTAGACTTCATATTATACACATTTGGTATTTCGAACTGAGTTTAACTCGCTTATCTATTTCTCGAAATATGTGTTGGTAAGCTTTCGCTTTAACCAAGTTCATCTTTTATTCTTGACGAAAGTCAAAAGATGATCATGTGAAAATCGCCTGGTAACATCTTATATGATTTGTGTGAGAAAGTCATTTGATGTAGACTCGGAATGTTTCGTATTGATCATTTGATCACTTGAAAATTGCTTTGAAGCTAATAGTTTGTGTGAGACAGCTATTGTCGTCTTCTAACAATGTTTCAATAATTAAAATGGGAGTTTAGAATAATTAACCTTTTATTGGATATATCATAGTATGCGTACTTGTATGCTAACTATTGCAAGTTATTCCAAGTCCGGGAATCTAGTGTGCATACCCGTATGTGTACTAAATTCAACAGTTGAGGTCCGGGAACTAAAGTATACGTACCCGTTTGCATACTTACTTCAACTGAGTTTTGGTAGTGTAGGACAGTATTGAAATAGCGGGGGTCTAACAACCACACCCAATATTTCATTTGGAAATCTGAATGGACTAACTCAAATATACTTTCAAGAGAATCAACTAGACAGTCAGACTCAATCAAAGAAAAGTATATCCAAGAGTTATATCTCTCTCTCAACACAATCAGAGTTAAACAGAAACAAGTCTGTAAACCTGATTATAGTGTGTGAGTTCTTGGACGGTATCAAACCAATATCTTTTGTTTTTATCACAACCTATTTAAGACCCACCGTGTATAATCCTCTTTAAGCAACAATCACTAAAGGAATATTTCAACACGGTGTCCACTTAAAACAGGGTTAGTCCAGACTGGTCTAACAATGTGAAAAAGACAAAGTCAAGTGTCCAAGATTAATCAAGTCTTATCCAACAAACAAGGTTGGATTTAACAACTATAACTGATTAACGTACAACCTGTATTATTTCAATTATATAAAGAAAATATAATGCGGAAAAGAAATAACACAGACACCAGAATTTTGTTAACGAGGAAACCGCAAAAGCAGAATAACCCCAGGACCTAGTCCAGAATAAACACACATTGATTATAAGTTGTTACACCAATTTCTTACTACCTATTCAGACTAGATGTAATACCTGCTTCAGCTGTATTCAAGCACTTGTAGAACTCCTAGCAGAACCCCGATTCTCTTTAGGAATTCTTTTCGTAAAACTTCTAGCAGAACACAAATTCTCTTATGAAGTTATTCTCGAAAATCTTCTGGCAGAACAAGGTTCTCTTCAGAAGATACAACAACACGGTTGATACTTTTTCATCTTTTGTTTTCACAAAACACCGAATCGATTTCCCTTTAGATATAAATCAAGGTTTTGGAAATCTTGTGTTTGTTTTGAAAAAATAATTACTAGGTAAAAGTAATATCAAAACAAACTTGTAGATTAGAGTTTATTATACTCTTCAAGAAAAGAAGAGAAACCTAATTATTCTACAAAAAGAACAACTAAAATAAATCTAGAGATATCCTGTTTAAAACTTCTTAAGGAGTATTTACGAGATACCTTAAATCGAAGTTTTCTTTCTAGTTCTGATTTCGACTAACAAATATTGGTATACGATCGAGAACCAAAATCTATCAAAACCTAGGGTTTATGATCAACAACTCTTGAATGGTCTTATATCAGAAGAGAAGACCTTAGAATAGACAAGAGGTGAAAAACCTAGATTACAAGTTGTAAAACAATCACGAAGATTATTATCAACTCGGCTTTGTGATCCCCAATACAAAGACTTTTATCTCACTCTTGTTCACGAAGAACAGAAGACATGGAAAACAACCTTATGAAGCTTACACCAATTTTCCAAAGGGAATGAAAAAAACGTGTAGCACTCATGAACCCTTTATTTATAGCGAACAATGTAGCTTGAAAGCTAAGCAAAGCTATTTTCCTTTTTCAAGACTCTCCTAATTTTGGGAGTCTTTCCTAAGTTACAACTCTTGCCAAAATAATTAAATAAATAATTAATTTAGCAAATATTGTATTTATGTGAATAAATCACAATTTATCTTAGGAAGGGATCACAAACACTTTAATATGGTAATCAAATATGTTTGGAGTAATAGCTATCTTGTTGTTGATGGTGGTTTTTAGCTTAGGGTTAAAATCGTAAAACCTTGCATCAGATGTGACGTCACTCTGCAAGGAAGCGGTGCTGCGAGTACTAACCTCTCCACCGACACACTTATTGAGCCGCTCAATATACTTCTATCCATAACACTCTATAAATTCTGGCACCTCGCCAATACTAGACTCACTGAGTACTTTCCTGTGCTATGTTCCCCAGCAGAACCCTTAAATCGGTATGGCATGACGGATTTATGTTCACTCGCAGCGGAGTAGCGAGAACCTCCAAGTACCAAAGTTAAGGCCATTGCATGAAATACTCAGACAGAAAGCACACTGCATTCTGTAGATAAAGATTTTATGTGGCAATATACAAAATCCAGTCAATTATTGTGATGACTCACAAAGAACTCATAAACCCGACTAGTTTGCAAAATTAGGGTTTCGCGCCTCGCGCAGTATACTAGGCCATGTTGGTCGAAACCGTGCTTAACCAAGCTAGGCAACCAAATCCGCCACAGCGCACTAAAAGTGCGGCCGTGCCCTAGCATGCCGGCCCTCTTTCCATCGACCAATCAGATCGCTTCAAATCCGCCACCGCGCGTTGGAAGTGTGGCCACACCCTAGCATGCTGGCCCCACTTCCCGTCGACCAATCAGGTTGCTCCAAACCTGCCACGTCCTCAAAAGAGGTCGCTATACTAAGCTAGCTTCCCAAAACACGCTAGCTTCCCAAAACACGCTAGCTTCCCAAAACGCGCTAGCTTCCCTAAACATGCTGGCCATGCCGCTGGCCGCCAAACGGAAGGTAGCCACGATCAACGGCTACCCTTCCTCCTGAGGTGCAGATCTCAACCGTACAAGCTTTCCACCAAACCAAACGACTTGTGGCAACCTTTTGGCCGCAATACCAAAATTCCACGGTTTGTGTCAAACCCTAATTTGGCCGCGCCAAAGGAATCTGCAAGCCATGCCAACACCACGGCCACGCCACTGGCTACCAACGAAAGGTAGCCACGATCAACGGCCACCCTTCCTCCTGGGATGCAAAATCTCGGCCTTCGAAGGTCGTCACTGAACCGGCAAGCCTCTCTATTTTAACTTGCCACACATAGCAACATGCTACACGTTTTCCAATAAAAACACTCGAGACATCAAAACATGTCACAAACTGGGGGATGCTCATCAAGGTATTGGTCTGTCGGTTTACAGCGTGCGGCGTGTAATACGCCCGTTATAAGAAAGTGTCATAAAGGTGAGGCGGTTAGTAATGGCAAGAAATAAGTGGTGAAATGCATCTTCATTATGGAAACATCAATTCCAGGCGTTACTCGTTACCACTTTTCCACCACTCAACCGCTTTCACTTCTTACGAGGCCAGGGTACGTTTTATTACGATTGGTATAAATAGGTTTCACCTACTTCCACCAAAAGATAAGTTTTGGTCAGGAGAACAATACACATCCAGAAATCACCTGGTAGCTTTCCATTCAGCTCGCCAGTTTAACTTTCGGATACAAGTCACAAAACACCCACACTTCCAGAATCAACTATTCTGGCCTCAACACTTTCTTCTCTTCCCTCCCTAAGACCCACCCTTCTCCTTCACTTTGTGATCAAAGCAAGCCTGGAACGGCCTGGGACATTGTTTTGGGTTTAGATTTGTTTCTCATCCGCACTCACACGAAATTACCGAAATCAGCAGAAACGGTTTTCACCCACAAACAATTGGCGACCACAGTGGGAGATTAATCTCTCGGTTACAATATCAATTTTCAATTCCCAATTTCACTTTTCGACCCAATTTTCAGAAGATGGTCGGTCTTGAAGCTGAGTCCACGATCTCAAACTCCGCTCAGGCTCCGGAGAATGGCAACGCTCCCCCTCCCAACACGACACCTAATGGCGTAACCAATGGAGAAATTCCGAAGTTGGCTGAATTGGCACGAGTCCAGGAGATCCACGCAAGAAACATGGACCTGATGAAGGATGCAATCAACATCATACTCAACTTTCTTATCAGCTTGATATCGGATCCGAATGATTCACCCACCTAGGAAACTCCAAGACTGGGGACTGACGTCTCGGATGATCACTCTCATGTTAACAGCTTCACTACCAATCAGAAACCAGTAGACCAGGAGGCAGCTACGTTGGTGGAAAGTTTATGTGAACTTTTACACCTTTCAAAAGACCAGCAAGCAGAAACATTTGTTGCTATCAATCAAATAGCCCTAGACGCATGTTTAGTTCCCTCACGATCAGAGACTCCAAGAAAACCAGAGATGTCCGTCAACAATATTACATTTACTGAGGAAGACATGATGGCAGAAGAAGGGCATAACCGGGCCCTACACGTCACTGCTCGCATCAAAGATTCGGAGTTCAAAAGGGCCCTCGTCGACACAGGGGCATCCTCCAACGTTGTTACTCTCAGAACTCTCAAGATAGCCAAGGTGCGGCCAAGCAAAATCATACGTCAGTCTACCATGATGAAGGATTTCGAAGGCAACCTAACCAGCACGTATGGATACATGATGTGGTTTTAAATGTTGTAGTAAAGTGGTAGTAAGAATGTCGTTCACTCAGACTTGTAAAGATTTAGTTTCAGAAAATACTAAAAACAAAGAAAATATAAACACAAGTTTGTCACAAAATATCGAGAGACTGAGACTCAGGATTTCACCAATTCTTATATTCATGTGGTTCAACTATTAATTCTAGACAATTATAGCTTATAAGATATTGACTCTTTCTTTGCCAAAAATAGATTTTATAAAGTATTAGATGTAAATCATAAGCATGATGCATCAAAAGTTCTTAGACTAAGCATACACCATCAGACAAAATCACAAATAATCAAGAAAAATCATAAATCAATTTAGAATAGTGCAAAAGTCATAAAAGAATTAATTAGAATTACCACATGCGTAAAGAATGGCTTCCTCCATTGTCCCAGTGTTGGGGTTTAGCTCCTCATGCTCAAAACACGCTCAAAATAATAACGCATGGTTGAATAGGTGTTTTATTGAAGAAAACTCGACTTTGTAATGAGATATAATTGTTCTGAAGTCACCGTTCTGAGGAACCCTAACTGAACTGTTGCAAACTTAATATAATTGTTGGAAAAATTGTTACAAAGGCTTAGATTTTGAAAGTTTAGGTCACGGATTCTGCGACTTTCCTTAAGTGCTGTTCTTTGTTCTTCTTCCTCCTCTCGCCTGTATGTTCTCTGCAACTTGCGATTTTGCTCTGCAATGCTCCTTAACCTCCCCCCAAGGTCTCGACAGCCTCTGTTGGTTCTCCCCCTCTTCTTTTATACACCACAGGCCATATCTTTGCGAATATATTCTTCCTAATCTTCTCCGTTTCTTTCTTGCCAAGCACGGGATTTGTTTCCCTCTTTATCTCTTCTACGTGTCCCTAACAGAGTCCCTTCTCACCAAATATCTTTCCAAATATAAACTCAATCCAACAGCCTTTATCTCACGTAAATTCTCTTATTTCAATCTCAGCAAATCCCGAGTATCTCTTTCCTCCCCTGTTTTATCTAAAACTCGGTTTTGCATCCCTTATTTGTCGAGTCTAATACAACTATCAATCCTGACTAACCCTGACTTATCCAGTCCGATCAACTCTGGGCTTGAATCTCTCACGAACCGGCCTATAATCACTACCCAAAATCTGCCGACGTATTTGTTGATTTTCCTTAAAAATACATTTGAACATGGAGAAGAAGATGATAGCCCATATCCAACACGCTGGTGCCTTTAACAGCTGTCTGTGGATGCCCTATGGTTACCCCTTATCATCTGGGTGCCCCTTATCCAAATTAGGGGTCCGAATAGTAATTTTCTCCCACGAGCGCAAAAACCACTTTTCGAGCCAATTTCGCCGCAAAAGCTTATTTCTCCAAAAACACCTACAATGACACAAAAAGCCATAATAAATACAAAATCGAGCACTAACAAAATATACAATTGAGATTAAATCAGACACAAAAATGTGTCTATCAATACATCAACCTGAATATGTCGGTAGGGCCAATCCAGTCGAAGGTAAAGTTCGAGGTAATCGAAAAGGATCCAGACTACCACATGATACTGGGGAGACCGTGGCTCCACGATAACAGGGTCATTCCTTCAACATATCACCAGTGCCTGAAGACCATTTTGAATGAAGAAGTTATTCGTATTCCCGCATCGTTATCTCTTTATGCTTCAATCTGCAGTATGGAGATATTCGAACCAAAGGAAAATTCGCGGGACTCATCAGGCAGATTCCACTGTACTCTTCTCCCGACATGGACAACAATCGAAGAAGAGGACAGGCTCACATCGCTGCACCTACATACCCGACCTCATGTTCTCCCTCCAAAAGAAAAACACGTCAATCTCCCCTCATCAAGTGAAAGAATAACTCACACTCATACCAAGCGGGTGCGGGCTTTTATTGCAAGTCGTGACGAAAAAGGGAAAATCGTATATCGGCGCCGCTGTTAGCAATTAGAAGGGGAGACTACCACGCAGTCTCTCCGCCCAATGGAATGCAATCACAGCAGTGAGACACAAGAGGAAGTGCCAGACACACCACAATAACTGCAGGACGGAACCAACTCCACCACAGACGAATTCGAAGTCATCAACATCGGGAGCGAGGAATCTCCATGGCATATCTCCATCAGTTCAACCCTATGCGCTGACGAACGTGAAAAACTTGTGAACCTTCTTAAGGAATATCGAGATGTATTCGCGTGGACGTACGAGGAGATGCCTGGCCTGGACGAAAAATTGGTCACACACCATATACATGCAATACCCGGATCCAAGCCGGTCAAACAATCCCCAAGACAATTCAGACACGATGTAGGAGAACAGATCAAGATTGAAGTTCAAAAACTATTAGCCGTTGGTTTCATCAAACCCATTCACCATCCCACCTGGTTAGCCAATGTGGTTCCAGTAAAGAAGAAGAGCGGCCAAATCAGGTGCTGCGTTGATTTTAGGGATCTGAACAAATGCTGCCCAAGGACGATTTTCCTCTCCCTAACATCGATATGCTGGTAGACGCCACCAGTGGGCACGGCATGTTCTATTTCATGGACAGGTACAGTGGCTACAATCAAATAAAGATGTACAATCACGACGCAAGTAAGACAGCTTTTCGTACTCCTCTCGGAAACTTTTACTATACCGTGATGCCTTTCGGTTTAAAAAATGATGGCGCCACCTACCAGCGCGCCATGACAGCAATTTTCCATGATATGATGCATAAACAAGTTGAAGACTACGTGGATGACATAGTGGTTAAATCCAAGCCCGGTCAGCCCATACAGAAGTGCTACGGCAGGTGTTTGAAAGGTGTCGTGAATACAAGCTAAAGATGAATCCTTTGAAATGTGCCTTTGGCGTCTCTTCGGGCAAATTTCTAGGTTTCCAAGTAACCGCCGAGGGAATCAAAGTCGACCCAGCCAAAACCCAAGCCATCCTCACGATGCCACCTCCACGGACTGTGAAAGAACTCCAGAGCTTCATGGGTAGGGTAAACTACATCCGGCGTTTCATACCAGGTTTAGCTCAATTGGTGGCCTCGTTCACTCCCTTGCTGAAGAAAGGGGCAAGTTTTGTTTGGACGCCGCTGCAACAAGAGGCTTTTCGGAAGATTCAACAAATATTGTCATCTCCAGTCGTCATGAAATCTCCTGCACAAGGAAGACCGTTGTGTCTCTACACTGCTTTTAGTGATACTACTGTCGGAGCCCTTCTCGCCCAAAAAGATGAGGAAGGAATTGAGAACCATATATACTACTTCAGTTGGACTTTGAGAGATGCTGAACTCAGATACCCTAAAGCAGAAAAAGCGTGCCTAGCTCTGATTCATTCCATTCAGAAGTTCAGGCATTATTTGCTTTCAAACAAAGTAGTGCTGATATCCAGGTCCGATCCTGTGAAGTTCTTGCTTTCAAAACCGGCCCTGATAGGAAGGCCAGCCAAATGGCTCCTCCAAATGTCAGAGTTTGATATAACGTGCGCTTTCCCAAAAGCTATCAAGGGACAAGCGGTCCCAGATTTACTCGCAGCTTTCCCGGGAGAAGGTACCACAGCACTGCACGAAGACCTTCCTGGAGAGTTTCCGGAAGTCTCTTTTGTCAAGGAAGAGGCGTGGCTACTATTCTTCGATAGCTCCGCCACCCCTAACAATAATACCGGAGGAGCAGGCGTGGTTCTAGTATCCCCAACCGGTGAAGTTTTCTCGCATTCCTTCAAGCTAGACTTTCACTGCACCAACAATTCAGCAGAATATGAAGCTTTTTTCATAGGGTTATCATTAGCCAAGCAAGCTGGAGCTACGCGTCTGGAAATAAGGGGTGATTCTAAGTTGTTGGTTAACCAGATGAATGGAGTATACGCGCTGAAAGAGGTGACGCTGGCCCCGTATAAATCCGAAGCGCAAAACCTGCTAAATTACTTCGCTGACGCAACCATAACACATATTGGACGTAGTAACAACAGACATGCTGACTGCCTAGCCACATTAGCATCAAAGCTGCAGTTCGAGGGTTTGGAAGAAACCTTGACAGTGAAGAGACGAACCATGGCATCAACATGGCTTTCACGATCCAAAGAGACTGAAGCCAACGACTGGAGAATACCGATTATTCAAGAACTTAACAACTCGCTTTCTCAAGGGAAAATCAGTCTCAAAACCTTACAAAACTTCTTCATGCTTCACGGGATGTTGTATCACCGGAACCCAGATGGTTCCCTATCAAGATGCCTCGGAGACGAAGAGGCGCAGCAGCAGCTTAACCATATTCATAACGAAGTTTGTGGGCAAACGCTGGTAGTAATACTTTACCGTCGTCTGCAACGCCTTGGCTACTACTTGCCAGAAATGGAGACTCAATCTCGTTTGCTCCAAGGGTCTTGTTCCAATTGCCAGGCACCACCACATCAACTGGAAGTTTTCAATATTAACCACGCTGGGACTGGAAGAAGCCGTACATCAGTTATCTTCGCGACGGCGTACTTCCTACCAGCAAGAGAGATGCAACCAGGGTAAAGCAAAGATCCAAAAGATTCATACTCCACGAAGGAATCATGTATCGTAAAAGCTTTGGGGGAGACTTATTACGATGCCTGGGCGAGGTAGAAATCCCAAGCATGTTGAAAGAAATGCACGAAGGCGAGCACCAAGGGAAAAGGAAGTTGTTTCTCCAGATACACGAGCGATACTACTGGCTGACCATGGAAGACGAAGCGACTGCTTTTGTTCAAAGATGCCAAAAATGTCAAATTCATGGGAATCTTATTCACGCACCCTCTACTCTGCTGCATTCGATAAGTAGTCCGTGGTCGTTTTATAGCTGGGGACTCGACATCATCGGGAAGATCAACCTGTCATCATCAAAACAACATGAGTATATAATAACCGCAACGGAGTATTTCACCAAATGGGTCGAAGCCATTCCTTTACGAGTGACTACTGGAGCCACAATTGCAGCGTTCATCAAGGAATATATCATTTGCCATTTTGGTGTGCCTAAACACATCATCACCGACAACGGCACTCCTTTCGCCAACAAGCAAGTGCGGGAGTTACTTGAAGAATATGGAATTAAACAAGTTTTCTCTACCATTTACTACCCCCAAGGAAATGGGTGGGCCGAAAGCACCAACAAGACTCTGATTCGAATCCTCAGCCGGACAATGCACGATAACCCTCGAACATGGCATGAACAGTTACCCATGGCGCTTTGGGCATATCGGACATCACCAAGGAGCTCTACTGGCGCCTCCCCTTACTCTCTCGTCTACGGCGCGGACGCCATTCTCCCAGCGAAAATTAAAATCCCGTCACAAAGATTGCCGAGGCAAGTGGAGTCCAATGGAATGAAGACGAAACATCGAATGCCAGGGTAGCGGAGCTATACACTTTAGATTCCAGGAGAGATAAAGCATAGGATCACGCGCAAGCATACAAAAATAGAATTTTCCGAGCATATGACAAAGCGGTGAAACCTCGAGTTTTTCAAATAGGAGATTTAGTGTTGAAGACTTCCAAACACATTCAACAAGACATGACCGCACCAAAATTCTCCCCAAAATGGGAAGGGCCGTATGTGGCCACCAAAGCATACAACAGTGGATACTACAAGGTCATCAAGGAAGATGGAGGCAAATTGGAAACAATCATCAATGGAAAATGGCTCAAGGCGTACTACGCCTAACTATTACCTCACCCATCGCCATCTCATGGCACGGCTAGCCAGGCATTTTTCTGTTTCCTTCACATCCCAGTTATTAAAACTTCATTTTAGTCAAGGAATATCAATGAAAATTATCTTATTTCTCCAAAACCAGTACAAAAAAAAAATGTATATGTTCGAGACCAGAAAGAAAACCAGACGTCTCACAACTACATAACTCAGAAAAGCCCGTCCAATAGATTATAATTCCTTGAAAGCATCATCTTCAACATGTTTTGATATCTTTCAGCTCTACTCTTCAAGTCCTGTATAGCCTTTCCCACCTTTTGATATTCTACTGCCATAGTCATCTCCTCTTCCAAAACGGCTTTTGTGGCAGGAACGACGTTGGCAAGAATACCGACTTTGTCAACCTTCACAATGTCAAGGTGATGCCGCAGCCAACTTATATTGAACTCAAGGGATTCACAGGTAGACACCATGTTTTCCCACCTTTCAATAGTTGATTCCGTGACGTCGCGGATGGATGTGCCCTCCATTTCAACAATCATAGGCAGGAGACAATTCAATGTGGTAACCAAAACCGACGAACAATGCTTCAACATGTTCCTGGTGGCAATATGGCCACATTTTCTCCATATTTTCGTATACAGAGTCATGAATTCCTTTCGCACTAGGAATTTACCGACGCTTCGGTAGCTAGAAGACAAACACTTCATGCGGATTTCAAATTACAAACCTGCATTGGGATATTCATAGCAAGAGATTCCCAAATCAGCATTTTCCAGATCAGCAACAGTCGGTGTGCTTGAGTTCAAAGAAAAGGGGGCTGTCAGATCATCATCATCAACGACAGTCACACATGTCCCAGTTGGATATCTCTGCGCAAAATAAAATCTCCCTTCGTCACTCGCCAGCAATAATAAACAAGTATCTATTGGTTAACGAAAGCATACCGGTATGATCTTCTTAACTCGGATAATCCGGATGGGGGAATTATCGCAGGAGCAAGAACGTCCGCGCTTAACTGAAGAATCAGGCTGGCTCGAGGATGATTCACTTCTGCTCGACATGATGAAAGAAATATGGATTCAACAGGAGAAATATTCTCCGTGAACTGGTAAGGATGGTATAGTTTCACCAGCATATATATTGCGGAAACCCTAGAAAGAAACGGATGCTAAGCAAACGTGGTGAGCCTACATGACAGCCGAAAAATCAGCCACAATAAAATCTCTTGTCGAAACCCAAATAAAAAAAAACGGTCAAACATTCAAAGGAGGAATATGTTTTCTAGCTCGGAACCCTGGCACAGGCGCGTACCTGGAATGTGTTCTCCTTTCCACGGAGGCGTTAACCACGCAAGAGGACGACCAAGACAAGCCGAGCCAACGGCTCCGCGCCCAAGACGAGCCATCTCCGCGCCAAGCCGAGCCGTATCTGTGCGCAAGCCGAGCTAACAGCTCCGCGCCCAAGCCAAGCCAACGGCTCCGCGCCCAAGCCGAGCCATCTCCGCGCGCAAGCTAAACCAATGGCTCCGCGTCCAAGCCATCGCCCAAGCCAAGCCGTCTCCGCGCCGCGTCAAAGTCGCGCCCAAGTCTTTCGCGCCTGAGTCAAGATAGCACTACGCCAACGCTCCACGACCATGCCAAGTTAGCCGTGCCATCCTCTACTTCGGCTAGCCACCCATCCGCTACTTCGGCTAGCCGCCCATCCGCTACTTCAAGCTAGCGGTACCAACGACCCATGGCCAAGATGAATCTATACGAAATCCGCCATCACAAGGATCACGGATTTCTCATGCCTTCCACTAAAGGTTAGTTGAATTTCCTTGGCGATATCTTTACATATTGCTCTCTCGATTTTTACTCTTGCCTGTCACCATCTCATGCTTACCCAGCAACAATGCCACTGTTACGTGCTAAGCATGAGACTTAATGTTGATGGTGGTTTTTAGCTTAGGGTTAAAATCGTAAAACCTTGCATCAGATGTGACGTCACTCTGCAAGGAAGCGGTGTTGCGAGTACTAACCTCTCCACCGACACACTTATTGAGCCGCTCAATATACTTTTATCCATAATACTCTGTAAATTCTGGTACCTCGCCAATACTAGACTCACTGAGTACTTTCATGTGCTATGTTCCCCAGCAGATTCCTTAAATCGGTATGGCATGACGGATTTATGTTCACTCGCAGCGGAGTAGCATGAACCTACAAGTACCAAAGTTAAGGCCATTGCACGAAATACTCAGACAGAAAGCACATTGCATTCTGTAGATAAAGATTTTGTGTGGCAGTATACAAAATCCAGCCAATTATTGTGATGACTCACAAAGAACTCATAAACCTAACTAGTTTGCAAAATTAGGGTTTCGCGCCTCGCGCAGTATACTAGACCTCGTTGGTCGAAACCGTGCTTAACCAAGCTAGGCAACCAAATCCGCCACAGCGCACTAAAAGTGCGGCCGCGCCCTAGCATTTCGGCCCTCTTTCCATCAACCAATCAGATCGCTTTAAATCCTCCACCGCGCGTTGGAAGTGTGGCCACGCCCTAGCATGCTGGCCCAACTTCCCGTCGACCAATCAGGTTGCTCCAAACCTGCCACGGCCTCAAAAGAGGTCGCTATACTAAGCTAGCTTCCCAAAACACGCTAGCTTCCCAAAACACGCTAGCTTACCAAAACGAGCTAGCTTACCAAAACATGATGGCCATGCCGCTGGCCACCAAACGGAAGGTAGCCGCGATCAACGGCTACCCTTCCTCCTGAGGTGCAGATCTCAACCGTACAAGCTTGCCACCAAACCAAATGACTTGTGGAAACCTTTTGGCCGCAATACCGAAATTCCACGGTTTGTGCCAAACCCAAATTTGGCCGCGCCAAAGGCATGCGCAAGCCATGCCAACACCACGGCCACGCCACTGGCTACCAACGAAAGGTAGCCACGATCAAAGGCCACCCTTCCTCCCGGGATGCAAAATCTCGGCCGTCGAAGGTCGTCACTGAACCAGTAAGCCTCTCTATTTTAACTTGCCACACATAGCAACATGTTACACGTTTTCCAATGAAAACACTCGAGACATCAAAACATGTCACAAACTGGGGGATGCTCATTAAGGTATTGGTCTGGCAGTTTACAGCATGCGGCGTGCAATATGCCCGTTACAAGAAAGTGTCATAAAGGTGAGGCGGTTAGTAATGGAAAGAAATAAGTGGTGAAACACATCTTCATTATGGAAACATCAATTCCAGGCGTTACCCGTTACCACTTTTCCACCACTCACCCGCTTCCACTTCTTACGAGGCCATGGTACGTTTTATTACGACTGGTATAAATAGGTTTCACCTACATCCACCAAAAGACAAGTTTTGGTCAGGAGAACAATATACATCCAGAAATCACCTGGTAGCTTTCCATTCAACTCGCCAGTTCAATTTTCAGATACAAGTCGCAAAACACCCACACTTCTAGAATCAACTATTCTGGCCTCAACATTTTCTTCGCTTCCCTCCCTAAGACCAACCCTTCTCCTTCACTTTGTGACCGAAGCAAGCCTGGAACGGCCATTTCTTGGTTTAGGCCAGGATTGTACAGATTGATCTCTCGAATCAAAAGTACTCCCATGCAGTACATTGTTTTGGGTTCAGATTTGTTTCTCATCCGCACTCACACGAAATTACCGAAATCAGCAGAAACGGATTTCACCCACAAACACTTGCCTAGATAAGGAAACATCAAAAACTTGACCAAAAATGGCTTCTAGTCACGTAATTGGGCTCAAGTCCGTGAACCATTACAAACAGTTCGTGGATTGTTTCCTACTAACGAACTGTAATAATTACAGCAACACTTATAATTGTTACTTTAATAAATCACTCATAACTTCATCGTTATAACTCGGAATTGAGTGATTCTTGGCTCGTTGAATTCGTAAGCTCATTCACTATAACATGATATTATTTATAGGGATAAAGGTCATTGTCACCAAAGTCATGAATCAAATAACCTCAAGTATGTATTCATAAATGTACATTTACCATCATAGGAATTATTCCATAGAGTGAGCATTTATTTCGACAGTTTAGAAAGGCAGAATTGAACAAGAATCCAAATGAAATGAATTACCAGATATCTTTGTTGATGAATTCCTTTTTGATGTCTTCTTGTAGTCTTCAAACTTCATCCTTCAAGGATAGCTTCGATTCTACTTCTTAGACTTAATCTAGTCCGAAACTATCTTTAGTATACTAAATCAAAATTGCATTTTGGCAACTAAAATTGACAAATAACTTGACATACCAACGCTAGTGGGTTCAACCGAGCAATGCTCTAACAAGTATGCGTACACGTTTGCATACCGGCGAACAAAGGCCAAGTCCGGGAACTCAGGTATGCGTACATGTTTGCATACTTGAGTGGGTTAAGTTCTAAAATTGGAAATGTATGTTTATATACTCATGAACAAATACATTTATATAATAAGGAACGCAATATTTGCAAACCGTGGGTATAATGTTCATGAATTGATTCAAGTGAATCAAAACCGATTTTGCTTCAATTGTGTCTTGTATATGATAGGGTGTAGAATACATCCTATTTACTATCTATTGTTTATGCTTTCTTTGCTATTTTTCTTGTAAATTATGTATTTTACGCTTGTTTTGAGTTTTATAGCTACTCTAGAGTCACATGGATAAATAGAAGAAGAAATCACCCAATTTGAGCAAAAAGGGCGAAATTGTCATCTTACAGGCAAGTGATATTTGGAGCCCAGCAAATGTTAAGGGGCAACTCTATTTGGAGAAGCACTAAAGGCAGACTAGCAAAGGTTAAGGGGTTTGCCATCTGGGTGACCCTTATCTCAAGTGCTGGAGTGTCCGAATCCGCCCCATTTCTAACCTAACCCTAAAGTCGAGAGATTTCTTTCTCTAAATCATTAGCTCATTATGAGCAGCGGCTGCTGCTGAAAGCGGAGAGATTAAATTCGAGAAATAGAGGAGATTAAGAACAGCGAGAGTTGATGATGCTGATTCAAATAAGAAATAAAAACTGATCGAGAAATTAAAGATGGTTTCAGATGTGGAAAATGAAGTGGGTTCGATGCAGATATGAAATTGGGTAGAGATTGATATGGATTTATGGTGATTGACGAAGATTAGAGGCTGAATTCGAAGTCGGAAAAATACACAGAGCAGATGGGGTTTATGTTGATTTCTGTTGAATCGAGATTGATGAACAGAGATGAATAAGACACGGGTTTTGCTGAGTGTTGAGGTGCGTATGAATCTGAGATGGTTAATAGCAGAAATTGAAGTTAGGGTTTTCCTGATGAATGAATTGAACCAAGAACGATGCTGATGCTACTGTTGAATGAGATGCTTCTAATGAGAAATTGGTATGACTGGTAGTGGATTGAAGGAACTGATAAGGTTCTGAGAATGGGTTTCTAAGATCGAAGATGGGTTTTGAGAAGAAGAATGAGCTGCTAAATGATGAAACATGAGACGGATTTGAGCCATAGGGTGGTGGTGCTTGAATGGGTAAACTCAATTCGAGTTTGATTGATTGAAGAGAATGGTTGCTGCTATTGGGGATCTGTTGATGCCGATGTTAGTCCTGACGCTGTTGATTTCTGTTGAACAAAGAAGATGGGTATGATTCTAACTCGATTTAAGAAGCTGAGTTGCTGGTGAAAGAGAAAAAAGATGGTATTGCCGCTGTTGTTTGATGGGTTAATGATGAGTATGAGATGTAATGAAGTATGTCTTGAAGCTACAATTGGTGATGAATCGAAGCTCTTGTCGTTGTTCATTCAAGAAATTGGGTTGTTGTTAAAAAGGGTTATAGATGAATGCTTTAGGGAATGAATGTATGATGAATCTGTATGCAGGGAGTGAAGAAAAGAATGGCCTGATAATGGCCGGAAATCAGCAAGAAACAGGGAAACTCTGTTCAATTTTATGCACTGGCGAGTCAACTCGGCGATGACCGATCCAAATTTAACTCGGTAGAGTAAGCCAACGAGTCGAACCCTGTCTCGGCTGACTATCCTTTATTTGACCCGGTTGACTAACGGTTGACCGTCTTGACCGTTACTTATAACGGTATCGGAACGGAATATTCCGTCGACAGAGAAGAAGATTTCAGGTGACCGGTGGCGACTTTTCAGGCCGGATTCCGGCCAAATTCCGGCCATAATACCAGCTTTCCGGCGACCAAAATTACAGATTTTTGTGTGGATTCTTCTCATGGGTGTGAAGACTTGGACTTGGAATTGGATGGAGAATTTGGCTCAAATTTGGAAAGAGAAGATGGAAGATGAGAAAGGCTCAAATTTGGAAATTGGATTGCTAAAGGAAAGGGGTTCTATTCCTTGGAAGATTTGGAGAACATTGAAGCCTATAAGTAGAGAAGTTCTCTACACATCTTTTACACATCTCTCTACACACACAACACTTGTGTTTTTGCTTGCTTTTGAAAATTCTTCTTTTTAATTATTTGTGTGAACTTTAAAAATTCTCCTTTTAATTATTATTTGTGTGAATTTCAAAAACATGAGTAGCTAATTTTCTTATTGATTGAGGATGAATTCCTAGTTCTTAATATATGATTTGAGTTTTGTTTCAATTCTATCTTGAAGTTTTTCACATGATTATCGTTTGTTTTTACTAATAGGAATGTTTATTCATTCATGATTGATTGATAGATTGTTTAGAGTGCACGCTAAATTGATTTGTTAATTTAATCTAAAGCTAGTGAAAGTTAGGGGAGAAGTAATCGTTTCTTGACTCTTTACATAAGTAGCAAACACGAGACCTTGCGGAGGGATTCCGTGGAGCAATTGTGTGTGAAAACAACGTTAGCAAGTAGACCTTGATCTAAGAGTCTAACTACTAATATTAACCTAATAAGTTCATAAATCTTAATGCGTTTATTTAAATTACATCTAGAGTGATCTACTACTAGGTGGTTTGGTAAATAGAATCCGGTAGTCGAGAACTTCCGTATCCGGTGATACAAGGGATTTAGGGGTTTAGCACTCGATCTAGTTTGCTTTACCTACGGTTGGTGATAATTTGTGACTAATAACAAGTAGAAAAGAACATAACTTGATTCATTGTTTTGCAACGAAGAAGGATTCCTTGGTCTTGTCTCTCTTATTGATTTCAACTTTATCTTTGAATTGCTTTGTTTATTTTCTTTTGCTTTTTACACCCCCCTTTTGTGACAATTTTTACAACTAGAATCTCTTGCTCCTCGTGGGAACGAACTTAACTACCACTATATTACTTGTTAATTAGGTGGAAAAATATTAATTAATTTGTTGTGGTTACGACACGCATCAGTATACTTCTATGAGAATATAAACAATTGAACAACTATATAACTAGTTTCATTTGAGTCATTTATACTTCTATGAGAATATAAACAATTGAACAACTCTATAACTAGTTTCATTTGAGTCATTTGAACTAGTTGTGTTAAGATGAACAAGGTTGATATGAAAGTGTTCATATGGCTAACTTCGGTTAACTATTGTTGAGCCAACTAAGTATACACGTTTAGGTACGGTTACCCATATCCAAATAAAGGTGTATTTCATTTGTGTGTAACAAGCTAAGTTCGATCTAACAGTTGAAAGATATTAGCTTGAATCTAATCAGGTTTTCATCTAACGGTGAATATTGGTTACTTTGTCCCAAAGTAAACAAACCCTGATTTGGAGACTATATAAGGGATAACTCTAGCAACTGGGAAACCTAATCCCCATAACTCTTGTGTGATACTAGTTGTGACTAGATTCGATTCTCTTTTAACCTAGGTTTTTCCTAAAACCATTATAGGTTAACGACTTGAAGACTTCATTGGGATTGTGAAGCCAGACCCAAATATTTTCTTTGTAGTTGCGTGTTCTGATCTTACTTTATTCAATCGTACTGAGTACTATATTCTCTAAGATTTTCTCGAGATTTAATATCTGATAGGTAAGATAAAACGTAGTCACAAACATCTTCGTCTCATTGTTTGTGATTCCACAATATCTTGTTTCTTTACCATACGGTTAATATTATTGTGAGGTGATTGATATTATTTGGCTGTTCTTCGGGAATATAAGTCTGGTGTATCAATTGGTTTCTATTCACCTTGATTTATCAAAAGACGGAACAAAAATCATAGGTATTTTTGTGGGAGACAGATTTATTTATTCAATAGACTTTTCTGTGTGAGACAAATTTGTTTATCAAGTCTTCGACTTTGGGTCGTAACATCTCTTAGTTGTGGGTGAGATCATCTAAGGGAATCAAGTGAGCAGAATCCAGCGTGGTTCTAGAGGCGTAAGGAACACAATTGTACCTTGATCAATGTGAGATTAGTTAGGGCTCAACTACATTCCAGTCCGAAGTTAACTTGCAGTAGGCTAGTTGATAGGTGTAGAATACACCGTATTTACTATCTAGAGTTTATGCTTTATTTGCTATTTTTCTTGTGAATTATGTACTTTACGTGTGTTTTTGAGTTATTAGTTACTCTGGAGTCGCACGGGGGAAAAGAAAAAGAAAGTATCCAATTTGAGCAAAAAGGGCGAAATTGTCATCTCACAGGCAAATGATATATGGAGCTGACCCAAGGTTAAGGGGCAACTCTATTAGGAGGAGTGTTAAATATAGCCAGCTGTGGTTAAGGGGTGACCACATGTTATGGGGCATCCACTGGGGTGTCCCTTATCTGATGCAGAGGGGTGTCATTATCCAGCTTTATCCTAAAATCTAAAACGAGAGAAGATGTTTCTCTCATTCATTCAATGCTTTTCACCTAAAACTGAGAAGAGAAGCTAAAAGCAATCATGGCTGCTGTTGAAACCTCAGGTGAATAGAGAGGAAGAACGATGAGATCTTTTGAGTCTGGTGGAGATGATCATCAGTAGAAAAAATGAAGAAATAACTGATTTCTAAAGCTAGGGTTTGTTGGAGATATTGATTCAGAGATTAGGAGGCGAGTGGGATAGATCGAAGTGGAGCCGATGTCTGATGGGTTGAAGTTGATTTGATCACGAATTTGAAGAACAAGAAGAATTAAGACATGGGTTTCACTGTGAATCAAGTTTGTGCTGATGGGGAATCAATTGAGATCAGAAAATTAGGGTTTGAACTGAAATTTGGGTTTGCTGTTTATCTGAATCGAGAAAGAGGAGTAATGAATCTGAGATTAGAATTTGGGGTTTTGTTATAATTTGGGTTCGAGTGAAGATGAAGATGCTGCTATCTATTAGAGCTGAGAGTATTGTTCGATTCAGGGAAGAAGATGGATTTGAATCTGTCAGAAAAAGGGGTTATGTGTTGGTGATTATGAGCTGTGAATGATTTACAGGCTAAGGAAGAAGATGATGTTGCTTTGGTCTTTGGTTGTGTATGATTACGGGATTTTGGAAGAAGGCATGCGGCTGAAATGGCTCTGGTGGTATCCAGTGTTGTTGTTGTTCTGATGAAGAGGAATGACTTAGGCTGTGGTGTTGTTGGCTATCGAGCATGGAGAATCTGAAGAGCGTGGCAGTGACCATGAAAGAATGGTGAAAAGCTCGAGAGAAATCAGTGATGAAGCTTAACAGAGACGATGGCAATGAGATGAGCTTCCATTGTTGAAAGTCTGCTCGGGATGGATGGTTTCGCTGAGGTGATAATGCTGCTGACGGAAGACATGGATAATGTTGATGGCAGAGAAGGTGGAGCTTGTTGTGTAGCTGCGGAAAGATGGCAGCTGGAAATGGAGCAGTTGAGAATTTTGCAGGAGCTGTGGTTTGTGAGTTTGGTAATTATTGCAGCTGGAGTGATGAAATTGAAATGTTAGTCTTGGTGCTGTATGACCTGAATTCGCTAATGCAAGAAATGGGTGATGTCAGTTGAGATGAGAAGGGGATTTGAAGCTATAGAAGGCATGACTCAGTTCAGGGAGAGAATGGGAGCTGAGATTATGGAATTGTCGTGGTGCTGAGTACTGGCGCTGAGATGGTGCTGCTGTAGTTATTAGCAGTGCCGCAATGGATTACAATGAAGCTAGCACAGAAGCAATGGTTGGATGGGTTTAGTTGGTTGTGCTTCATTGGCATGGTTGAATTGAGGTTGGCTGGGATGGGCAAGGATCTGATGCTGCTATGAACTGCAGCTGGAGCTGTGGGAAGTCGTAGAAACTGGTGGTAATGGAACTGACACAATGGCAGGAAAGAGTGTGGATGTGTGAGCTGAAGAAATGAAGTTGCGGAAGGTATAGCCATCAAGGCCGAAATGCGAGAGACTTGAAGCACAATGATAGTGCGGTGAGATTTGCTCGTGCAAGAGGCGGCTCGACGAGTCGATCCGATTAGTGATCAAAGACTGGTGACTCAGTCCGACACGAGATCCTGACTCACCTGTTGACTCACCCTGACTCTCCTTGACTCGGTGCTGACCGAGTTGACTCGCCAATTTGACCCGTTGACTCACTGAACCGGTGACCGGGCGGACTTTGCCGGTCCACACCGAACCGTTTTCCGGCGACCTTTCCGGCCGATTTCCGGCGACCACTTTTGGGGCGTATTTTCTACACGGGTTTCTCCTTCTTATGGGCTTGGTGGATTCTCATCTAATGTACTTTGAAGACTAGACCTAATTTTAGAAGTTGGAGAAAATCTATAAAGGGAAGGTCTTCTACAACATATAGGATATCTTATTCTTGGAATTTTTGAGAGAGCCACTTTTGTTTACGCTTCTAGGGTTTGCTTTTGTTCTTCTTCTTCATTATTTTATTATTGAATATTGATGATGATGAACTCCATAGCTATGAGTAGCTAAACATCTTATTGGTTATGGGATAAAAGTTGATTTCTCAACATGCTTTTGATTCAATGAATTAGTTTTGTCTCATTAATTATTGTTTGTGATTCACAATTAGTAGTGTTATAAGATTTGAAAACTTGTTAGGTTGAGTCCGGAATCAATCCGATTTGTGTTCATCTCTAGAGCTATATTAGGGTTTTCAATACGAAAAAGTTGTTTATCCCTGATTCTAAGTAGCATAATTGTGGGTAGTGCTTGTAGTGATATATCCTACTAGTCACAAGTGAATCATAACTTTTGTTAAAACGTTTAGTGCTTTTACACATTCGTTTGCATTGATGAGTCTTATTCCATAAATCTTAATGCTTTTAGGGAGTTGAACTTAATTGTGCTTTTACACTTTAGGTTGCTTTCTACGAAGAATTCACATATGCATCTTTTAATGTGGTTGTGATGAAAACAAGGAATTAACGGGTTATACTTGCGATCAAGGTATCCTAGGACTTTTAATAAATACGAGATTAAAATACCAATTCTAATCATTGATGAAAATACATGTTTGTGAATGATACTATCCCGTGACCAATATCTCCTCCTTATTGATTTCTCGAATTACTTACTTTGCTTTTAATTACTTTTATTTGCTTAGATACAACAAACATACCTTGGGTTATTTTAGAAACTGAAATTTTATAACAACGAAAGCCTCTCTGTGGATACGAACTCTTTCTTATCGCATACTATATTTATATCTAGTTGATTGAGAAAGTGAAATTATATTTGATGGATTGACAACCGACCAAATTTTGGCGCCGCTGCCGGGGAGGCATACGGCTTGTTATTAAGTTTTTAGTTTCTTTTTACAATTTCTGCTTTTATCTTTGCTTTTTGGTTCTTGTCTTGCTTCTCACTTGTTTGCGAGAATTGTTTGCAGGTACCTAATCTCTGGCTTCTAAGGATTGGAATTATCCAAGGTGCGGGATAGCTACTCGACGCGGCACAATACTCCAACCAAGTCAAGACACAACGGACGAGCACGAGTTGGAAGTAGGAGAAGAGATTTTCCGACAACAATAAGAAGGAAAAGAGGTTCCAATCGTAGACGAATCACACGTTGAGGAAGAATTAACAATGGGTGATGCAAATCGTTCACTCAAGGACTTAGCTTCTCATAGGCTTGATACACAACAGGGGTGTATTCAAACGAACTCTACTTTTGAGATAAAGCCGGGGTTGCTTAGAGAATTACCAAAATTCCATGGCATGGTGAATGAAGACCCAAACAAACATCTTTTGGACTTCCGCACCATTGTCACGGCTATGCTTCCAGCGGATGTTGAGGCGGATGGTGCAATGTTGAAAGTTTTCCGTTTCTCTTTAATGGATAGTGCTAAGGATTGGTTGTACTATTTACCTCCCGGAAGTGTCACAACATGGAATGGGTTGAAGAAACTCTTTTTAGAAAGATATTTTCCTGCATCAAAGGCTACTCAAATTCGCAAGGAGATTTGTGGGATGAAGCAAAACGTGGGAGAATCCTTATATGAATGTTGGGAAAGGTACAAGAGATTGGTTGCAAGCTGCCCTCACCACCAATTCAGTGACGCTATGATCATCCAATACTTCTATGAAGGACTCCAATCAAGTGATAGGAATCTTATTGACGCTGCGGGTGGTGGTGCACTAGTTAGCAAAACGGTGGCACAAGCTAGAGAGTTGATTGAAAATATGGCAGCGAACTCACAACAATTCTTAAGTCGTGGGTCGGATGTGATTCTAAGAAGGGTGAGTGAAGTGAGCGAGGTGGAGGAACTTCGTCAACAAATGGGTAACATGATAGCAATGTTGCAACAAGTTGCATCCGCGGTTATACCAAGTTCCTCTCAAACTTATGAGGACGAGCAAGCTAATGCGATCTTTCCAAATCAACAAAGACGGTATGATCCCTACTCAAACACTTACAATCCGGGATGGAGAGATCACCCCAATTTTAGCTATGCTAACAAGCAAGGTGCAATTCAACAACCTACCTTCAACTCTTCAAGTGGATTTCAACCTCAACAACAACAATTCCAGCCGAGACAACAATTTCAGCAACCGCAAGCACAACAATCGATGCAAAATCAAGGTTCCGATATTGATTCAAAGCTTCAAACAATGATGCAAGGTATTTCTACCATGTTTAAAGAGAGTCAACAAGAAACTAAGAGTGCTATCAAGGAGTTGCAAACACAAATGGGCTCCATGGCTATTGAGTTGAACCAATTGAAGGCGCAAAATAGTGGGAAACTCCCTTCTCAACCTATTAACCCAAAAGAGGGTGTTAATGCTATTACGTTGAGAAGCGGTACACAACTTGTGCAACCCGAAGTTGCTGATTCGGGCAAGGTGGAGACACCAAAGGAACCTGTTTTGGAGGAGAAGAATGAGGATTCTCCCCAAACTTCTGAGGTATCTATTCCTAACTCTAAAACTCCGGTTTCTACTTATGTTCCTCCTCTACCTTTTCCTCGCAGATTTGCAAGTTCTAAGAAGGCGGAACTAGAAAAGGAGATTTTAGACGTTCTTAAAAAGATCCATGTGAACATACCACTCATTGATGCTATCAAGCAAGTTCCAAAGTATGCAAAGGTGTTGAAGGACTTGTGTACCAACAAACAAAGGCTCAAAGGTAATGAAGTACTTAGTGTGGGGGAGAATGCCTCGGCAATCTTACAACACAAACTCCCACTTAAGTGCAAGGATCCGGGTAGTTTTGACATTCCCGTCACAATTGGTAACACAACTTTTAACAAAGCTATGTTGGATTTAGGTGCATCCGTTAATGTTATGCCTGCGTCAATGTATAATTCACTTGGTCTTGGTCCTCTTAAAAAGGCTGAAATTGTATTGCAATTAGCCGATCGCTCTAATGTCTACCCAATGGGTATTATTGAGGATGTTCTTGTGCAGGTTAATCAACTTGTATTTCCAGCAGACTTTTGTGTGTTAGAGATGGATGAAGGTTCACCGGACTCGTCTCTTCCAATGCTTCTTGGGCGTCCTTTCATGAAAACGGCGAAAACCATAATTGATGTGGATAAGGGAACGCTAACTATGGAGTTTGATGGAGAAATAATACGTTTCAACATTTTCGAGACGATGAGATATCCTAGCGATGTCCACTCTTGTTTCTCCATTGATGTGATGGATACATTGGCACAACAAATGTTTGAATTAAACGGTGATGATGCTTTGGAAACCGTGTTAACTACATCCATGGATAATGGTGTAGAGTGTGGTAATGAAGTCAAGGAAGCCCTTGGTGATCTTAATTCACTCCAAGGATGCCCGGAAACTCATAATATCTCTTTTATTTCTTTACCATGCAGTGATGAAAAGCTTGTACCTTCAATTGTTAAATCTCCAAAGTTAGAATTGAAACCTCTTCCCGACCACCTTAAGTACTTGTACTTGGGTGATAATGAAGAGTTACCTGTGATTGTTTCTAATAAGCTTAATGATTTACAGGAGCAAAAACTTCTAAGGGTGCTAAGGAAGTACAAGACGGCCATAGGATGGACAATTGCCGATATCAAGGGTATAATCCCTGCCGTTTGTATGCACAAAATTCGTTTGGAGGATGATGCAAAGCCTACTAGGGAAGCGTAACGTCGTTTGAATCCTCCCATGATGGAAGTTGTGAAAAAGGAGATACTCAAGCTTTTGGAAGTGGGTGTTATCTACCCCATATCCGATAGCAAGTGGGTAAGACCGGTACAAGTAGTACCAAAGAAATCAGGTGTGACAGTGGTGGAGAATGATAAGAATGAACTTGTCCCAACTCGTGTGCAAACCGGTTGGAGGGTTTGTATTGATTATAGAAAATTGAATGCCACCACTAGAAAAGATCACTTTCCTTTACCTTTTATTGATCAAATGCTTGAACGTTTAGCTGGACACTCTTACTATTGCTTTCTTGATGGCTATTCAGGTTATAATCAGATTGTGATAATAGGAGGACCAAGAGAAAACCACTTTCACTTGTCCTTTCGGTACTTTTGCTTATAGAAGGATGCCTTTTGGCTTATGCAATGCTCCGGCTACTTTTCAAAGGTGTATGGTAAGTATCTTTTCGGAATATGTTGAAAACATAATCGAAGTGTTCATGGATGACTTTAGTGTCTTTGGTGATTCTTTTGACCTTTGCTTGAACAATTTGTCTCTAATCCTTGAACGATGTGTTGAAACTAATCTTGTGCTAAATTGGGAGAAGTGCCATTTCATGGTAACTCATGGCATAGTTTTAGGCCATATAATATCTTCTATAAGGCTTGGAAGTCGATAAATCTAAGATAGACCTTATTCGTGCTCTAACCCCTCCCACTACGGTGAGGGAGATACGTTCTTTTCTTGGTCATGCAGGTTTCTATCGTAGGTTCATCAAGGACTTTTCCAAGATAGCATCACCACTTTGTAACTTATTGCAAAAAGATGTGGTTTTTAACTTTGATGAGAAATGTATGGCGGCATTCAATCGTTTGAAAGAACTTTTGATTTCAGCCCCTATCATTAAACCACCGGATTGGAGTAAGCCGTTTGAACTCATGTGTGATGCTAGTGATCATGCGGTTGGTGCGGTGCTTGGGCAACGTGTGGGGAAGCTTCCTCATGCTATCTATTATGCTTCTAGAACGTTAAATGAGGCCCAACAAAACTACACAACCACTGAAAAAGAGTTATTAGCCATTGTTTTTGCTTTAGAAAAGTTTCGCTCTTATCTAATTGGTACAAAAGTTGTTGTCTTTTCTGATCATGCAGCACTTAGATACTTGCTTACAAAGAAAGAGGCGAAACCGAGGCTCATACGATGGATATTACTCTTGCAAGAGTTTGATATTGAAATCAAAGACAAGAAAGGAATTGAGAACACCGTTGCGGATCATTTAAGCCGACTTGATGTGGACAAGGAGACTATCCCGTTGCGTGAAAGTTTCCCGGATGAGCAACTTTTCTCGATTGCCTTTGGAGAACCATGGTATGCCGATATTGTGAATTACTTAGTTTCTAAACAAATCCCAAAGAACTTGTCTCGTGCTGAGAGGGACAAACTTAAAAGGTTAGGGAACCAATACATATGGGATGATCCATACTTATGGAAACATGGTAGTGACCAAGTAATACGAAGGTGCGTGCCCGAATCTGAATTTAACTCTATCTTGTCTATTTGTCACTCTTATGCTTGCGGAGGACATTTTGGGAGTAAGAGAACCGCGCACAAGGTACTTGAAAGTGGTTTTTATTGGCCAACTTTGTTTAAGGATGCACATATATTTTGTACAACTTGTGATAGGTGCCAAAGAACCGGCAATCTAGGTGCCCGAAATCAAATGCCACAAACTTTTATTCAATTTATTGAAGTTTTTGATGTATGGGGTATTGATTTTATGGGGCCTTTTGTCAACTCCCATGGGAATTTTTATATCTTACTTGCGGTTGATTATGTCTCGAAATGGGTGGAAGCTAAAGCCACCCCAACTAATGATTCTAAAGTTGTTTCAGATTTTGTGCAAGCTCACATTTTTGCACGGTTTGGAATTCCAAGAGCCATAATTAGCGATGGGGGTTCTCACTTCAAAAACAGGATTCTACAAAGCTTGTTGAAGAAGTACAACGTGTCGCACAAGATTGCAACACCTTATCATCCCCAAACCAATGGACAAGCCGAGGTGTCTAATCGGGAGGTGAAATCTATTCTAGAAAAGACGGTGAACCCAACGAGGAAGGATTGGAGCATGCGACTTAATGATGCTTTGTGGGCGTATAGAACCGCATATAAAACACCTATTGGAATGTCTCCTTTTAGGCTTGTGTATGGTAAACCTTGTCACTTACCCGTGGAAATTGAGCATAAGGCGTTTTGGGCTATTAAACAATGCAACATGGAGATGGATGGGGCTGGAAAGCAAAGGAAGTTACAACTCCAAGAGCTAGAGGAGCTTCGCAATGATGCATTTGAAAGCTCACGGATTTATAAGGAAAAGACGAAAGCATTCCATGATAACATGATTTCTAGAAAACAATTTTGCATTGGGCAGAAAGTGATTTTGTTTAATTCTCGCTTGCAATTATTTCCGGGTAAATTAAGGTCACGATGGATCGGACCTTTTATTGTTACTAATGTGTTTTCTCATGGTGCAGTGGAAATTCGTAGCATAGCTACAGGGAAAGAACTTAAAGTTAATGGGCATCGGTTGAAACCATATTATGAGAATTTCACTTCCGAAGTGGTGGAAGGAGTTAACTTTGTGGATGTACTCCCTCTGGAGGAGTCATAGAAAGCAAGGAGATAGTCGGGATGACGACTTTAAACCAAGCGCTAATTGGGAGGCAACCCAAAGGATGAGTATTTCTTGTCTTGTATTTATTTCTTTTCTTGTTTTTAGTTTTTCTTGTTTTGTTTTTACTTTGTTTTTGCTGATTTCTTGTTAGGATTTCCCACCTTGACTTACTTTGGATGATTTAATTACATTGAGGACAATGTAAAGTTTAAGTGTGGGGGAGTGGTTTATGTTGTAAATTTTTGCAATTTTTCAACTTTTTTGTGAAATAGTGAATAAGAAAACTCCAACTTGTAGTTAGTTTAGAGTCACATAGTATACATGTCACTAAGATTACATCGAGAATCTCACACTAGTGACTGAACTTAGAGATGACAGAGAACATGATCGGGTTTCTTAATTGTATGAGAGTTAAAGTTGGATTTAACCATGCCAGTGGCAAATAAGGTGCAGATTGAATTCGGTATTAGAACAGTGATCCCCTATAGTGGAGACTACCCATGTTACATAATGTGAGGCACCAACCTTCAATTCTTTGTACCTGTCTAAATTTGTGCTTTTAGAGTGTGTGTCACCGTACGTAAATTCCGGGCAGAATGGTGAGCTGTCCAAATTCCCACCACAGAAGCACTATTTTGATCTCTTGAGTGCTATTTTTATCAACCATGTTGGTGACATCGAATTGCTAACTTACATACCACTTGTGATCTTGTTCGCAGTTAGCACCATCCACCTTATCTCTCTCTACATCAACAGGTCCATAGAAACACCATCATCATCAACAAGAGGAGCATCACAAATTCGAAGGAAAGTTGAATATGTTCGAGGTTTACAAGCAACGGTACAGAAATGGGCAGATTTCAAATTCAAGTGAAGCAACAAAACAGGGGCAGAATTTTTATAAGTTGAAGACTATTATACAAGAGTGAAAATTATAAAGGATGAGAATTCGAGAAGTCTATGATATCAAGATATATAAGTTGTGAAGATTCAAGCGGTAAAGTACTTATACCATGGCATTGTACTTACATTTTTATTTTATTAGTATTTTACTTTCTCTTGTCTTAAAAAAAAAAAAAAAAAAAAAACGAAAAAAAAAAAAAAAAAAAAAAAAAAAGAAAAAAAAAAAAAATTGGGTTTGTATAGTTTGTTTTTATTTTTGTATTCTTTCAATAAAGCCTATGGAAAGAAGGAATATTTGTAATGAAGTATCAAGCGACAAGGAATTTGAGGAAAGAATCATATTGTCGAGATTTTACGATTATCATCAAGAGTTGAAGACCGAAGACGAAGATGAAGACACCGATAGAAGACCGAAGACGTTTCTATGGATGCTGTGAGAGTGGTGCTAGCTGCACGCCGAACGGATAACGAGGTAAGTAAGCATATTCCCACCTTCGTTAAATGGTTGATTTCCTTTCGAAGAGATCGTCAGAAAAATGGGTTTTCAAAAATATATAAAAGATGTGGGTTTTCAAAATACTTCGGAGGGTTTTTGCCTTCCTACCATTCAACATGTCGCAGATTCTCTCTTCATTCCAACCTGGACACATGTGTGACCCATAAAAAGCTGTTTATTATTGAGAGCAATATCATAAAACCCTTTTCTTGTGAGGCAGAGTCGAGACTTTTGATCACTCCGAACCCGAATTTTAGTCGAGAAGGGATGGTTATTTCTCTCTCAACTTTTAAGAATGAGATTGTGTTCATTTATGTGTCTAACTTCTTATGACTAGTGTGCAGAATCTCTATGTCTTCTTAGCGCGTTGGATACTATCATTACGGAGAACTAGTAAGTTGGAAAAATAGGTTTTGTGGGTATATCTCTAGTAAACCCTCACGAGACTATAAATCGTCCACTAGGGACACCTAGGGGTTTAAAGGCTTGTTATTTATGCTAAAATTGACCGTAGCCTCGACGACACGGAGTTGATGTATTTTATTATTTTGTTTGATTTGCTCGAGGACTAGCAAAGTCTAAGTGTGGGGGAATCTGATAGGTGTAGAATACATCGTATTTACTATCTAGAGTTTATGCTTTCTTTGCTATTTTTCTTGTGAATTATGTACTTTACGTGTGTTTTTGAGTTATTAGGTACTCTGGAGTCGCACGGGGGAAAAGAAGAAGAAAGTATCCAATTTGAGCAAAAAGGGCGAAATTGTCATCTCACAGGCAAATGATATATGGAGCTGACCCAAGGTTAAGGGGCAACTCTATTAGGAGGAGTGTTAAATACAGCCAGCTGTGGTTAAGGGGTGACCACATGTTATGGGGCATCCACTGGGGTGTCCCTTATCTGATGCAGAGGGGTGTCATTATCCAGCTTTATCCTAAAATCTAAAACGAGAGAAGATGTTTCTCTCATTCATTCAATGCTTTTCACCTGAAACTGAGAAGAGAAGCTAAAAGCAGTCATGGCTGCTGTTGAAACCTCAGGTGAATAGAGAGGAAGAACGATGAGATCTTGTGAGTCTGGTGGAGATGATCATCAGTAGAAAAAATGAAGAAATAACTGATTTCTAAAGCTAGGGTTTGTTGGAGATATTGATTCAGAGATTATGAGGCGAGTGGGATAGATCGAAGTGGAGCCGATGTCTGATGGGTTGAAGTTGATTTGATCACGAATTTGAAGAACAAGAAGAATTAAGACATGGGTTTCATTGTGAATCAAGTTTGTGCTGATGGGGAATCAATTGAGATCAGAAAATTAGGGTTTGAACTGAAATTTGGGTTTGCTGTTTATCTGAATCGAGAAAGAGGAGTAATGAATCTGAGATTAGAATTTGGGGTTTTGTTATAATTTGGGTTCGAGTGAAGATGAAGATGCTGCTATCTATCAGAGCTGAGAGTATTGTTCGATTCAGGGAAGAAGATGGATTTGAATCTGTCAGAAAAAGGGGTTATGTGTTGGTGATTATGAGCTGTGAATGATTTACAGGCTAAGGAAGAAGATGATGTTGCTGGTGCTGGCTGTGTATGATTACAGGATTTTGGAAGAAGCTGTGCAGGAAATGGCTCTGGTGGTAGCCAGTGTTGTTGTTGTTCTGATGAAGAGGAATGACTTAGGCTGTGGTGCTGTTGGCTATCGAGCATGGAGAATCTGAAGAGCGTGGCAGTGACCATGAAAGAATGGTGAAAAGCTCGAGAGAAATCAGTGATGAAGCTTAACAGAGACGATGGCAATGAGATGAGCTTCCATTGTTGAAAGTCTGCTCGGGATGGATGGTTTTATTTGAGGTGATAATGTCATTGACGGAAGACATGGATAATGTTGATGGCAGAGAAGGTGGAGATTGCTGTGTAGCTGCGGAAAGATGGCAGCTGGAAATGGAGCAGTTGAGAATTTTGCAGGAGCTGTGGTTTGTGAGTTTGGTAATTATTGCAGCTGGAGTGATGAAATTGAAATGTTAGTCTTGGTGCTGTATGACCTGAATTCGCTAATGCAAGAAATGGGTGATGTCAGTTGAGATGAGAAGGGGATTTGAAGCTATAGAAGGCATGACTCAGTTCAGGGAGAGAATGGGAGCTGAGATTATGGAATTGTTGTGGTGCTGAGTACTGGCGCTGAGATGGTGCTGCTGTAGTTATTAGCAGTGCCGCAATGGATTACAATGAAGCTAGCACAGAAGCAATGGTTGGATGGGTTTAGTTGGTTGTGCTTCATTGGCATGGTTGAATTGAGGTTGGCTGGGATGGGCAAGGATCTGATGCTGCTATGAACTGCAGCTGGAGCTGTGGGAAGTCGTAGAAACTGGTGGTAATGGAACTGACACAATGGCAGGAAAGAGTGTGGATGTGTGAGCTGAAGAAATGAAGTTGCAGGAAGGTATAGCCATCAAGGCTGAAATGCAGAGACTTGAAGCACAATGATAGTGCAGCTGAGATTTGGCCTGTGCAAGAAGCGGCTCGACGAGTCGATCCAGTTAGGCTGATCAAGACACTGGTGACTCAGTCGACGACACGGATCCTGACTCACCTGTTGACTCACCCTGACTCTCCTTGACTCGGTGCTGACCGAGTTGACTCGCCAATTTGACCCGTTGACTCACTGAACCGGTGACCGGGCGGACTTTGCCGGTCACCTGAACCGTTTTCCGGCGACCTTTCCGGCCACAATACCAGATTTCCGGCGACCACTTTTGGGGCGTATTTTCTACACGGGTTTCTCCTTCTTATGGGCTTGGTGGATTCTCATCTAATGGACTTTGAAGACTAGACCTAATTTTAGAAGTTGGAGAAAAGCTATAAAGGGAAGGTCTTCTACAACATATAGGATATCTTATTCTTGGAATTTTTGAGAGAGTCACTTTTGTTTACGCTTCTAGGGTTTGCTTTTGTTCTTCTTCTTCATTATTTTATTATTGAATATTGATGATGATGAACTCCATAGCTATGAGTAGCTAAACATCTTATTGGTTATGGGATAAAAGTTGATTTCTCAACATGCTTTTGATTCAATGAATTAGTTTTGTCTCAGTAATTATTGTTTGTGATTCACAATTAATAGTGTTATAAGATTTGAAAACTTGTTAGGTTGAGTCCGGAATCAATCCGATTTGTGTTCATCTCTAGAGCTATATTAGGGTTTTCAATACGAAAAAGTTGTTTATCCCTGATTCTAAGTAGCATAATTGTGGGTAGTGCTTGTAGTGATATATCTTACTAGTCACAAGTGAATCATAACTTTTGTTAAAACGTTTAGTGCTTTTACACATTCGTTTGCATTGATGAGTCTTATTCCATAAATCTTAATGCTTTTAGGGAGTTAAACTTAATTGTGCTTTTACACTTTAGGTTGCTTTCTACGAAGAATTCACATATGCATCTTTTAATGTGGTTGTGATGAAAACAAGGAATTAACGGGTTATACTTGCGATCAAGGTATCCTAAGACTTTTAATAAATACGAGATTAAAATACCAATTCTAATCATTGATGAAAATACATGTTTGTGAATGATACTATCCCGTGACCAATATCTCCTCCTTATTGATTTCTCGAATTACTTACTTTGCTTTTAATTACTTTTATTTGCTTAGATACAACAAACATACCTTGGGTTATTTTAGAAACTGAAATTTTATAACAACGAAAGCCTCTCTGTGGATACGAACTCTTTCTTATCGCATACTATATTTATATCTAGTTGATTGAGAAAGTGAAATTATATTTGACGGATTGACAACCGACCACTAGTGTCTGTAGCGGCTTAATACAGTGTGGTGTTCAAATCTGGACTAGGTCTCGGGGTTTTTCTGCATTTGCGGTTTCCTCGTTAACAAAATTTCTGGTGTCTGTGTTATTTCTTTTCCGCATTATATTTGTTTATATTATTAAAATATCACAGGTTGTGCGTAGTTTAATCAATTAGATAATTTAACCTTTGGTTGTTGATATAAATTAATTCACACTTGAACATTGGTCTTTGGTACCGTTCAAGTTAAATCTCATATCAATCAGGCTCACAGAACTTCTTCTGTTTGATTGCAGATTGTCTTGAGAAATTGAGATACAACTCTTGGATATATTTCCATTGATTTAGTCTGACTGTCTAGTTGATTCTCTTGGGATTGTATTGGAGTAAGTCCATACAGATTGCCTAAACTCAATATTGGATGTGGTTGTTGTACCCTCGTTTTTTCAATTGGTATCAGAGCAGACAAACACGTTTAAGACCTCATAAGTCTGTGTCTGTAGCAATCTGATTCTATGGATGATAAAGTCTATATAAACGCTTCACCAGAATTAGATCCACTCAACTCCAAGAGTGTTCTAGAAACCATCGATGAGGTTGAGTGCCTTGATCTAGAAAACATCATCAACAATCTTTTTCGAGAGAAACAACGCTTGATAAGAAAAATTGATGGTCTTTATTACGAAATTTATATCAAAAACTCTGATCTTAGAGAACGTTCTGAAGATCTAGTTAATCTCCAGAAGAAGTTGGATGAACAAATCCGGATCAATTATGATCTTGTTGCAGATATTGCAAAGTATAAGGATTTGAAGTCTGTCAAAGTATCTTCCATGGATTTGAAAAACTTCTTTAATTTATCCCTGAAGAATTATCGCAAGACAGGGGATAAGCGAGGTTTAGTATTTGTGAAACCTATTGTGACTCAGAACTACTCATACGAGTTTAAAGATGTTGGTCCTTGTATGTTTTGTGATTCTCATAATCATTTTAAACATACGTGTACATCTTTCAATAAAATTTTAAAGGTTGCTAGTGATCTTCACAAGAAAGCTGAACAACTGTTTACTTCTCTAAAAAGGTGTACAAATCTAACAAGAAACCCCAAACGGGACAGTAGTGTTAGTATGCGAGCTTTTACTCTAAAATCAACATCACCCTTCCAATGGTTTCTTGATAGTGGATGTAGCCGACATATGATTGGAGATCTTTCGTGGTTTGCGAATACAAGCGAATTTGAAGGAGGTCCGGTAACTTTCGGAGATGGGAGTTTCTGCTGCATAAGCAATAAGGGGACGATCAAACTTCCTTGGCGTTCCTGAAATCCATGATGTAGTATACGTTAAAGGTATGACTGCTAATCTTCTTTCTGTTAGTCAAATTTGCGACAAAGGCCATAAAGTTGTCTTCAATGAGAATGAATGTGACATTGTAGATAAAACTGGAAAAGTAATTTTTCAGGGAATTCGTGGTAAAAATAACTGTTATCTTCTTGATACTCAGTTCAGCAATTGCTGCAATTTGACTAAGGTGGAATCTACACATTTTTGGCATGAATGTTTTGGTCACATCAATTATCGTCTTCTAACTAAGATCATTAAAACAGAACTTGTTAGAGGCGTTCCCAAAATAAATTCTAAGATTGATGGTGTCTGTGGTGCCTATCAAAAGGGTAAACAAACGAAAGTTCCACATAAATCATCTCAAGATATTCTCACTAAAGCTCTACTTCATTTAATTAATGTTCGGCCATATTCAACAACCTACTGTTGTTGGGAAGAAGTATGCTTTAGTTATAGTAGATGATTACACCAGATTTACTTGGGTGGCATTTTTATCTCATAAGAATGAAACCCTTGGTGAATTCAATATTATTGTTAATAGAATCCAGAACGAACAAGGTCGCGAGCTAAAGAAAATTAGAAGCGACCGTGGAACTGTATTCAAGGACACTAAGGTGTTTGAATTTTGTGACAAACTTGGGATTATTCAACAATACTCACCACCCATTACTCCTTAAGCTAATGGAGTTGCATAAAGAAGAATATGAACATTCAGGAAATGGCCAGGGTAATGCTCCATAATAAAAACTTACCGTTAAGGTTTTGGGGAGAAGCTGTTTTTACAGCATGTTATTTGACCAACCGTGTCTACCTACGGTCAAAAACCCTAAACACTCCTTATGAGTTGTGGTATGGTAGAAAACCCAACTTACACTATCTCAGAGTGTTTGGAAGTAAGTGTTATATTCTGAAAAATCGAGAACAAAAAGGGAAATTTGATTCTAAAAGCGATGCAGGTATCTTTCTTGGCTATGCATCTGATAGTCATGGTTTTCAAGTATTTAATCTCAGAACCCAAGTTATGATGGAATCTGCAAATTTCATCATTGATGATCTGAGCAATTTTCATCATGATAGCCCTCCTGCTGAATTGCCTCCAACTGAGATGAGAAAGTCATGGAAATTCCAGATTCAGTAGAAGTTGTTCTAACTGTTGTTGATCCCGACGTTTCATGTGACGAGGAGAAGGACACAGATTAGGCTATTCCTGTTGAGCAAGAACGTGTGCCTCCACGACACCTCTGGGTTCAAAGGAATCATGATACTAAGAATATTATTGGAGGAAAAGATTCTACAGCTAAGACGAGAGGACAACTTCAAAATATTTGCAATTTTGGTTGTTATCTATCGCAAGTAGAATCGAGAAATATTGATGAAGCTCTGTAGATGGTGGATTTTCGACAAAGGCTAAAATCGTAAACCCATAATTATACGAACTTCTGATACATCAATCAGATGTGAGTATTGAGACACGGGTCTCTCATCAAATCTCTGACTAAGAATACTGTCTCTCAGAGTACATGCAGATATGTAGTCTCTCGGATGGACAACGGCATATCTCATGAATATTGGACACTTCAGTAATTATTTCTATATAGAATCACGAGATTGACGGCTCCTAGACAGCTTGCTCTGCTAGTAAAGAGCGATAACGTCTTCAGGATACAAACAACAGTTTTCCCCGACTATATAAAGGATATGAAACTCCAGCAGGCTCATGTCAGAATAATTAATGCTCCTAGACAGCTTGCTCTGCTAGTATAGAGCCACCAGTTAATTATTCTTAAATTCTTGGATTTATCCATTGAATTCCTGAAAATATTCAAATATTTTCACAATATTTCGTTACTTCAATCTATGGTTCTTCCCAGCAGAATTCCATGGGTTAGTAATAAATATTCAACACACGGGCATCTGAGCTACCTTCGAGTAAGCCCCGATTTAAATGGTGCAAGTGTACTCAACGACGATGTACTAACAATCACCGCACGAATGAGTATTTCAAAATACGACGAAACGATGAACCTATGCAAATAGGAAGAAAAATAATAAATAATTAAATATTGACCAAGGCGCTGGGGATTGGGCTCACCGACCGGCCGGCCGTGCCATGGCCAATCCCATGCCAGTTTTATATTTTATCATATTTTTTCATTATTTTCCTTGAGTTCATGAAAATCCTTTCACTTGAACTAACATCCTTCGTTTTGAGGAAACTCCTCAGTTTCATGGTGTTTCCTTCACACTAAGGAAATAATATAAAATTAGGAAAAATATTGTGGGGCCGTGATTATTAGCCAACCGGCCATGTCTTGATCCCGACGGGCCCCACACCCCATGGTTCCTCATTATTTTATTATTATTTCCCTAATCTCATGAAAACTCCTTAATCTCATGGTATTTTCATAAACCCATGAAAACTATAATATAAAATTAGGGAAACCCATGGGACCGGACCCTAGCCGGTCCCACACGTCCCTTTATTTTTTTATTATTATTATTTTAAGGTTTCCTTGATCTCATGAAATTCCTTGATTTCATGATATTTCCTTCAAATTATGAAAATTCCTTCAAATCATAGAAAAATATATCAAAAATACATAAAATTAAGGAAAATTCGTGGGACCGGGCCCAAGCCGGCCGGCCATGCCCTAGCCGGTCCCACACACCCTTATTTTTATTATTTTAATATTATTTACTTCCTTGATCCCATGGAAACTCCTTCCCTTCAAGGAAACTCCTTGATTTCAACAAATTCCCTAAATTCATGATATTTTCAAATAATATAAAATTAGGAAAGGCACCACGATACCATGGTCACTGGCCGGCCGGCCATGCCTTGGCCTAAGCGGTACCACGCCTCATCATTCTTTTATTTTATAATTATTTTCCTTCATCTCATGAAGTTTTCACGGTTTCAGCAAAAATCCCAGATTTCTTCATATTTTCTCAAATGATTGCTCAAACCACATCAGAAAATATCGAAATTCTCAGGACTAAGACACGAACACTTTGGTGACGTGAGCATGTTACCTTGACCGACCAAGGTTGGCTCTTTGGCTTGCAAGGAGCCGGTCCCTCGTATTTTCACAATTTGACCTAATTTGCGCAATCGCTCATATTGGGCCCAAACTCTCTCCTACCGTCCCTCTTGAATTCTTCATGAGTTTTACTCTCGGGCTGTTTTCACCTCCCGAACGAGCTTAAAACCTAAATATTCCCGAGCTGGGAGATAGGAAATTCTTTTCCGTACAGAATGGAGGGGCAGACCATCAAAATCCGAGTCCGTATGAGAATTCTACATCGATTCTAGTAAAGGTCGCTAATTAGGGTTTCAACCAACTGGGATTGCTCAAACGATCAATATTTGATCCCGTGACCACCAGGGGCGGTTTCATGACCCCTTGGTCGGTCCCTCATCTCTTCATAATTAATTAGGTTTTATCACCTAAGGTTCAGACGAGCATTATCTTAATAAATGATTAAACCAGCATTTAATCATCCTTTCATCAAATCAACTGGTCTTCATGAGACCTTGATATTTGCTCACGTGAGCATCTAGGTGCTACATGGTCAACCCATAATCTCATGTATCCGGTCCTCTTTACTCCATGGTTAATTTTCAATAAACTGTCAGTAAATCATTAATTGATTAAATTAGGGTTTTGAGTCTAAGGTTAATGATTCCAGATTCAAACGCTAATAATTTTATGTTGATCCCGTGATCAACATTTTATTTATCATACTTGGTTCAATTGCCAGTATTCTGATTTAATATTTTATTTGGTCATGCTACCATAATTCATCAAACGAGCAATATTTGCTTAGATGAGCAATACTTGCTCAAACCAAAGAATATTGGTTCAACTATCAATATTCAACAATTCATCGAATGAGCAGTATTTGCTCACGTTAACTTATTCACACATCATATCTCTGTCTCAACAGACATGTTCAATTCATGAGTCTCAGAATATTTCCAAACCACGTTCGACTCAACAATACAAGGACTCATCGTCCCATGAAGTCAGCAACTGACTAACTAAATACACGTCTGCCTTGCAGACTCCACAATCACACGAGACATCAATCGTGTTACATGGGGGGATATTAACTAGGGTTTTGGTTTGGCGGTCTACGGCACGTGTGTTCATACACACGATGGAATATGAGCAAGTCATGCAATCAGTTGAAGGAGTTAACAAAGTAGTTGATGGAAAATCAACCAAGTCTCCGCACGATGAGCAACTGGTTTCAAGCACGATTTCCATTTCCCCACTCTTTGATTCCATCAACTGTCACACTTCATGCGATCATGGTGTCTATAATTCTAGCAATATAAATAAGTCTCTGAATCATGATTGAATATACAACGATTTCACGTCTCACAGACGACACGAGATCAACAACTCATCAATTGAGCAATTACTCTCAACTAAACAATTTCAATCATTCAGAACTTATCATATTCAGAATTCTCAACACACCTACAATCTTTGATTACTATTGATTCCACACATTTCTAAGCTTCCCTCCTACAGATCGACCTATCCTCTCTTGTGACCGAATTTACTCTGGAACGGCCATTGTCTTGGTTTAGGCCGGGGTACTACAGATTGATCTCTCGAATTTAAAGCACTCCCTTCTTGCAGTGCATCTGTGTGAGGTTGAACATTTTGCTCGGTTCAAGGAGTCTCCTCCGTACGGTCGTCTCCTCAATTCCGTAAAAACCAGCAAATTGTTTTGCCCCATCTACAAGCTCTTAGCGATCCCTTTTGGGTAAATGCAATGGATGAAGAGTTAAATCAATTTCAAAGACAAGATGTATGGGAGCTCGTACCTTGTCCCCCTAATATCAATATTGTTGGTACCAAATGGATATTCAAGAACAAGTCCGATGAATTTGACACCATCGTTAGAAACAAAGCCAAACTTGTCGCTCAGGGATATTCAAAAATTGAAGGTATCGACTTTGACGAAACCTTTGCTCCTGTGGAACGCCTTTCTTCCAATCGTTTACTATTAGCTCATGCTTGTTTTCTTAAGGTTAAGCTGCTTCAAATGGACATAAAATCTGCGTTCATAAACGGAAATTTAAAGGAAGAGGTTTATGTCGCTCAACCTAAGGATTTGAAAATCTTGATTTCCCAGATCATGTTCTTAAGCTCAATAAGGCATTATATGGGTTAAAACAAGCACCTCGTGCTTGGTTCGAAAAATTACCTACTTCTCTTCTTACGAAAGGTTTTTCGAGAGGTGGAGCTGATAAAACTTTGTTTAGTTATTGCTCAAGTTTATGTAGATAATATCATCTATGGATCAACATCTGAGAAACTTGCAAAATATTTTCAAGCCTCTCTTGGTAAGGAGTTTGAAATGAGCAATGTTGGTGATTAAAATTCTTTTTAGGATTACAGATTCAACAACATAAGGATGGGATTTACTTATCTCAAGAAAAATATGTTAAGGATCTTGTGACAAGGTTCGGTCTTGATAAGTCAACTCCAAAACTGACCCCTATGCCCACCACTGGTAAACTACATCGAGATGAGAAAGGAGTAAATGTGGATCAAAAACTTTATCGATCTATCATTGGAAGACTTTTATATCTTACAGCTACTAGACCTGATATTGCTTTTAGTGTTGGTTGTTGTGCTAGATTTCAGTCTAATCCAAAGGAGTCTCATCTTGCATCTGCAAATACAATCATGCGATATATCCAACACACTATCGGGTATAGTGTATCTTATACTTTTGATACTATCACTAATCTTACTGCCTATTCAGATGCAGATTGGGCAGGATGTGTGGAAGACAGGAAGAGTACTTTAGAGGTTTTTTACTATGTTGGGTTGAATCTTGTGGCATGGCATAGCAAAAAGCAAAACTCACAATCCCTGTCTACATGCGAAGCAGAATACATTGCTGCAAGATCGTGTTGTACTCAACTTCTATGGATGAAACAAATGCTTGTTGATTATGGAATTGACACTGGTGTAATGAAGATCTTTTGTGACAACTCAAGCGCGATTCACATTTCTGAGAATCCTGTTGAGTACTCAAGAACTAAGCACATTGACATAAGGTATCATTTATTAGAGATCTCTATGAAAATTGTGTTATTAACATGGAATTTGTGCCTTCCGAACAACAATTGGCTGATATTCTCACCAAACCTTTAGATACTGATACGTTTCAAGACTTACGGCAGTCTATTGGTGTTGTTTTGGTTCATTAGTATTCTAGCCTTTTGGACTCATCTATATCTATTGGGCAATCAAGGCTAAAACCTCCAGTGTAGTGTTGTTTCAATTCCGCATTTGTTTATACGTAGTTAAAATTCTGTTAGGTATCAAAGTATACAATTAAAACCTTCTTTTCTCGTAAAAGTAAGGTCGTTCTTGTTGTTCCTTTTGGAATGACATTTTATGAGGGAGAGTTCTTAATTGAACTTGTGCTTAATTGCCAAATCTTTGTGGGGAGTGCGGTTGTGGAATATTGTAGGAGTTTTCTTGTATCTTTATACACTCCTTGATGAATACACTAAGTTTCGACTATGTGAAATCATCGAAACCAAGTTGATATGTTCTCGTTTAGTCATGAAGTATCTCTATGAGAATTTCATTATAGCCATTAAGCACAAGTTCATTTAAGAACTACCCCCCATAAAATGTCATTCCCGAAAGAACAACAAGAGTGACCTTATTCCAGAAAGAAGGATTTATATATTGGATTTTAGAAATCTCACCAGGAGATACGAGCTAAGGACCAATCATTGAAAGTCTCTCATGAGATCGTGTTACTAAAAAAATAAAACTATCTCATGGTAACAATACACAATATGTAATCATGAAGATAAAGTATTGTGATCATCTTTTCTAAGATACAAACTTGTATAAACAAGAATTGATATGCTTAGAATGAAGAATAACCTTTTCCACAAGGATTTACACCAAGAATGGTTACCATAAGTGTATGAAAAAGTTTCTTTGACAATAAAAACCAACATCCAATGGCTTTGATTATTGCTTCTAACCTGTTATACTTCAGAATTTCAATCACAAATCAAGTTAGGTAATTAAGAATCATACACATGGTATTTAACAATATTCATCTAACACTTCTAGATCAAATGATAATCAAATGAATCTAATTGTGTTACTCATAGAGTTGTTCAATTGTTTATATTCTCATAGAAGTATACAAGACACAATTGAAGCAAAATCGATTTTGATTCACTCGAATCAATTCATGAACATTATAGCCACGGTTTTCAAAAAGATTGCATTCCTTATTATATAAATATATAAATGTATTAGTTCATGAACAACCCGATTTTAGAACATAACCTACTCAAGTACGCAAACGGGTACGCATACTTAAGTAGCCGGACTGAGTTTGGTTTCTCCAGTACGCGAACGGGTATGCATACTTCCAACCTCAGTTGAATTCCGGAACTTGGACTTATGCCAGTACGCGTACGGGTACGCATTCTTAGTTCTCGGACTTCCATTAACCAACCAGTACGCATACATGTGCGCATACTATGGTTCTCGAACATGGACCTTACATAAATGTGAATACACACACTATTTTTATATCCAATCATCGTTAATTTGTTATAAAATCTCATTTCAATCATTGAAACATTCTTAGAAGACGGGAATAGCTGTCTCACACAAACTATTAGCTTCAAAGCAACTTTCAAGTGATCGAATGATCAATACGAAATATTTCGAGTCTACATCAAATGACTGTATCACACAAATCATGTAAGATGTTACCAGGTGATTTTTACATGATCATCTTTTGACTTTTATCAAGAATATAAGATGAACTTGCTTAAAGCGAAAGCTTACCAACACATATTTCGAGAAATATGTAAGCGAGTTAAACTCAGCTCGAAACAATAAATTGTTCCACATATTCAAAAATTACCCAACATCATATGTGCACCCTAATTCTTTTGCAATCCTCACCGCATTTACTAGGGCTTCTTGGTGAGGATGCACTTCCAACACAATCAGGTTGTGTTGAGGTGAACAAAATCTTGCTCACCACAGGTATTCGAAACAAAATCATGCATGGACTCTAGGAATTGAATAACTTCCTTGAAACTTTTAATAAATGTTCCATACCTTTTTAAGATGTTATCCCTTGTCGAACTCTTGTCTGGGAGATCCTTCTTAATAGCACTCGTTGCTTTATTGATCTTCTTTGGTACCCATTTCTGAGCAGATTTTGGAGTAACATATTTCTTTTTCTCCCCAATATAATTATGAAACTTCTTGGGGGGAATACTGGAAGAACTGATATTATGAGACTCGGTTTTTCTCCAGTTTGGAACATCAGATCTTGTCATCTAAACAGAATCAGATCTGGTTTTATCTCGTTTAAGAAGTCTGCAATTCCTTTGCAAGTGACCTGGTTTTCCACAATAAAAGCAATTTTCAGTAGAATGGAAAAAGCTATGTGTAGTGTTACCTGAATGTGTATGTGATTGCTTTGGAACTTGACAGAATTTCCTCTTTTCATCATCGGCAGTTGGTAGAGATACTTCACTTTTGTCAACCGTGGAAGGTTTTGGTTGAGAAGAAACACTAGATCTAAAAAATTTTACCTCTTTGCAAATACCGTGAGCGTCTATTCCTTCATATCCCAATCCTCGTGTATCACGATGAATTCTACATGCTCCCAATATCGAGGTTAATTTATCTGAGCTGCTATTTCTAGACAATATCTCTTTTAAGCTTGAGTTTTCTTCTTCTAACCTTTTGACCTTTTCAAGCGCAATAACTAGATCATTCTTGGATGATTCATATTGAACTTTGAGAATTTCTCGTTCCGAATCAAATAACAAGTTCATCTCAATGTTCTCCAAGTTATCTAGCTTTTCTAGAAGAATAATTTCCCGATCACGATTTCCAGCAATTTCTTCTTTAAGCTTTTGTATTTCGTTGAGATAATCTCTTGCACCAATAGAATCAAGTTGGTCTTGCAAGTCTTTATTCCGACTACGAAGTCTGACATATTTTACTTTCTCACTGAATATGGTGCTTTCATCTTCCGAAAGTTTCTGATGACATTGCTTAAGAAGTTTATTAGTAACTGGATATACATGGAACACTTCTCTTCAGAATCAGAATCGGTATCCGAAAGATTATTTCCTGTAGCTAATGCAACCTCACCTGCGTACTCTTGGTGATCATAATATTCAGGTCCATCATCGAGAGTAGGCAAAGATGCTGCATATGTCGATTGTGTACGGCTCCAGCTAGGGCAATTCGAAGAAAATTGAATGAAACCACGACAATTAAAGCATTGTACATCATCATTAGGAGATGTTGTAACTTTTGAAAAAACTCTTTTTCCTGTTTCTCAATAGTTTTCTAAATTGTCGTGGATTAACATCCTTAGTATCTGGTGAACCAGATTTATCCTTAGAGGATTCAGAATTATCTGCAGCTTTAAGAGAAATCACCTCTTTTCCAGACCGGTGTTCATTATCAAAGATCTTTAACTTTCCAACAAGAGTATTTCTGGAGAGTGTAGAAAGATCATTTGGTTCTTCAATGGCATGTTTCTTAGACTCGTATCTTGATGGTAGAGACCTGAGAATTTGCACACAATAACTTTCTCCGGAATAGTTCTTCCTAACAAATATGAGGAGTTAACTATTTGAGAAAGTCTTTGGTTTAACTCATCAAAGGTTTCATCATTATACATGCGAAGGTTTTCCCAGTCAGAAGCTAGATTTTGAAGCCTTGCTTTTTTCTCTGCGGCATTCCCTTCAAATACGGTTTCTAAGATATCCCAAGCATCTTTAGACTTATTGCACGTAGTCACGTGGTGCTGAAGATCTGTAGTAATGGCATGAATGATAGCATTTAATCCGTCAGAATTTTGCTTTACAACAAGAATCTCAAGATCATCATAATCACCAATATCCTTTGAAAACAGTTACACCGTCTACTGTAACTAACGGGGGATCATAGCCATTAACTAAACGAACCCATGATTGAAAATTTCACGCTTGTATAAAAGCACGCATAACAATTGAAAAAGCGGGGGTCTAACAACCTCACCCAATATTTCTTTTAGCAATCTGTATGGACAACTCCAATATAATTCCAAGAGAATCAACTAGACAGTCAGTCTAAATCAATGGAAATATTCCGTGAGCCTGATTATTATGTGAAACAACTTGAACGGTACCAAAGACCAATGTTCAAGTGTCAATCAATTTATATCAACAACCAAAGGTTGGATTATCTAATTGATTGAATTACACACAACCTGTGATATTTCTATTATATAACAAAATATAATTCGGAAAAGAAATAACACAGACACCAGAAATTTTGTTAACGAGGAAACCGCAAATGCAGAAAAAACCCGGGACCTAGTCCATATTTGAACACCACATTGTATTAAGCCGCTACAAACACTAGCCTACTCCAAGTTAACTTCGGACTGGAATGTAGTTGAGCCCTAACCAATCTCACACTGATCAAGGTACAGTTGCGCTCCTTACGTATCTGAACCCCAACACGATTCTACGCACTTGATTCCCTTAGATGATCTCACCCATAACTTGATAAACAGATCTCTCTCGCACAGAAAAGTCTATTGAATAGATAAATCTGTCTCCCACAGATAAACCTATGAGTTCTGTTCCGTATTTTGATAAATCAAGGTGAACATGAACCAATTGATATACCAGACTTATATTCCCCAAGAAGGGCCTAGAAATATCAATCACCTCATCATAATCTTAATCGTATGGTAGCGAAACAAGATATTTTGGAATCACAATCAATGAGACGAAGATGTTTGTGACTACTTTTTATCTTGCCTATCGGAGATTAAATCTCGAGCCAATCTTAGAGAAGATAGTTCTCAATCACGATAGAAAACAGCAAGATCAGATCACACAACTACATAGAAAATAGTTGGGTCTGGCTTCACAATCCCAAAGAAGTCTTTAAGTCGTTAACCTATTGGGTTTTAGAAAAACCTAAGGTTAAAGGATAATCGACTCTAGTCGCAACTAGTATCACACAGGAGGTGTGGAGATTAGGTTTCCTAGTTGCTAGAGTTCTCCTTTATATAGTCTTCAAATCAGGGTTTGCAATTAATGTTACCTTGGTAACAATGCATTCAATATTCACCATTAGATGAAAACCTGATTAGACTCAAGATAATATCTTTTAACCGTTAGATCGAACATAGATTGTTATACACAAATGAAATGTACATTCATTTAGATATGAGTAACCGTACCTAAACGTGTACACCTTGTTGGCTCATCAATAGTTAACCGAAGTTAGCCATATGAACACTTTCATATCAACCTTATTCATCTTTACCATAACTAGTTCAAATGACTCAAATGAAACTAGTTAGAGAGTTTTTCAATTGTTTATATTCTCATAGAAGTATACAAGACACAATTGAAGCAAAATCGATTTTGTTTGATTCACTGGAATCAAGTCATGAACATTATAGCCACGATTTGCAAAAGATTGCATTCCTTATTATATAAATGTATTAGTTCATGAACAAACCGATTTTAGAACAGCATCCATTCAGGTATGCAAACGGGTACGCATACATTAGTGGTCGGACTAAGTTTGGGTTCACCAGTATGCGAACGGGGACGCATACCTTCAAACTCAGCAGAAATTCCCGGACCCAAACCTTACGTCAGTACGCGTACCGATATGTGTACTAGGATCCCCATACTTTCACAAACCAACATGTATGCATACGGGTATGCATACTATGGTTCCCGGACATGGATTACATATATGCAAGTACGCATACTATGCTTAAATCCAATTGTTCTAAAATCTCATTTCAACCATTGAAACATTCTCGGAAGACGGGAATAGCTGTCTCACACAAAATATTAGCTTAAAAGCAATTTTCAAGTGATCGAATGATCAATACGAAACATTCCGAGTCTACATCAAATGACTGTCTTACACAAATCATGTAAGATGTTACCAGGTGATTTTCACATGATCATCTTTTGACTTTCGTCAAGGATATAAGATAAACTTGGTTAAAGCGAAAGCTTACTGTTGGTGCAAAATTAATCACCCCAACAATCTTCGAGATGTGTGTATGATGATCGAATCGCCATCGTTGATTAGATTCTCCAAAGAATTGTTGATTGAAAATGGTGGGGGTACCTGCAAAGACACTCCGATGCTAAAATCAACAAGAGTTCTATGCAAGTAGGTTGTTAAGAAAAGGAATAGAAATTGTCTCCCTTTTGTGCTGAGATTTAGCCTATATATAGGCAGAAATAGATGTAGCTTTAGGGTTTTGATAGTTATCCTAATAACTTCCCTCATCTGTATAAATCTCAAATAACATCCAGATTCATGATAAACCCTAATATTTACCATAATCCTCATTTATCTTAAATAATAATTATCTTGAATAATAATTATAAGTATTTAAGATATTTATCCTCTTTTATTTAGGATCCTGCATTTATCTTAAATAACATTAATAATTATTCAAGACTCTTGGGCTTCAATAATAAGCTTAGTGGGTTTCCATAATAAACCCACTGGTTTCCCTAACAACCCAAATCCATGCTTCCATAATAAGCCATGTGGGTTTCCACAATAAACCCACCGGTTTCCCCAACAAACCGGATTAGGCTTCCATAATAAGCCACATGGGTTTCCTCAAAAAACCCATCGGTTTCCACAATAAACCGTATTTGGCTTCCATAATAAGCCATGTGGGTTTCCACAATAAACCCATCGGTTTCCACAATAAACCGTATTAGGCTTCCATAATAAGCCATGTGGGTTTCCAATAAACAATAATAAACCGGATTAGGCTTCCATAATAAGCCATGTGGGTTTCTATAATAAACCCACCGGTTTCCACAATAAACCGTATTGGGCTTCCATAATAAGCCATGTGGGTTTCTACAATAAACCCACCGGTTTCCACAATAAACCGGATTGGGCTTCCATAATAAGCCATGTGGGTTTATACAATAAACCCACCGGTTTCCACAATAAACCGTATTGGGCTTCCATAATAAGCCATGTGGGTTTCTACAATAAACCCACCGGTTTCCACAATAAACCGGATTAGGCTTCCATAATAAGCCATGTGGGTTTCTACAATAAACCCACCGGTTTCCACAATAAACCGTATTGGGCTTCCATAATAAGCCATGTGGGTTTCTACAATAAACCCACCGGTTTCCACAATAAACCGGATTAGGCTTCCATAATAAGCCATGTGGGTTTCTACAATAAACCCACCGGTTTCCACAATAAACCAATTGGCCTCCTTCAATAAGCCTTGTGGGTTTCCTCAATAAACCCACGGGTTACCGATATTAAATAGCTTGTGTGGCACGCACGTACACTATTTTAATAGGGTACAAACACTTACCAACACATGTTTCGAGAAATATGTAGGCAAGTTAAACTCAGCTCGAAATATCAAATGTGCATCATTGAAGTCTATATAGCTATACGACATTTGTCTCAAATAGGACATAGAGTAGATAGACTTTTGAGTGATAGATGAGTTCAAGTCTCCACATACCTTTTGTTGATGAAGTTCCAAAAGATCCCCTTAGTAGTTCTTCGTCTTCAATAGATGAACGTCGTGAAGTCTAAGCTCAACTACACTTTCTATCCTAATCCGAGACTTAGCTATAAGTAAACTAGAAATCAAGACTTATAGTTTTGGCAACTAAACTTGGCAAACAAGCTTGAGATAGAAACGCTTGCGAGTTCGACCGAGCCGTGCTCTAACATCAATTTTCCACCATAAATAGTTCGTTCTATCGAAGGCTGGCGATACGTTTATAGAGATAACACTTGTGTCCATAATAATCATATTGCTTCAAACACAGACTTATGAGGTCTTAACGTGTTTGCCTGCTCTGATACCAATTGAAAAAGTGGGGGTCTAACAACCACACCCAATATTTTGTTTGGCAATCTGAATGGACTAACTCCAATATACTTTCAAGAGAATCAACTAGACAGTCAGACTCAATCAAAGAAAAGTATATCCAAGAGTTATATCTCTCTCTCAACACAATCAGAGTTAAACGGAAACGAGTCTGTAAACCTGATTATAGTGTGTGAGTTCTTGGACGGTATCAAACCAATATATTTTGTTTTTATCACAACCTATTTAAGACTCACCGTGTATAAACCTCTTTAAGAAACAATCACTAAAGGAATATTTCAACACGGTGTCTGCTTAAAACAGGGTTAGTCCAGGCTGGTCTAACAATGTGAAAAAGACAAAGTCAAGTGTCCAAGATTAATCAAGTCTTATCCAACAAACAAGGTTGGATTTAACAACTATAATTGATTAACGTACAACCTGTATTATTTCAATTATATAAAGAAAATATAATGCGGAAAAGAAATAACACAGACACCAGAATTTTGTTAACGAGGAAACCGCAAAAGCAGAATAACCCCAGGACCTAGTCCAGAATAAACACACATTGATTATAAGTTGTTACACCAATTTCTTACTACCTATTCGGACTAGATGTAATACCTGCTTCAGCTGTATTCAAGCACTTGTAGAACTCCTAGCAGAACCCCGATTGTCTTTAGGAATTCTTTTCGTAAAACTTCTAGCAGAACACAAATTCTCTTTAGAAGTTATTCTCGAAAATCTTCTGGCAGAACAAGGTTCTCTTCAGAAGATACAACAACACGGTTGATACTTTTCCATCTTTTGTTTTCACAAAACAACGAATCGATTTCCCTTTAGATGTAAATCAAGGTTTTGGAAATCTTGTGTTTGTTTTGAGAAAAATAATTACTAGGTAAAAGTAATATCAAAATAAACTTGTAGATTAGGGTTTATTATACTCTTCAAGAAAGGAAGAGAACCCTAATTATTCTACAACAAGAATAACTATAATAAATCTAGAGATATCTTGTTTAAAACTTCTTAAGGATTATTTGCAAGATACCTTAATCGAAGTTTTCTTTCTAGTTCCGATTTCGACTAACAAATGTTGGTATACGATCGAGAACTGAAATCTATCAAAACCTAGGGTTTATGATCAACAACTCTTGAATGGTCTTATATCAGAAGAGAAGACCTTAGAATAGACAAGAGGTGAAAAACCTAGATTACAAGTTGTAAAACAATCACAGAGATTATTATCAACTCGGCTTTTTGATCCCCAATACAAAGACTTTTATCTCACCCTTGTTCACGAAGAACATAAGACATGGAAAACAACCTTATGAAGCTTACACCAATTTTCCGAAGGGGATGAAAAAAAATATGTAGCACTCACGAACCCTTTATTTATAGTGAACAAGGTAGCTTGAAAGCTAAGCAAAGCTATTTTACTTTTTCAAGACTCTCCTAATTTTGGGAGTCTTTCCTAAGTTACAACTCTTGCCAAATTAATTAAATAATTAATTAATTTAGCAAATATTGTATTTATGTGAATAAATCACAATTTATCTTAGGAAGGAATCACAAACACTTTAATATGGTAATCAAATATGTTTGGAGTAATAGTTATCTTGCCTAGATAAGGAAACATCAAAAACTTGACCAAAAATGGCTTCTAGTCACGTAATTGGGCTCAAGTCCGTGAACCGTTACAAACATTTCGTGGATTGTTACCTACTAACGAACTGTAACAATTACAACAACACTTATAACTGTTACTTTAATAAATCAATCATAACTTCATCGTTATAACTAGGAATTGAGTGATTCATGGCTCGTTGAATTCGTAAGCTCATTCACTTTAACAAGAGATCCTTTCTAGGGATAAAGTTTATTGTCACCAAAGTCGTGAATCAAATAACCTCAAGTATGTATACATAAATGTACATTTACCATCATAAGAATTGTTCCATAGAGTGAGGATTTATTTCGATAGTTTAGAAAGGTAGAATTGAATAAGAATCCAAATGAAATCAATTACCACATACCTTTGTTGATGAAGTCCTTTTTGATGTCTTCTTGTAGTCTTCAAACTTCATCCTTCAAGGATAGCTTCGATTCTACTTCTTAGAATTAATCTAGTCCGAAAATATCTTTAGTATACTAAATCAAGAATGCATTTTGGAAACTAAAATTGATAACTAACTTGACATACCAACGCTAGTGGGTTAAACCAAGCAATGCTCTAACAAGTATGCGTACCGGTTTGCATACTGGCGAACACATGCCAAGTCCGGGAACTCAGGTATGCGTACTCGTTTGCATACTTGAGTGGGTTAAGTTCTAAAATTGGAAATGTATGTTTATATACTCATGAACAAATACATTTATATAATAAGGAATGCAATCTTTGCAAATCGTGGATATAATGTTCATGAATTGATTCAAGTGAATCAAAACTGATTTTGCTTCAATTGTGTCTTGTATACTTCTATGAGAATATAAATAATTGAACAATTCTATAACTAGTTTCATTTGAGTCATTTGAACTAGTTGTGTTAAGATGAACAAGATTGATATGAAAGTGTTCATATGGATAACTTCGGTTAACTATTATTGAGCCAACTAAGTATACACGTTTAGGTACGGTTACCCATATCTAAATGAAGGTGCATTTCATTTGTGTGTAACAAGCTAAGTTCGGTCTAACGTTTGAAAGATATTAGCTTGAATCTAATCAGGTTTTCATCTAATGGTGAATATTGGTTGCTTTGTCCCAAAGTAAACAAACCCTGATTTGGAAACTATATAAGGGAGAACTCTAGCAATTGGGAAACCTAATCCCCACACCTACTGTGTGATACTAGTTGCGACTAGAGTCGATTCTCATTTAACCTAGGTTTTTCCTAAAACCATTATAGGCTAACGACTTGAAGACTTCATTGGGATTGTGAAGCCAGACCCAACTATTTTCTCTGTAGTTGCGTGTTCTAATCTTACTTTGTTCTATCGTATTGAGTACTATCTTCTCTAAGATTTGCTCGAGATTTAACATCCGATAGGTAAGATAAAACGTAGTCACAAACATCTTCGTCTCATCATTTGTGATTCCACAATATCTTGTTCCGCTACCATACGATTAAGATTATTATGAGGTGATTGATATTACTTGGCTGTTCTTCGGGAATATAAGTCCGGTGTATCAATTCGTTTATGTTCTCTTGGTTAGGCTCAACTACATTCCAGTCCGAAGTTAACTAGTAGTAGGCTAGTGTCTGTAGCGGCTTAATACAATGTGGTGTTCAAATCTGGACTAGGTCCCGGGGTTTTTCTGCATTTGCGGTTTCCTCGTTAATAAAATTTCTGGTGTTTGTGTTATTTATTTTCCGCATTATATTTGTTTATATAATTGAAATATCACAGGTTGTCCGTAGTTCAATCAATTAGATAATCCAACCTTTGGTTGTTTATATAAATTGATTGACACTTAAACATTGGTCTTTGGTCCTGTTCAAGTTAATTCTCATATCAATCAGGCTCACAGAACTACTTCTGTTTGATTGCATATTGTATTAAGAAATTAAGATACAACTCTTGGATATATTTCCATTGATTGAGTCTGACTGTCTAGTTGATTCTCTTGGAATTATATTGGAGTAAGTCCATACAGATTGCCTAAACGAAATATTGGGTGTGGTTGTTGTACCCAAGGTTTTTCACAAGTCTCAACATTTCTATGTTCCTAGTTTAACCTAACGATGTTAACTCTAGAAATCAAATCAACCACCTTCGAGTTTTGGAACTAAAATATGACAACCAAAATTGACATACTAACGCTTGGTGGGTTCAACCGAAAAATGCTCTAAAATTTTCACTATTTGTCAATTTTAGTGACAAAACTCTTCACATATGGAGAATACAAGAACTAAAAGACAAAGATATTACATTACATAACAATCTCTTAACTCTATCCTCGTACGATTGATTCCAAGTTTCAACATCATAAAGTCTTGCAAATATTAAAAAATAAATGCCGATGTTAAAGCATTTAAAACAACTAGGCATATGTTCAATCCGAACATATATGTTATTCAGTTACGTAGTATGAAATACTACACAACATTATATGTTTCTCCCATTAATCAATGCTTTACTCTTTTATGTTTTGATATATACTTTTCAGCACATATATCCTTTCTCAGTGATTGTTAAATCATTGTATACTCCATATATTCTTTCCCCTTTTTTCACAAAAATGACAGAGGTACGAAAATAAAACAATTATTTTCAAAGGACCCTCGGGTTCATAAGAACTCAATACAACCTATAAGAGTCTAAACGAATCAGAGGCCTAGCATACCACTTTTGATAAGAAACACTAAATCAAAAACTACCGAAGTAATCTATAGTTTTCCTCTCACCAAGGAACAATTACCCGAACTAATTTTCCTTTATTAAATAAGTCCAACTAAGATCTGAATTAACTTAGTTACTTATCAGGATCCAATTATACTTAAATAATTGTACCTTATTTGGATAAGCCAAACTAGGTTAAGTAACTAGTTTATTTTTTTATCAAGAACCAACTATACTTATTTCGATAATCAAAAACTAAGATCAGAACTAACTTAGTTATCTTATAAAAAAAATAAAGGATTAATCAGATATCATTACCTAACTTAGATAAGCCAAACTAGAATCGGAATCGATCTAGTTGCTTATCAGGAAAGAGATTATAGATATAATTCTTCCCTTAATTAATTTCCACAACCACACTCCCCAGAATGATACATCATTAAGCACCAGTTCAAAGTAGAGCTCTCCCTCTGCGTATGTTATTCCCCGCAAGAACAAAAGAATATAACACGGAAACAACCTTTACAGTGATCTCTTCCAGTTCCTATTTAAATTTAGTCAGATTTTTCTTGCAGTAATTCAACATTTCCACATTATAGACAACTTTATCAGTGCAAGTAGATAACCATTTGAGGTGAATTAACTTATGTCCATAAAATAATATTCCATGTTCAGCATCTGCAATTAGGAATTTGAGAAAATCTCTTCTTCCAATTAATTCGAGAACTTATTCGAATAAACTAGTAGCTCTAACTCTTGTTAGACCAGGAAAGATGTCAAACGAGCAGTACTTGAAATAAAATTCACATATTCCTTTCCTAATGGATGTTGAGTCGAGAATCTCCTGAACTTGTTCAATCCAGTATTTACTAACAAGATCCTCAAGTATTCTTTTTAAACAAGTCAAGTTAAAAACTAAATAGAGATTTCAGAATTGAAACATCCTTTATATTATGTTCGGAAGTTGTCTTATATAAAGGATATTCAATCTTGAAATCGGAAATCAACTGATTTTCGGAAATATTCCAAAATTCGGATATTGAGCATAAAAGAAAGTTTTTTTTTCTTTTCTTTTAGGACCGATCAAATCCTTTATGCATTTATTGGGAGCATAGTTCTCTACAGGAAAAAAAATGTATATTATGCCCTTTAATCCTTAATTATCATGAATTCTTATAATCCAAAGAAAGAAAAAGTGATTTAGGCATAATCATAGAAAAAGAGTAGTTCTTATAGAAAGTAAGAAGTCATAGACACAAGAAGGTTCACAAGATATTTATGAATTTCTTTTACTCTATCACTTTCTTCACGAAAGAAATTATGAGGTGCATGCATTAACCCATTTCTCACAATATAATAGAAAGAAGTCTTTCAGGAATCAATTGGACTAAAGCAATTGAACCTCCATTTTTTCGTTAAGTAAAACCAACAATAGGCATTTAAATTAGGTTTTCTTATATTAACAAGAAAACGATTAACAAACCCAACTAAATTGTTATCTTATTCTTCACATGACAAACTAAGATCCAATTCGATCAAGTTTTCATATCAAGAAAAATTATCAAAAAAATTCTTCCCTTGGTTTCCACAACCACTCTCTCCATAAAGATATGACATCTAATCACCAGTTCAAAATAGAACTCTCCCTATGTGAGTTGCTCTTCCCCGCAAGATAAAAGAATAACAACAAAAAGACAACCTTTACCAGAGAAAGGTCGACAAAGTCTTAGCTGTTACGTGCAATGCAAAAAGATAAAACCGAAACTCATATGTATACTAGATACACAACTAAGGGCAATTCCTATGGCAATGGCCAAATCCATTTTTTTGTTGAGCTAGGTGGATGGCCAAACTGGTTTTTCCACTATGGTAAAGCACTCGGCAGTTGGTCATCAAGCGCCCGAACTCCATACACACGCCAGCGTGTGAAGGTTAAACGCTAGCGTTGGAAGCAGAAGCGCTGGCGCTCGGAACATAAATGCGGCGCTCGAACATAGAGCGCTGGCGTTTTTGCTACAAACGCCAACGGGTAGTTTTTTAAAATTCAAATTTCACTTTTTATCTCTATAAATTAACATCATCTTCAAAAAATTCACTCACACCAAAATTTACTTATCTTGAATTTTCTCTTCTAAAATCTATTTCAATTTTTTAGTTTATTGTTGGTGAAATGGTTGAAAAGGCGATCACACTTTTTTGCGATGCAAAACTTGAAGACGTTGTTTCTAAGATATGTGGGAGTTTTAAAAAGATCGAAAATTGTAAGAGGAAAGTGCAAGTTTTTGAAGTTGCTCCAAGGAAATATTCCGCTGAAAGGCAAAGAAGAGCTCCAATTTTGAAAGTTAACAACAAAAAATTCAAAAACAAAGGCGAAACTGTCAAAGAGCGCGTTGAATGGAAGATACGTCAAATGAAGATAAACAGGAGGCCAAAACTTGTACTTAATTTTTATTGAAGTTCTTTAGTACGTTTTATTATTGCCTAAGTTAATATCTTGTAAAAGAATTGGCATCAATGAATGAAAATATTTAGATTTTAAAATAGATTTCCACTTCAGATTAAACGAAATTTATTACAATTTAAACTTGCAAATAACATCAAACTACATTTTAATAAACCACAACAAAAACATCAAACTACATCAAATCCAGCGACATTCTCTCTGTAGAGTTCATAGCATTCAAAATGCTTAAACTCTCTTCCGCTTCTTCAGTAAAATTGGTCTGAGCGATGGTTTCCTGTAAAACAGATAAACAACAAGTTCAGTAAACTTGGTATGATGCAGTTGAGTCCATGAGGACAAAGGTAAGATACTAACCGGTTCTTCGATGGATAATCCAGAATTGCTACGGTGAACCATCCACAAAACTTCTGTATAATGTTTGACTTCCTTAGTGATGAATGCAATTCTTAGTTCTAGGCTCTTACTGTTTCTTATGGTTTCGTTCCGCAATACTACAAAATGTCCCAATACTCTGTCCCAGAAATAGTCACTGTTCATTGGTCTCATCATACGATGTAACCAAGATCGAACAAGAGTAACATCTTCTTCCATTGTAAAGACTAGGAGAGGCATTCGAGTGCAGTACAGATGTGCTTGAGATGGGCCATCTTTTAGAATTCTAAAACACGCTTCGTAACGAAAAGGTTTACCGTGAGCTTCCTCCCAGTTATCAAGAGATGTTTGGATCACTTCTTCTTCAGTTACACCGATGAAATTTTCTCGATCAATTTCCATTACTAGAGCAAGAAATGGCTGGACTCCAAGCCTAATAGATTGAAAACGAGCACGCAATCGACGAGCATCTGGGTTACCCGTCAGTGAGACGAACATTGAAAAAACGTTTTCCCAAAAAGAACCGTCTTGAGAGCCCATACCAGTGATTACCCTATGAAAAAAATATGCTTTGCATATAGTTATATCCTCTTCTTCAGTAAACTCCGGACTACGATTTCTAACAGACATTTCTGCAGAGTGAGAGAGATTAAGAGTTTTTTTTGAAAAAAATAAGGAGAAGATGTGATTTTGGAGATGGGAAGAATGAAATTTATAGGTAGACAAAGAAAATAGAGTCGTTGGCGTTTGCAGTAAAACCGCGCGGCTTTACTACAACCGCCTGTTTAAATTACCATAGGAGTTGGCGTTTGTAGTAAAACCGCGCGACTTTACAAAAACCGCCCGTTTGAATTCCCAATGCCTATTTTTTGTTATAAACACAGCACTAGGTTTCATTCTCAACCAAACCAACAGATTTCTTTCTCAACATCCACCATGTTTACTAAAGGCAAAGCGAAGCAAATATTATGTGTCGAAGCAAAAGAGGTTTGTCCATTATGTTTCATGGATAACCACAGTCTTATGCAATGCCCTTGGATGTATTCAAAGTGTCCGCGGGAAGGTTGTTCACGCATCAGAATAATGATTGAATCATAACCGGAAAAGCTCAGGTATTTGCAATGTCAAGATCCCAACTGTCCAGAGGAACCACATATGCTAGATGATGCCATGAAGATTAAAAAAAAAAAAAAAAAAAGATTGCAACACTCTGCAAAAACTTCAAACTTAAAGCCAAATTGAATAAGGAGTTATTACACTACAAGCATTGTGGATATGAAGATCACGAATACAAACATTGTCCACAGAGAATCAGCGGATGCTCAAAGCCTGATCGCTGTCGTATGCGTCAAAAATAAATTACACTATCTCACTACTCAAAATATATAATATAGCAAGGATCGTTCCCACAGAGAGGACTAGGTTGTCAATATGTTTCGGTTTCTTATGTAAAGAAAGGGGGGATTTTTATGATTTTTAATAAACTAAGTTATACTAAAGACAAATAAAGTAAAGCAAACACGCAAATCAAGATATAAAGATATTGGTTAAGATATCGTTTTCATTCACTTACATGTTCTTGTCTTAATAACTAGAATTGATATTTAATCTCTCAATATCTCTGTTAATTCATCTTCTCGATCTCTCTTACATCAGCCGCAGCCGTTCTTCTCACTTCTCTGAATTTGAGAAGAGACTGAAAACAGTGATTGAAACCCCTGAAACCTAGGGCTAGGTAGGAGCCAGAATTGCTATAGACACCCAACAGATCAACATGGGCCACCAACCTCATATATGATTTGTCAGTTTTGCAGAACTGACAAGTTAATTCCTTTCTCAACTCCACTGTCAGTTTTGAGGAACTGACAGTTCATTCTTCACCTCCTTCTCGCACATCCTAGCCGGCTCCAAATATAACTCGCCTATGAATTGGTTTTTTTGCCATTTTCGCTCCAAATGAATGATTTCTCCTTCTTTTGCTCCCAATGAGTCCATTGCACCTAATAAACTCAAACTCACACATAAGATACATAATTCACAAGAAAAATAACAAAGAAAGCATAAACTATAGATATAAATGAAGGTGTTTATGACACATATAAAATTCCCCCACACTTAGACTTTGCTAGTCCTCGAGCAAATCAAACAAAACTTATTCTAAAACATACATACAACTCCATGTCGTCGAGGCTACGGTCACACTTAGCACGTATAACAAGCCTTTAAACCCCTAAGTGTCCCTAGTGGACGATTTTTAGTCTCGTGAGGGTTTACTATAGATATACCGACAAAACCTACTTTTCCAACTTACTAGTTCTCCGAAATGATAGCATCCAACGCGCTATGAAGACATAGAGATTCTGCACACTAGTCATAAGAAGTTAGATACATAAATGAACAAAATCTCATCCTTAAAAGTTGAGAAAGATATAACCATCCCTTATCGAAAGAAATTCGGGTTCGGAGTGATCGAAAGTCTCGACTCTGCCTCACAAGAAAGGGTTTTATGAAGTTGCTCTCAATAATAAATAGCTTTTTATGGGTCACACATGTGTCCAGGTAGGAGTGAAGAAAGAATCCTACGACACGTTGAATGGTAGGAAGGCAAAACCCTCCGAATTGTTTTGAAAACCCACATCTTTTATTCATTTTGAAAATCCTTTTTTTCTGACGATCTCTAAGAAAGAAAATCAACCACTTAACGAAGGTGGGAATATGCTTACTTACCTCATTATCCATTCGACGTGCAGTTAGCACCTCTCTCACAGCATCCATAGAAACGTCTTCGGTCTTCAATTCTTGTCTTCATCTTCGTCTTCGGTCTTCAACTCTTGATGATAACTCTTGAACTCTGTAGAATCTTGACAATGTAACACTTTTCCCTAATTCCTTGTTTCTTGAAACTTTATAATGGATATTCCTTCTTCCATTGGCTTTATTGAAAGAATATAAAACTAAAAACGAACTAAAACAAACCAAAATATGATACAATGGATTTTTCTTGTCTCTTTTCTTCTTTTTTTTTCTTTCTTTTTTTTTTATTTAATTGAGACAAGAAAAATAAAACAAATACAACATGAAAACAAAACAAAACAAAATAATAATACTAATGAACCTAACAAAATTTTCTCTTGTCTCTATTTTTTTTTTTTAAGACAAGAGAAAATATAATACAAATAAAGATAAAAAAAATAAAAATGCAAGTACAAAGGCCATGGTGTAAGTACTTTACCGCTTGATTCTTCACAACTTGTATGTCTCGATATCATAAACTTCTTGAACTCTCATCTTGATAATCTTTGCTCTTGTACATAAGTCTTCAACTCGTAAGAATTCTGCTCCTTGTCTTGTTGATTTACTTGAATCTGAAATCTGCTCATTTCTGTAATGTTGCTTGTAAACCTTGAACGTCTTCAACTTTCCTTCGAATTTGTGATGCTCCTCTTGTTGATGATGATGGTGTTTCTATGGACTTGTTGGTGTAGAGAGAGATAAAGTGGATGGTGCTAACTGCGAACAAGATTACAAGTGGTATGTAAGTTAGCAATTCGATGTCACCATCATGATTGATAAAATAGCACTCAAGAGATAAAAATAGTGCTTCTATTGGTGGGATGGTGGGTAGATCACCATTCTACCCGGAGTTTACGTACGATGACACACACTCTAAAAGCACAAATTTAGACACGTACAAAGAAGTGAAGGTCGGTGCCTCTCATGATGTAACATGGGTAGTCTCCACTATAGGAGACCACAACTCTAATACCGAATTCATTCTACACCTCATTTTCCACTGGCATGGTTAAATCCAACTTTAACTCTCATACAAATAAGAAACCCGATCACGTTATCTGTCATCTCTAAGTAAGGTCACTCTTATGAGAATCTCGATGTAATCTTAGCGACATGTATACTATGTGACTCTAAACTAACTACAAGTTGGAGTTTTTTATTCACTAATTTACAAAAAAAAAAATTTGAAAAATTTACAATGCAAATGCTTAACCACTCCCCCACACTTAAACTTTACATTGTCCTCAATGTAAATTGAGTCATCCAAAGAAAGTCAAGGTGGGAAATCTTATATGAAATGTGACAAGAAATCAGAAAAAGTAAAAACAAGACAAGAAAAAACTAAAAACAAGAGAAGAAATACTCATCCTATGGTTTGCCTCCCATGTAGCGCTTGGTTTAAAGTCGTCAGCCCGACTATCTCCTTGCAAAATTCACTCCCCATATACTAACAATCTGAAAAGTTGGGGATCCTTCCATGTAACCTGTTTTGCAAATACTCGTTTCACACAAATATTAGTACAAGACAACAAAAGTGAAGCTATCGCCCCATAGAAGTTTCCCCCACACTTATTCTTTTCTACACTTGGAAGTGTATAAAGAACATAAAAATCAGGAACTTCTATGGTTTCTTGTTTGCAAACATCCATAGTATGAGAATCAAATGTTTCTAATGGCGGATATTGAGAAACAAAGTCATTTAAAAATATTCTCGAAGCACATACATTCAAGCCAATAAGAGGTAAAGGAGAAGGATTAATAGGCAAAGGGTTATACAAACCTTGCAACTCTTGTGTTATGGTATCATCTTCATCCTTAAAGAATTCAAGTGAATTACTTACCTCTTGCACATCGTGGTCCTTTATAAAACCTTGCAAGCATTCTTCGTCCGTTGCTGCCATAACCAAAGTCTCGACATCAACATCATCATTACAGTCCTTTGCAAGCTCAATTGGGTCTTCCACAATATGGATCAAATCGGTCACATTCTCAACACACTCCTCTTTGTTGTAAGGCACATACTCTTTTGCGGTTCCAAATCTCGCTATACAGAACTTTTTTAGAACACTCAAAAATGCATCATCCTCAAGCTCCACCCTTTGAATAGGCTCTTGATCATTATAAAGATCAATGCTTGAGTAATCTACACAAGTGTCAACATAGTTCTCTTCGTATTCATTTGGATCCCAAAAAGATTCCGTTGTACACCTTTGGGAAATGTCACTATGCATTTGTTCAAGCGATGTATCTTCATAATCATCGTCACTTTCATAGTTAACATAATGGTTCTCGCTGAATTTAGTGTTGCTAGTTACAAACTCATCCTTTTGAATAGGCGAATGATCATTAGTAAGATCAAGAGTTGAGTTAGCTACACAATTATCAACGAAAGTTCCCAAGGATTGGCCTTTTTCAACATTAACATCAATCAAATATTCATCACAAACCATATGCACATTAGAATTATCCATATCTTCCTTGCATTGATCAATGCATCTTCGCAAGTTAGCAATACCTTCACGAAGTTCTTGGAGTTGCTCTTCTTTAGCCTCTTTATCTTTTTGAAACTCTTGTTGTACAAAGTTGGAAAATTTGTCCAAAAGTTAGAGACTTGTTGTTCACGAGCATAAGAATCCTCCCATCCTTGTGGTTGTTCACACACATACCCGCCATAAGGTTGTTGAGTAAAACCATAAGGTTCCATGGAATATTGGTCATAACCAATTAATTGGTTTTGATTATACCCCTGGAATTGGTAGTTGTCATATTGTTGAGGTTGTTGCAAACTGTATCCATTCATGTAGTATGCTCCTTCCATGAGAAACAAGTACCTGAAATAAGATTCTCAAACCAAGGTTAAAAACCAGAAAATAAGAAAAACAAAAATAAGAAACAAAACTAAAAACAAAAATAAGAAACCAAAAACAAGTGACAACCGCTGCCTCCCCCAGCGGGGGCCTAAAATTTGATTGTCCGTATGTGTCAAAAATAAATTACACTTTCTCACTACTCAAAATATATAATATAGCAAGGGTAAGAAAGGATCGTTCCCACAGAGAGGACTAGGTTGTCAATATGTTTCGGTTTCTTATGTAAAGAAAGGGGGGATTTTTCTGATTTTTAATAAACTAAGTTATACTAAAAACAAAGAAAGTAAAGCAAACACGCAAATCAAGATATAAAGATATTGGTTAAGATATCGTTTTCATTCACTTACATGTTCTTGTCTTAATAACTAGAATTGATATTTAATCTCTCAATCTCTCTGTTAATTCATCTTCTCGATCTCTCTTACAGCAGCCGCAGCCGTTCTTCTCACTTCTCTGAATTTGAGAAGAGACTGAAAATAGTGATTGAAAACCCTGAAACCTAGGGCTAGGTAGGAGCCAGAATTGATATAGACACCCAACAGATCAACATGGGCCACCAACCTCATATATGACTTGTCAGTTTTGCAAAACTGACAAGCTAATTCCTTTCTCAACTCCACTGTCAGTTTTGAGGAACTGACAGTTCATTCTTCACCTCCTTCTCGCACATCCTAGCCGGTTCCAAATATAACTCGCCTATGAATTGGTCTTTTTGCCATTTTCGCTCCAAATGAATGATTTCTCCTTCTTTTGCTCCCAATGAGTCCATTGCACCTAATAAACTCAAACTCACACATAAGATACATAATTCACAAGAAAAATAGCAAAGAAAGCATAAACTATAAATATAAATGAAGGTGTTTATGACACCTATCAAAGCCCGATTGCAAGACTTTTATGTATTTGCGGACTTCTTCTGAAGAAGACACATATGGAAGGCATTTCTGGGAATGTCCTAGGTGTTTGTTGGTGGAGTGGGCTAATTGAAGTTGAAGGACAAATCGATGACTATGGTATTATGTTATTTAGTTTGTTGTTTATTTTGTGTTATTACGATTATCTAAAAACAAACATGTGGATGTCTTCACATTTGCACCATCAATATCATAAGTACTTTAAATTTTTCCTGGATTAAACATTGCACCATCAATCTCATAAATAAAAACATACTTTATTGGACAACCACATCATACATGAGTTTAAAAGAAAAAGATTAGATTAAAACAACTTCTACATAGGCGTCAATTCTCGGCGGGTGGTGGAATTCCTTGGGCGATGTAGGGATTGTATTTGTTAAGCAGCCTAAGAATGTTGAAACAAGCATGGAAGTCGAAAGGACGGCCGCGGTGAGATACTTCCCACATCGCTAGAGTTCTAGGTTCCACTTCATGTTCGGCTTCACCCTTGAGCTTATTTCTGTGATTCTCCATTACTAAAGCGATGAACTCCGATACATGACTACTAATTGAACTAAAACGATGCAACAATCCGCCAAAATCACGCCCATGGATGTTCCCCATTTCAGCGGTGAACATTCTATAAACTTTCTCCCAGAAAGTCAACGTCGATTCGGCTCCATTACTTAGGACAGCATCTTGTGTGTGAAAAACAAAGGCTCTACAAATAGCTAAATCCTCTTGTTGAGTGAATCTAACTCCACGAACTCTGGGAGGAATTTTGGTAGATGATTTGAGAGTGAAGAATGTGTGAATTTAGAGTTGAAATGAGGAGTATTTATAGAACTTAAAAAATTATAGCCATTTGATCACAAGAGTTTTCAGCCGTCCAGATTCAGTCGTTGGCGCTTTTATGAAACACGCGGTGCGTTTAGCAAAAACGCTAGCGTGTGAAGTAACAATGCGCATTAGAAAGACAAGCGCCAGCATTTTTGGCTCAATCGCCAGCGTTGATGCCAAGCTCGCCTGGTCTTACATCAAGCGCGCGCTACATGTTCCATCTCACTCAACAAACCATGTTTGTTGAGTCCATAGTGGGAGCAAAATCAACAAACTTCAAGTTTGTTGAGTCCATAGGAACAGCTCTAATGAAACATAAATTGATAATAGTATAATCGTGACTTCACACTTGAGTATAATTAATATCTACTTAAGATCATTTGATAAAGCATCCCACAAGGTTAGATCCAAAACCTGCTTGTATCAAAGAGTTATGACATCATAAGAGATATTCACATTATGAAATCAGAAATATTAGGGTTTGTAAAAACCGAAATATTATCTCATAAAACGAAAGCAAAGCAAAAGAGATAATCATTCAGATCAAGCAATACAATCGTAACTATCAAAAGAATGACATAAAAAAATTTAGAGATAAAAACTCAATCATTCATATTATTTATAGTTGAACAAAATTTACACAATAATTGAAACAAATCAACAATTGATTAGTCCATTCATATATATACATAAAATAAGATCTGAATCTTATTAATCTTTTGATGCATCTTATTCCTTCGTGTTTTCAAAGACTCGATGAAGGTAGGTTAACACTTCCAATCTTGAGTTTGTAGATCTCATCAAGTAGGTAACCTTGTTACTTGACTAGAATCTCTTGCAGTTGAGATGTTTTGGTAAAAGACTCTACAAGAGCATGGAACTATGTTTTTAGCTTGAATACAGAATTGAGTCATTATCTCAACACACTGTTCTTTCTTCACCAATCTTTGTTTTTTCTTCTTGCTCAGCCAATCCATCTTTTTGATCTTCTTTTTCGGCTTCTTAGCATCAAGATATGGTGCATATTTGTTCAAAAAGAATTCCTTTAGATCAAGTACCTTTGCAAGAGACGACATCGAGTCCTGGTCCATAGTTTATGTCAAAGAATAAATTGTGAAACAGGAATGAATGTATATATATATATATATATATATATATATATGAAAAATATATTAGGTGATGCCATACTTTAGAAATATGATATTCCAAAAAATAAGAATATTTTCAAGATATATTTTTGTTAACTAGATTTATTCCCATAATCTACACATAAAGTGCCTTATCTGCTTCCTCACACTTAACAAACACACTTGGTGAGGATGCACTTCTAGTACCGATTATGTGGTATCAGTATGAGAATTTCTCTCATAATAGGTTCCATAACATGTGAGATATTTTAGATCTAATCGATTATATTCTAGGTATACCCAATGCTAGATGGAGAGGCGCATAATAGATCGATATGAACATCATGAGTTACACCGAACAAATTCCCTAGGACTGCTATAACTCGCATCCCTGGTCCCAATCCTTTCGAAACCAGATCGATGAAATCGAGCCTCCAACCGAGTTTATCAAATCGAAGAAAGAGATACAGAGTTTCAGTATATGTTGTCTTATTCGCAGATAGGTCATTCGGGTGCCGACCCTACTTGTCATTACACATAAAAGATCTTAGAAATCATTTTTTTTACAGATGACGTTGATTAGAATCATATTTCTTCATCATGTTCATGACATGCTCAGCTCTTTGTCCTAAAAGATACACTTATATTTTGAACATGACCCAGTGGTCATCTTGATTACCGAAATTACATGATTGAGTCTCAACTATTGTTGAAGCTTTGACAGTTGAGCACTTCGTCACTTTCTCTTTTGTTGCATTGGTAGGATTACCAACAACGGAAGATGTATCCATTTTCAAAATGGTTGGATTATCAATAGAACAAGAAGGAAACAATTCAACGACTAGTGCAATTTTAGCTGTATTTTGTTCTTCAGAGTTATGTGAGTCCGAGGCCTCATCAAGAGTTACATCAGGTGCCTTACTTCTAGTGTTTTTTCTCATATTGGGACAGTCTTTATCTAAGTGACCAAAACCTTTACACTTGAAGCACTGGGGCTGATAATCATCATATTTTTCTTGATCTTTGCTGTTCTTGGCTGGAACTCGATCATGAGGATGAGCTTGGTGATGATTATCCTTTAAGAATCTCTTATTTCTTCTTTTTAAGCGATCTTGAAACTGTCTGGTAATCAATAATACTATTGAATCAATATCATCATCTGAGTATCCTGCAATCAATTTCATTTGAATTGCCCATCAATCTAACATTTTTTTCTGATGCCTTTGGATTTCTTTCAACTTTAAAAGCAATACCCTTGGGATGATTAGATTGTAACTCATGATCAAAGATCTTTAGCTTTCCAACAAGAGTGCTGCGAGAAAGGGTCGAAAGATTGTTTGATTCCATGATTGCATGTTTCTTAGACGTATCTATATGCTGATGATCTGAGAATCTTGCATACTTTATCTTTTTCAGAAAGTCTTTCCAAGAGAGAAAGAAGCATTGACAATCTCAGAGAGCTTAACATGAAACTTTTCAAAAGTATCGTTATCATCCATATAAAGGTTTTCTCAATAAGAAGTTAGGGTTTGAAGTCTAGCTTCCTTTTCTGATGTATCACATTGAATACAATCTGAAGATTGCTCCAAGTTTCCTGGAAAGTTTGACACGTGGATACGTGATGCTGAAGATCTCGGCTTATAGCATGGATTATAGCATTCAAACCATCTGAATTTTGCTTTGCAAGAGTTTTTCTTCACTTGAGTAATCAGCTAAGCGTTTAAACTCAGTTTCCGAATTTTCCACTTTCTGACGGACATACCCATCAACGACTAATAGCCAGGTATTAAAGTCGCGATACTGAAGAAAAGATCTCATAAAAGACTTCCACCACAGATAGTTGGAACCGTCAAATCTTGGCAGTACGTTAACTGAACTCGATTCATGTAAACTCGAACTCATCTTCTTATAGGTTGGATCCCACCAAACACAGATTGTTAGATCTTTTCGTGTTTGCCTGCTCTGATACCAATTGAAATGACGAGGGTACCAAGTACACCATAATGTTTTTAATATCAACATATAAGTCTGATACCTTGCGTGATCTAACATAGACATAGACTGTCGAGAAGATAGCAAACCAAAGGTATATACTTGGTATATAGTGTAACTTCATGACCCAACCTTAAACTATAGGGATCAAACCAAGTGTTTGGGATTAACGTACAAGCGCAATTACTTTAATTATAACTTAAAAAAATTATAACATGAAAAGTAAAGTAAAAGCACACAACAAGATTTTGTCAACAAGGAAATCGTAAATGCAGAAAAATCCTGAGACCTAGTATAGTTTTGAATGATCTCAGAATTAAGCCTCTATACAAAGACCACTACCAACTTCGTATAGTTGAGACCGAGTAAACTACTTCTAGTTACCTAGTTTTCTCAGTATCCCTACAACCAATCTGGCCAACACACGTGAATCATAAGATAGAGTCCACCATTTAAGTTGCTTCAGTCTTTCAGAAGACTTTAAGCACTCAACCCTTTAGATCGTTTTCCAAACAGTAAATGACTAACTGTTTGGTGACCACTCATCTTATCTCAAGAAGATAATCATGGATATTCTAGTTGAGCTTGACCAATTCTCTTATGCTTAAAATCAATTAAACTTCTTTGTCGGGTTAGGTCTTCCAAGATCCTGGATTAACAAGTTAATTAGATTAAGTTAATGTATACCAGATTCGGATACTTAAGAGTACACCAAATGATAGCTTGTCGATCTAAATGCGACTAGCAATAACAAGTTTATCAAAAGATAAACTTAGATCTAGTCAGATCCTAGCCGATCTAGTTTGTGCACGAATCAAATCACAAAGATACGAAACCAATAAGAAAATTTTTTCGTCTTCAAATCTTCAATAGTCTTCTATACCTGCACAATAACAAACTTAATTCTAACTTGTGATCGATTACACACAGAATGGAGTCTGTTAATAATGGATGATCACAAGTCAACTGTAGGATCAGAATATCGCAACATCAGTACCTTTGCGAAATCTTTATACAACACACTGCGAGAATATCGCAGATAGTTCTGAAATGACGCAACAGCAGATGACGACACCTAAACACGAGAAATATGTGGAGACCTAACGAGATTTAGGAGTGTTGCGCTAAGTTCAACACTTGCATACTAGAGAATATCGCAAGTCGATCCTAAAATAAAGGATGATTAGCTTTCATCCACTATGTAATACCCTATATAAAGAGCGAATGAGGCTTGAGAAAGAGAGAGATCTTTTGAGAGTAGAGGGAAAGTTTTGAGGAGAGAGAAAGTCTAGAGCAATAGTTGTATTCTTGATTTCATTTCCTTTTTGTAAAAGTTCTTTAACTCAATTAATAAAAGGGAACATTATTTAAATACCCCTAGAATATAAGGCCTTCACAAATACCCCTGTCCATTTTATTAATACCCCTAAGTGGTATTTTTTAAGTAGATAATGAAAATGAACTAGTACTTTTTAGATAATGAAAATGAACTAGTATGTTCTTGACACGTGAAAACGTTAACCCAACCTCCTACGGAGGTTGAATTGACTTAATATAATTTTAGATGTGCCAAAAACTATACCCTAAAAACTTAAAATATACCCTTTAGGGGTATTTGTGAAATCCTTAAGGGTGTTTGTGAAGACCCTTGAAAAGGAGGGGTATTTTTTCAATTTCCACTTAATAAAAAGTGTGATTATTAATCTTAAAGATGGGTTGATTATTATGAATTCTTGTGAGGGATGTATTGTAGGATTTCCGCAACTACATAATGGCGCTAGAAACAGTGGATTGAAGATTTATATTGTGATTTGAAAGAATTTGGAGTAGTAGATAAAAGAATTTCATATAATTTTCAATAACTCATTAAGATTGAAAAATGGCTAGAAGAAGAAATACATCAAAACAACCAACAACTGTTAGACGGAGTAGGACATCTTCCGCCGGCATTTAAACGAGGTCATGATTAGATTACAGGCTTTACTACGTCAGACACCACCGTGGCCCATCTACTTCCTCGTGTTCGCTAAGGTATTTATGCTCGGTCAATTCAAAACGTACGCTCCAACTAGGGCACACACGCCTTCCCAAACTACAAATCGATCTCTTTATCCGTCAACTTCACCATGACGAATGGCTTAGATCATGCTTTTCATGGGATATTCGTACAAAGGGAACACCATCTCCGCCATCTTCACGCTAAATTTGATCGTATCAAGACCGTACTGTATCTAGTTGCTCGAACGCGTTACCGAAAAAGTTACGAGCGCGCGTCTTGCAGATCACCTATCGTAAAATTCCATCTCAACTACCTCCTCTTCACGGCCAAATTGCCGCTTGTATCGATTCTTCGCTTGTACAGTTGAGATATGGACGCGCACACCAAAGATGTTGCCTACACACATGCCCGGGCTGTCCTTCCAAACTTTCCATGCTCTCCGTGCTCTTACCATCAAGAGTACGTCACATCGGTCTAGAAATAAATCCCAATATCTATTAATTCGCCATGTATGAGCGTCTCTAAAGATCATCTCATCTCGTCCAACTTCACCACCACATACAAATCGTCGAGTTATTTGTTAGGTGAGCTGCACTACCCATCACTTTACCACACCATAAGCAAGATTCCAGCATAGTCATACGTATACTCACAAGTATTTGTTTCCTAATAACGTATATTCAATTCAGCATTACACGTTATCTTCGGATTCATTTATCCATACATTCTGAGACATTAATCGCGTCATAAATCGATATATACTGTGGTGAGTTGGTTTGCGGTTTACACGCAACGCGTCATCACAAGAACGCACAAAAGTCATGATTAGAGATGAATGTGATAGATGTATGACCTCCACGTAGGGCACCCATATTAATATCTCCACCACTCCATCACTCACTTTCCACTTCCCACGCAGAGACGTGAATATGCTCAATGATTTAGGCGTTTATGGCTCTCCACCCATCAAATCAAACAACAACACAAGTCCGTATAAGGAGTGAAACCGTTAATACACAAAATATATTCAAACACTCCAGCTTTGCTTTTACCAATCATATGCAAGTCCGCCCACCTTCACAGGGTTGTAAGTGTTTACCACCTTCACAACCAACACCTCTTCGCTTTCCTCCCTAAGATCAACCTCCTTATCTCCTTTCTCACTTCTCATGATCAACAGTCCAGAACGCCATTTTTGGTTTAGGGTTTGATCGCATAGATCGATCTTCGAATTACAAGCACTCACCACAGTCGCATTTGTCGCATGTTTGAATTATCTTCATCCACACCCTAAATCACTAAATTATGATAGTCACCCAAACAAATCGTACCATGCGAGATGAACTTCATTGTAAAAAGTCAATTTCTTCCAATCCATTCACCCTATCAATTTCAGTAGATCTTAGAACTGACCCAATCACAATTTTAAGATGGTGGAATTATGGCCTGGATCAAAGAATTTCAATTCTCGACGGGGGCTAGTGCGGATAACAATTCCGGTGTCGTACATCTGCTGTCGAGCCAATGAGGCCAACATATCCTGAGGAGTCACATCATCACCACCACTTGAGCGAGCAGAGAGCATCCGTAGGTGCACGCTCCCATCACTTTTCGTGAGCGCAGCAAACCATAAATCCCAGATTCTCAAGTGTAAATACCTGAACAACACTTTCACGAGGCACAACTTCTACCTCCACTGTGACGAGGAGCGAGGTACAGAAGAGGAGGACCACTGTTTATTACGCTTACAGCATTTGATTGAGAAACAGAAGTTTCACAGACTCAAACAGAGTATGGTCACACCTCTCCGTATGAGGTATTTCACTTTCTCATGATTTGACCGAACGATTGCCGCAGGATTCACGTCAACTGATGTCAAGATGCCTCAATTCACCTTTATACATGCTCACCTTATTAAGCTTTGTTACTCTCAATGTTCAAGAGGTGATTCACCACCCAACTTCATCACACGTGAGGATTCAGAATTTGACTCCTTCATAGTTTAGCAAAGAAATCACTACTTACTACCCAACACCAACCTCCATACCTCAAGATATGCAATGAACTTTCTTCCAAGAGGTTACACCTTCCTCAGCCTTCGTATCAGATTTGGTTTGCTTTACAACACAAGCTTCCTGCTTGGAACTTGGTAATATGACATGAATTATGTTCAGATCGAGCATTCCTCAATCACTGACAGAGGGCGAGAGAGCACCGTATAACAACATCGCGCTCTAACAAAGATATCCAATCGGAGCGAGATGGTTGTATTTTAATAATAAAGTATTTCTTCGGTCTAACAAATCACCTTTTTCAGATCTGAAATAATTTTTCACGTGAATAACGAAGATCCTAATTTACTTGCCGTTGTCTATAACCTGCCATTGGATTGTTGCGACCTTAACGCTACCTAACGATAATCGGTGGAGTTGTATATCGTGGGCGATTATACTCATATCGCGCTCTCGCGAGAATCGCTTTCAAACGCCTTCAACTCCACGGTCGCTTAAGCTCAGTGAATAATCGTGACCAAGATTACTAGAAGAACGAGCTATCATGAGAGATTCACGAAAGTCGAGGAGCAGCGTCTTACCACAAGCAACACAACACAATCCTTCATGAGTGTATGAGCGAGGAGGAAAAGGAAACAGTGATTTAACAAACTAAGTGACATCTCCTTTATAAGACTTCAAGGCTTCAAAAGGAGAGTGAGGCAAAATCACACAAAATATCAGAAGACACGGCTTTCTTTTCTTCCTAAAGGAACGGTTGGGATAGAGTTTGAAGTGTGGGATCTAGTATTTACTACCGTAAATCGTCACGTATTGTTCTAATCGAGAAGAAAGTACAGATCCAGACATCGTTACTAACATGAAAATTGGCTCATCTAACTAAAGATTTCAATAGGTTGAAACAATGTTATCTGTGAGAAAGTATAGAGATGGGAACCTATGTTGAAACTAGGTGCTCTACAGTAGATTCATCATCAGAATCGATGATTTCCTGGGATTCGTCATAAAAAGACCGACAATTTGCGACGGAACATATATGTGAAATCTTGTACTTC